>CM068310.1:3574840-4179840 GCA_034768735.1 Schistosoma mekongi
AATAACAACAATCTCCACAACACCCAATTGATTTAAAGTTTAAGTGTGTTTAGAATTACCCACAACTCTATGTTATGAATATGTTTAGTGCTGTGCATAACCCGATTCAGCAGATACAAAACACTTTGCTTACTTACTTATGCCCATTACTTCACACTGAGGAGCATAGACCGATCACCAGGATTCTCCATTCAACTCTGTCCTCAGCAATCCTTCCCAAATGTTTCCAGTTGCTGTTTATCTTCTGAATGTTTGCTTCCAATTCTCGACGCAGCGTGTTCTTTGGCCTTCCACTTTTCTGTTTCCCAACAGGATTCCATATTAATGCTTGTTTAGTGATGCAATCTGATGGTTTCCGTAATCTATGTCCTATCCATATCCAACGTCTTTTCCTAATTTCCTCTTCGGCTGGAAGTTGTTCTGTCCTCTCCCATAGTAAGCTGTGGCTGATGGTTTCCGGCCAACGGACATTCAGTATCTTGCATATCTTGCAGTTGTTTATAAATACTTGTACCCTTCTGATGATGTTTGCAGTAATTCTCCAAATTTCAGTTCCATACAGCAGGACTGTCTTCACGTTCGAATTGAAGAGTCTGACTTTGAGGTTAGTAGATATTTGTTTTGAGTTTCATATGTTTTTCAACTGTAGAAATGCTTTCCTTGTTTTACCAATCCTTGCTTTTACATCTGCATCGGACCCTACTTGTTCATCGATGATGCTCCCCAGATATGTGAAAGTATTCACTTCTTCCACAGTTTCTCCATCAAGTTGAATTGGGTTAGTGCTCCCTGTGTTGCATTTAAGAATCTTGCTCTTACCCTTATGTACGTTCAAGCCTACTGATACTGAAGTTGCTGCTACACTGGTTGTCTTCGCTTGCATTTGTTGGTGTGTATGTGCTAAAAGAGCTAGATCATCCGCAAAGTCCAAATCATCGAGTCGCATCCTACTTGTCCATTCAATTCCATGCATTTCCTCAGATGTGGAGGTCTTCATGATCCAATCAACCACTAGGAGGAAGAGAAAAGGTGAGAGCAGGCAACTTTATCTGACTCCGGTCCTCACAGGGAGTGCATTTGTCAGTTGTCCTCCATGCACAATTTTGCACTGTGTTCCGTCGTAAGAGTTCCGGATGATGTTGACGAGTTTCTCTGGTACGCCCTAGTGTCGAAGAAGTTTCCATAATGTTCTCCTATCTATACTGTCAAACGCTTTCTCATAATCAATGAAGTTGATGTACAGTGACGAGTTCCATTCAATTGATTGTTCAACGATGATCCGTGGTGTTGCGATTTGGTCTGTGCACGACCGATCCTTACGAAAACCAGCTTGTTGACCTCGAAGTTTAGCTTCCACTGAATCTTTCATTCTGTTCAACAATACTTTGTTAAAGACTTTCTCTGGTATCGACGGTAGCGTGATCCCTCTGTAGTTGTCACATATGCTCCATGCAAAACACAAATATAATAAAGTTCCAAAGTAAAACTTAAATTTTTAGTGAGTACTGCAGTTTAATATGCAGTAGTAACCAATTAAATGGATAGAAAATTAACCAACAATCTTGGTTAGAACAGGGTAGAAATTGAAAACACTGAGGACAACATCAGTCGAAAAAAGATACATTATCATTGACCGGTAACTATGCTAATATACTACACTAAAGATATGTTCAAAAAAAATCATCAATAGAGAGTGGACCAATCAGTAGACTATGTATACCCAACATTTACAAATCTATGATCTCCAAGATTCAACTTTTCAATTTGTGCTGTAAAGTATTCATTACTTTGTTGTAGTGGGTTTTCCTATTACTAACAATGCAGTGGGTGGGTGGCTTAAAAGCTTTAAGTAATTCATGAATGCAAGTCATCCGAACGTATGAAAAATCATTGATGCTTTCAAAAAAAGAATAGACTTCAAATGAATTTGAACATTAAGTGCTTCATTGTAGACATTCAGAGACCGTATGGAAAAATGAAGTACACAAAGATAAAAGTATGCATTAGACTGGTCATGAAGGTTACCGAAACAAATGTCATATTATCAAATTCCGTTTTGTGTTTGTCACAGACTGATGTTGACTGGGTACCACTGAAAGCTAGGGAGCATTGAATAACTGTTTCTGTCTAGAGTAGGATTCCGTTTTGGCAGAGATCACCTTCGTTTCCGTCAGGGAATCCAACCCAGGGTCTTCAAATCTTACGGCAAATTGTCTACTCAAATGTTCTTTTATTCCTATTGACTGTTATTTTTGCTTGACATTTGATAATTGAATGAATTACCTTCATCAAAATAACTTGATCAAATGATCTATTATATAGTTTGAATTGTGACTGGCAAGTGGAATCCAGGACGCGCGTTTCGTCCTATTTGGGACTCATCAGCTGGATGTACCTGCATCCCAATGTTGATGTTCACACTGGGATTCGAACTCAGTCCTTCTCATGTCAAACGCCACCGCGTTCACCACTGGGATGCAGGTATATCCAGCCGATGAGTCCCAAATAGGACGAAACGCGCGTCCTGGATTTCACTTGCCAGTCACAATCCAAATTATATAATACTCGTGAAAACTCGCTATATCGAGGCAATCCGCTCAGGATGCACATATAGTAACAATGACTGACCAGCTTCAGTCTATAACAAATCAACGGGGATATACAAGTTCTTCCTAATACAAATGATCTATGTTAATTCGTAATTGAAAGGCAGACACAAGAATCCTAAAATCTATTCTAATCAATAATGTTCATGACCCAGCGTCCTCATATTACTCAGTTTTAATCAAATAGAAGAACTTCTCAATAAAATTTTACTAGGTGTGAAGAGAATGGTACTTGACATAGTAGACGTTCCTTTTGTCGACGTATGCTTGAGATGAAAATCATAATTGAGAAACGTTGAAAATCTAGATTAAAGATACTCTGATATTTCAGAAAGCTAGAGCCTTTTGGCATTCAGAATAATTGGTATAGATCCAACTTATTAACATGTACTTAAGTAGTTAACCAACCATGTTATCAGATACCATCCAGTAAAAGAAGGTCAAAAAAAAATGTAGTAACAAATGACGAAGACTAACAGTCATTAACAAGTTGACGATAATAAACTCTTCATCACTTGATGAGTAACTACAATAAGTCATCTATATATTAGTTAGCTGTTGATGATACCATCTGAATCATCGACGAAAGCCTCAATATTAAATAAATCTAGTCTTAGGAAATTCAACATTATCAAATGCATCCATAAACCGGAGCTATAAAATCTTCCCCTTCCCCCTCCCCATCTCCTAACACATCATCTTCAAATCAATGACAGTTGCTTAGATCAGTGAAGGTGATAGTTAGACTATCTTATATTACACAATTAATATAGAAAACTAATTGTTTATAATAGTAACCAAATCATTAAACAGATAAATAAATTTATTCATTATTCAATTTACTTGATTGTTCATTTAATGAACGACGAACTCTTTCTAACTTAGTTTTCATTCCAGTTTCTTCAGGAATTACTTCACGCCAACCAACTGGAATACAATCAAAATTATTACGATATTCTTCTTCTGTTGCAGCTTCAATATCAACACCACGAAATGGTCCATTTTGTTCATATGGTAAACGATGTCCTGGTTGACATACACACTGATAACCACCACGTTTAAAACCAAAACCAGGAAGAGGTACACACTAATTAAAAAGAAGATAAACTCAGCCATAAATAACGTAGAACATAGCGTATAAGTCGAATTTGCTATGCCTCATTAGCACAACAAGATCAAATTTACGAAATTACCATCGCAATGTAATTCAATAGGAAGAAGTGATACAAATATATGGAGGAATAATGAAACTCAGGATTTAGATGAAAATAACTGTACCAGTGTGACTGATCCCAAGATATTTCACCCAGTATCTCCAGCCACTAATCGCGATTTTCACGAGGACCCCAACTAAGTATCTTATATTTACCAACATGACTTAAATCAACAATCAGAGAATCCATCGACTGATGCCATATTTTAGTTTGGCCGACCCTACCGTTCTCCCGTTTTACTTTCACTTCAACTGATATTGAGGGACGAGTCAGGCAGTGGTCGGGCATATGCAACATATGTCCGAACTTTCTCAACTAGTGAACGTTTACGACTACTAAGAATGATTTGTCATGTTTTCTTAGTACTCTGTATCTAACATCAACGTTGCTTATTCAGTTACTCCATGATATACTCTATGATCAGAGACCTGGAGCCTGTGTATATATTCTAGTTTCATAGCCTATGTTTCTCATTCATAGGTTAAGACAGAGCGGAGTGCTGTACATTATACTGAAAGGCAACCTAACTATGGATCGGTTGTTACTCAAGGTGTTCACGAAACTCTGTATATTGTCAGTGTCTTCTATCATCTGCTTTTTTCAAGTTGACAAATTGGCTTCCTGAGAATTTTGATTAAAATGTGCGACTGCAAGGAGAACATCTATGACGAGATTGAATGAACAAGGGGAGATAAAGATGGACCTTCACATGTACCATTTAAGATTGACAATTCTCATGAGTTCTTGTCATTAACGACCAGTAGTGTTCAAATAGTAAGCCTGTATGAAGTTTACTTACTTATAAGGCATCCCTTTTAATGACAAACACTGCCAGAGAACCTCTCTCAAAAGCTACTTTCAAGTCAAGAAATAATACTGTTGTCGGATGATGTAAGGTATGTCTATGTTCTAGGATCTGACAGAGAGTACATTTCTTGTCAATGCCTCCTTACCCAGGTGTAAAAGCAGACTGTTTTTCACGAAATTGTCGTTTCCTGGCTACAAATAATCGTCAATTGATCACAAAGGCTAATATCTTAGATACTACCTTCTTCAAACTGATTCCTTTGTAGTGGTCACAAGTAGGTCTCTATTCTTTCTTATAAACTTGAACAACCAGTGACTGAGACCGGATCGATCTGATTAAATTCAGGCCCCAGACTTTAGGTAATATATCAGCTAACCTAACTACTAAGATAACAAAACAATGATTATTTGTAATCATCATTATCCTAGTCTGGAACTCAATGTTGATTCAAATAGATCCATAAATTTTAAATGCTGATGGTAAATAAATCAATTGATAAGAAAACTGTAGATCTATTATTCTGTTAGTGAACTTCCTAATAGTGGTCAATGTATTAATCAGTAAACAATTGAGATTTTTAGTCAATGTATCCTATTAAAAGAAACAATCACAAGTTAAAGTCAAAGGATAATTGTCTCACTGTCGATTAATGACTACAATACAACTTGACAACTAGATAAATAGGACTCTGTAATCAATTCATGCATATTTTACTTTATTATTTGCTACACTCTTAACTGGATTGAATAAGATGGGTAGATATTCTACTGAAATACTACTAAGTAATTGTAACATTAATATTCCGTTAACATTTTCAGAAAGTCATGAAGACATTAACATTATTTGCTTGATACAAAGCCTAAAAGATATAAGTGAGGCAGTAGTTTAATGAGTTTTATTTGTATAATTTTACACAAGTAGTATTAGAACATATTTCAAGTGAAAGTAGGACAGTCTACAACGGAAGTCGAAAGAGAGTAAAAAAGCAGGATATACTATGGAGTCACATAGAAAACAAGAAGAAGGATGCTGAATCAAGCTGAATGTAGGACGTAAGCAACATGAAAATGTGTAATATTCTTCATAGTTGTACAGGCGATAATCAGGTAATCTTGACGACTATTGGATCAATGCGTCATAACCTTCTAATGTTTCTTAAATCTGTTATTGAAATTGAATGCTTAGAACAGGCAACTGAGATGTCTGACTGTCAGATTCGCGAGTGTTTATCAAGGAGCAACAATCAAGGCAGCATATCAATCACTTTTTACACAATCAATAGATTCAGTTCAATCATTCATTTTGTTACAACAGTCGTAAACGGGGATGAGACAACAAATGAAAAAGGTGTTAATTTCAGTTTATTGAAGTAATCAAACTCTGAATTAAACTACACGAAATATTGGTGCAGTTAATTATGCAACGTAACCTACTGTATGCTGAAATAAAAAAAAAACAGATGTATGGTTGATTAAGATATCAGATAACTTTTAAACGACAGTGTTTCAAAGAATGTTAGAGGAAATTCAGTGGTCATCATGGATCCAGTAGAATAGAGCGCAGAAAAGAAACTTCATCATGAAGACACATACAGTTGTTGCAATGCCATAGAAACAAGATGTTAGAAATTTCATCAGACACGTCGACAAGCCTTCAGAAAAATACTGTCTTCTTAAACTAGTAAGAAATATCAGTAAACATACAGCAACCAGCTACAGATACAAGTTCAAATTTTACATACTATTAAAATCAAAAAGAAGGGAAGGAAGTGCATTGAAGTAGACTCGATCACAATCACTAACATCTTTGGATAAAGTGATTATACAAAATGAACTGAACCACCTTACAAATATATAACCGGTTTCAGATAATCAAAAGTTAATAAGTGTATATGAATGTTACATCAGCAAGTATACGTAATATTAAGATGAATATATACAGTGTATTATTATTTAAGCCTTCTATATCTTCACCCATATGACTAATATAACACCAGTATTTTAAAGTTGTTTAATATGAAAGCAAATAGTTACCACTACCCCCCCCCCCCTATTTAGTGATCCTCTGTGAGTTCTAGGGTTACAGCTAAGAGTTAGTTTTGAAGTTAGCTAAGAATTTCAGCTTAGGAAAAAATGTTGATTTATATGTTATGTGGTGATCTGATGCATCTGGTATTATTATATGCCTACTATACAAGTCTCAGCAACGGAAGAACAACATTTAAAACATAATAATATATGCATTTATTCGTATTTAACAGTGTATCATCAGCTACATGCATCCCAGAATTAATTAAAGTCATCGAAAGGCATAACTGAGGTATACATACTTTACATCAGAAACAACCTGGAGAAATTTGAGGTTGACATGTAGACGTGAATCAATTGGAAGACAACACAACAAAACACAGCACAATTGTATAAGAATTAAAATAACACAGTTCGAATGTGTTTAAATCTTCCAGTTGGTTTGATATAGACGAAAAATGATCAATCCCTGTTGTCGTATATACGCTTAGCTGACGAGTTCAGGGTAGGACGAAACGAATGTCTTGGATCGCACTTACTTACCGGCATTGACTTTATAAAATTATTTTATGTTGCATACATTCAGAAATGCGGATATTAACGCTCCTATCTGTCTATCGATTCATGTTCCTTAGTACGTGCATGTAAATTGGTATGCACAATTGGAAGTAACAAAAGTTAGGATTTTGTCCGTATGTGTTTATCGTAAAAAATATTTCGTTTGATAGATACACATTAATTTAGTAGGTGGATAAATCCATTTCAATATGACCTTAATTCTGAGATCAGTACCTCTATATACTCCATTCCTCTCCCCCCCATGAAGTCGAGCCTGAGGAAAATAGGTTTTCTTTTAAACTGTGTCGTAGTTAGCTTCTTTTGTCTAAAAGTCTCGTTAAACAACGTTTCAATATCGATACTGTCCTCTGTGCACAATCGTTAGACATGGCTGAATAGCGTTCTAACAAAAGCTATTTTGTAAACCATTCCAAGTTTCATTTTAATGAATAAATCTTTGGATCGGATTATTTACCGTACATTGAAGACCAAGATTCAGGAATTGAAATATGTTGTCTTGTTTATAGTCTATAATACCCTATAATAATTGGAGCCATTACTAGAATAGTTACCTGATAAAGAAGTGCATAGTTTACGTCAAAAAACTTCCCATATTTTGATTAAACAAAATCATCCTTCTTCTAATTTGTCAAAGGGAGAATTAAAAGGTTTGTATTCATTACAAAAAGATAAATCAATAATAATTACCAAGGCCAACAAAGGTAATACCACAATTATAATGAATAAAATAGATTATGAAGAAAAAATCTTTGAGCATTTATCCACATGGCCATATCTAATAATTGATTTGAAAAATCATTCAACGATAAAAAAAATAAAGTGAAATCTGCAACACCATATCACCAATTGTGCAACTCTCTTCATGGCCCATATTGTATCTTACATTTTCAATAATGTCATTAGATCAAGAGTTTGGGTAAGGTATGTAGATGGCACTTTTGTCAGCATCAAAAAGACTTTTTTTGAGAACATTCTCAAAACGAATCAACACTTTATCTTAGTATATCAAATTCATTTTAGATAGTGAAGATGATCAAAATAAGTTACCATTTTTAGATTGCCTAGTCAAAAGAAACTTAAATAGAACTCTTAGTCTAAGAACTTATTGCAAACCAACACATTCAAATCGATATTATCGATTTCAATTCAGCACATCCAATCAGTGCAAAGATATCACTGACTTTAAACTTATTCAGAAATGCGGATATTAACGCTCCTATCTGTCTATCGATTCATGTTCCTTAGTACGTGCATGTAAATTGGTATGCACAATTGGAAGTAACAAAAGTTAGGATTTTGTCCGTATGTGTTTATCGTAAAAAATATTTCGTTTGATAGATACACATTAATTTAGTAGGTGGATAAATCCATTTCAATATGACCTTAATTCTGAGATCAGTACCTCTATATACTCCATTCCTCTCCCCCCCATGAAGTCGAGCCTGAGGAAAATAGGTTTTCTTTTAAACTGTGTCGTAGTTAGCTTCTTTTGTCTAAAAGTCTCGTTAAACAACGTTTCAATATCGATACTGTCCTCTGTGCACAATCGTTAGACATGGCTGAATAGCGTTCTAACAAAAGCTATTTTGTAAACCATTCCAAGTTTCATTTTAATGAATAAATCTTTGGATCGGATTATTTACCGTACATTGAAGACCAAGATTCAGGAATTGAAATATGTTGTCTTGTTTATAGTCTATAATACCCTATAATAATTGGAGCCATTACTAGAATAGTTACCTGATAAAGAAGTGCATAGTTTACGTCAAAAAACTTCCCATATTTTGATTAAACAAAATCATCCTTCTTCTAATTTGTCAAAGGGAGAATTAAAAGGTTTGTATTCATTACAAAAAGATAAATCAATAATAATTACCAAGGCCAACAAAGGTAATACCACAATTATAATGAATAAAATAGATTATGAAGAAAAAATCTTTGAGCATTTATCCACATGGCCATATCTAATAATTGATTTGAAAAATCATTCAACGATAAAAAAATAAAGTGAAATCTGCAACACCATATCACCAATTGTGCAACTCTCTTCATGGCCCATATTGTATCTTACATTTTCAATAATGTCATTAGATCAAGAGTTTGGGTAAGGTATGTAGATGGCACTTTTGTCAGCATCAAAAAGACTTTTTTTGAGAACATTCTCAAAACGAATCAACACTTTATCTTAGTATATCAAATTCATTTTAGATAGTGAAGATGATCAAAATAAGTTACCATTTTTAGATTGCCTAGTCAAAAGAAACTTAAATAGAACTCTTAGTCTAAGAACTTATTGCAAACCAACACATTCAAATCGATATTATCGATTTCAATTCAGCACATCCAATCAGTGCAAAGATATCACTGACTTTAAACTTATTCAGAAGAGCCAGTAGACTCATTACATCTGAAGATGACAAGAAATCTAAATGCGAAAATATAATCAGCATCTTACGATTTAGTAATTTTCCATTGAATATTATGTAATATTTACAAAAGCAAAACGACCTATTACTAACTAATAGTAAATCAAGTGAAATATTATGGATTAGTATAGCTGTTCTACCTTACCGCAAAGACATAACAGATGAATTACAAAGAATTCTAAAACAACACGGAATCCAAACTTTCTACAAAACTACCAACGCTATTTAAAAGACAAAATCTCTTCCACCTCTACACAGAATTGTGTCTACAGGTTAGGTTGTGTCAATTGTGATGCTTTCTATATTGGAGAGAAATGACGAGAAATCAAACTTACTTACTTACACCCGTTACTCCTCGCTGAGTAGCATAGGCCGCTCACCAGGATTCTCCATTCTACTCTGTCCTCAGAAATCCTTTCCAATTGTTTCCAGTTGCTGTTCATCTTTTTAATGTCGGTTTCTAATTCCCGACACACCGTGTTCTTTGGCCTTCCACTTTTCCGTTTCCCAACAGGATTCCATGTTAAGGCTTGTCTCGTGATGCAGTCTGATGATTTCCACAATGTATGTCCTATCCATTTTCAACGTCGTTTTCTAATTTCGTCTTCGGCTGCAAGTTGTCTTATTCTCTCCCATAGTAAGCTGTTACTGATGGTTTCCGGCCAACGGACATTCAGTATATTGCATATCTTGCAGTTGTTTATAAATACTTGTATCCGTCTGATGATGTATGCAGTAATTCTTCAAGTTTCAGCTCCATACAGCAGAACTGTATTCACGTTCGAATTGAAGAGTCTGACTTTGAGGTTAGTTGATATTTGTTTTGAGTCCCATATGTTTTTCAACTGTAGGAATGCTGCCCTGTCTTTGCCAATCCTTGTCTTTACATCTGCATCGGACCCTCCTTGTTCATCGATGATGCTCCCCAGATATGTGAAAGCATCCATGAGAAATCAAAACCCGTGCCAAAGAACATGAAAGCTACACTAAACAACCTCCTAATAATTCTGTTGAACTTGAAAAATTGTATATTAAATCAGCAATAACAGTCTGAACATGCTGTCTATCACAACCATAAAATCGATACTAAAAATATCCGAATTATTGAAGAATGTTTTTCCAACTGTAAGGAAAGATGAATAGCTGAGGTGCTTTACATTTTATTAAATTCAACTGCACTTAACAAAAGGGAAGGGGCCTTTCTATCCACCCAACATGGACTTTCTATCCAACTGACCACAATTAAAGTATATCAAATTTCATTTACATGAACATACATACAATTTTATTCTCACTTATTCACTTATTTTCCTTTCACATCACACTAACATTTACATACATGTCACACTTCAAACCACCTTGACCCATATGACTTGACATGACACGATCAAACTCGCATTTTGATTGTACAAACTTATGTGTTTTTAATTTTGTCCCATTGCATTAGTTAATCTTGTATTATTTGATTGAATATATCACAGATTGATGTTGGCAGGGTACCACTGACAACAAGGGAGCACTGGGAAGTTGTTTCGTTCTAGCGTGGAACTCCTCAGCAGTGCCCACCCCAGATTCCGCACCAGGAGCTTCAGATTGACGCGAACGCCTAACCATCTGCACCACTGGGTCGGCATCCAATGGTAGAATTCCCACTTCCATCAATTTGTGATATATATATATATATATATATATAATCTTGTATTAGTTCAATTGAGTTATTCATTTCTCTGAAGAAGCGACTTGCACTAAGCTACGAAACGTCAGAAATTTTAATTTCTATTCATTGGAATTTTACAAATACACTTATATCACTTATTTTTATAAACAACCCATCCAATGCTCAATTTCTTTGAAATTATCAAAGTTAACCTTGGTAATGATATGAATGATTAGGAACATTCAATATATAAGAAGTGGGTTTATGCTTACTATAGGTCACAAATGTATCATCAACATATTTGATATAAAATACTAGTTTATTATTTATCAATTTTATCTTTGTCTATTCTAAATTGACTACAAAGATATCTACTATGATCTAACCCAGTAGTCTCCCTATATCAATTCCAACGACTTGATGATATAACGTGTTGTTAAAGTGAAAGTTGCACATCTTTAGTATACAATAAATAAGAGTTGTTTAAATGTAACCTTTTATATATAGTTTCTTCTAAGGAAATTGTAATAAAACCTATGAATTCATTAGATAAATTAACATTGACTATCACCTTAATAAACTGAAATATACACAATTAGGGGAGTTTGTAGAGACAGTTAACTGTTAATTTCAATTTTGATATCACGAATCGATTTGAATCAGACAACCATTGATCACCTAGAAGCACTGGAGTCCCATACTAGAACGAAACAGCTGTCCAGTGCTTCCAGGTGATCAATGGTTGTCTGATTTAGATCAATTCGTGATATCAAAATTGAAAGATATACATCAAACAATGGATAACCAGTTTTAAGTGAATTGAGTCTAATTGTTTTGTTAGCCAGTGAATAACCTTATGAAATGGTAAATTGATCATTGATATTATTATTCTGATTGGGATATCAAGTTGATGCATATTCAATAGATACTCAAGAACTACCTAATTTTTGTTTATTCTATGCTAATTTTATTCTAATTCTTTTCTTATAAGCTTTACTTAGTTAATCATTGTTCTAACTTGTATTAATTATTACATAACTTGCGTTATTTATCTTCTTAACTCTATATCCATGCCTAACTTAGTTGATTTTAATTTCTATTCATTGGAATTTTACAAATACACTTATATCACTTATTTTTATAAACAACCCATCCAATGCTCAATTTCTTTGAAATTATCAAAGTTAACCTTGGTAATGATATGAATGATTAGGAACATTCAATATATAAGAAGTGGGTTTATGCTTACTATAGGTCACAAATGTATCATCAACATATTTGATATAAAATACTAGTTTATTATTTATCAATTTTATCTTTGTCTATTCTAAATTGACTACAAAGATATCTACTATGATCTAACCCAGTAGTCTCCCTATATCAATTCCAACGACTTGATGATATAACGTGTTGTTAAAGTGAAAGTTGCACATCTTTAGTATACAATAAATAAGAGTTGTTTAAATGTAACCTTTTATATATAGTTTCTTCTAAGGAAATTGTAATAAAACCTATGAATTCATTAGATAAATTAACATTGACTATCACCTTAATAAACTGAAATATACACAATTAGGGGAGTTTGTAGAGACAGTTAACTGTTAATTTCAATTTTGATATCACGAATCGATTTGAATCAGACAACCATTGATCACCTAGAAGCACTGGAGTCCCATACTAGAACGAAACAGCTGTCCAGTGCTTCCAGGTGATCAATGGTTGTCTGATTTAGATCAATTCGTGATATCAAAATTGAAAGATATACATCAAACAATGGATAACCAGTTTTAAGTGAATTGAGTCTAATTGTTTTGTTAGCCAGTGAATAACCTTATGAAATGGTAAATTGATCATTGATATTATTATTCTGATTGGGATATCAAGTTGATGCATATTCAATAGATACTCAAGAACTACCTAATTTTTGTTTATTCTATGCTAATTTTATTCTAATTCTTTTCTTATAAGCTTTACTTAGTTAATCATTGTTCTAACTTGTATTAATTATTACATAACTTGCGTTATTTATCTTCTTAACTCTATATCCATGCCTAACTTAGTTTGATTTTCATTTCTAGAATTTCTTTATAATTTACCTATAAGTAAACGATTGTGTGTCAGACAAGGTTGCTTGCTCTCAACTTTTCTCTTCCTCCTAGTGGTTGACTGGATCATGAAGACCTCCACATCTGAGGGAATGTACGGGATTCAATCGACAAGTAGGATGCAACTCAATGATTTGGACTTCGCAGATGATCTAGCTCTTTTAGCACATACACACCAACAGATGCAAGTGAAGACAACCAGTGGAGCAGTAACTTCAGCATCAGTTAGGCTTGAACATACATAAGGGAAATAGCAAGATTCTTAAATACAACACAGGGAGCACCAACCGAATTCAACTTGATGGAGAAACTGTGGAAGAAGTGAATACTTTCACATATCTGGGAAGCATCATCGATGAACAAGTAGGGTCCGATGCAGATGTAAAGACAAGGATTGGCAAAGTAAGGGCAGCATTCCTACAGTTGAAAAACACATGGGACTCAAACAAATATCAACTAACCTCAAAGTCAGACTCTTCAATTCGAACGTGAATACAGTCCTGCTGTATGGAGCTGAAACTTGGAGAATAACTGCAAACATCATCAGACGGATACAAGTATTTATAAACAACTGCCTACGAAATATACTGTATGTCTGTTGGCCGGAAACCATCAGCCACAGCTTACTATGGGAGAGGACAAATCAACTTTCATCCGAAGAGGAAATTAGGAAAGGACGTTGGAAATGGATAGGACATACATTGCGGAAACTATCAGATTGCATCACGAGACAAGCCTTAACATAAAATCCTGTTGAGAAACGGAAAAGTGGAAGGCCAGAGAACACGCTGCGTCGAGAATTGGAAGCAGACATTAAAAAGATGAACAGCAACTGGAAACAATTGGAAAGGATTGCTGAGGACAGAGTAGAATGGAGAATCCTGGTGAGCGGCCTATGCTCCTCAGCGGGGAGTAACGGGCATAAGTAAGTAAACGATTGTGTGTCAGACAAGGTTGCTTGCTCTCAACTTTTCTCTTCCTCCTAGTGGTTGACTGGATCATGAAGACCTCCACATCTGAGGGAATGTACGGGATTCAATCGACAAGTAGGATGCAACTCAATGATTTGGACTTCGCAGATGATCTAGCTCTTTTAGCACATACACACCAACAGATGCAAGTGAAGACAACCAGTGGAGCAGTAACTTCAGCATCAGTTAGGCTTGAACATACATAAGGGAAATAGCAAGATTCTTAAATACAACACAGGGAGCACCAACCGAATTCAACTTGATGGAGAAACTGTGGAAGAAGTGAATACTTTCACATATCTGGGAAGCATCATCGATGAACAAGTAGGGTCCGATGCAGATGTAAAGACAAGGATTGGCAAAGTAAGGGCAGCATTCCTACAGTTGAAAAACACATGGGACTCAAAACAAATATCAACTAACCTCAAAGTCAGACTCTTCAATTCGAACGTGAATACAGTCCTGCTGTATGGAGCTGAAACTTGGAGAATAACTGCAAACATCATCAGACGGATACAAGTATTTATAAACAACTGCCTACGAAATATACTGTATGTCTGTTGGCCGGAAACCATCAGCCACAGCTTACTATGGGAGAGGACAAATCAACTTTCATCCGAAGAGGAAATTAGGAAAGGACGTTGGAAATGGATAGGACATACATTGCGGAAACTATCAGATTGCATCACGAGACAAGCCTTAACATAAAATCCTGTTGAGAAACGGAAAAGTGGAAGGCCAGAGAACACGCTGCGTCGAGAATTGGAAGCAGACATTAAAAAGATGAACAGCAACTGGAAACAATTGGAAAGGATTGCTGAGGACAGAGTAGAATGGAGAATCCTGGTGAGCGGCCTATGCTCCTCAGCGGGGAGTAACGGGCATAAGTAAGTAAACGATTGTGTGTCAGACAAGGTTGCTTGCTCTCAACTTTTCTCTTCCTCCTAGTGGTTGACTGGATCATGAAGACCTCCACATCTGAGGGAATGTACGGGATTCAATCGACAAGTAGGATGCAACTCAATGATTTGGACTTCGCAGATGATCTAGCTCTTTTAGCACATACACACCAACAGATGCAAGTGAAGACAACCAGTGGAGCAGTAACTTCAGCATCAGTTAGGCTTGAACATACATAAGGGAAATAGCAAGATTCTTAAATACAACACAGGGAGCACCAACCGAATTCAACTTGATGGAGAAACTGTGGAAGAAGTGAATACTTTCACATATCTGGGAAGCATCATCGATGAACAAGTAGGGTCCGATGCAGATGTAAAGACAAGGATTGGCAAAGTAAGGGCAGCATTCCTACAGTTGAAAAACACATGGGACTCAAAACAAATATCAACTAACCTCAAAGTCAGACTCTTCAATTCGAACGTGAATACAGTCCTGCTGTATGGAGCTGAAACTTGGAGAATAACTGCAAACATCATCAGACGGATACAAGTATTTATAAACAACTGCCTACGAAATATACTGTATGTCTGTTGGCCGGAAACCATCAGCCACAGCTTACTATGGGAGAGGACAAATCAACTTTCATCCGAAGAGGAAATTAGGAAAGGACGTTGGAAATGGATAGGACATACATTGCGGAAACTATCAGATTGCATCACGAGACAAGCCTTAACATAAAATCCTGTTGAGAAACGGAAAAGTGGAAGGCCAGAGAACACGCTGCGTCGAGAATTGGAAGCAGACATTAAAAAGATGAACAGCAACTGGAAACAATTGGAAAGGATTGCTGAGGACAGAGTAGAATGGAGAATCCTGGTGAGCGGCCTATGCTCCTCAGCGGGGAGTAACGGGCATAAGTAAGTAAACGATTGTGTTAATGATTGAGTTGAATTGTGAATGATAGGTGGAATCCAGAATGTGCATCCTGTCCTATTTGGAATTCGTCGGCAAGACATACCTGCATCATAATGTTGATGTTCACAGTGGGACTCGAACTCAGTTTGCTATGTGTCGAACATTACAACATTCACTACTAAGCTACTGAGTTCAGACAACCAGACTTGTACAACGGATATGTATATATGTATAATTAAAATATATTTGAATCTTCCTGTTGAAATGTCATGGACTGAAAATGATCAGTCTCTATTGTCAGTCATAATTCAATTCAAACAATACTTGTGAATTAATTCATTTAAATCTCAAGATTTATTATTCTTTGATATACACCATTACTTCAGCTTTCCTTTTATCTGAATTGTATTGTTGTATTGTTGATTTAAATTTGATTGCGTTGTGATAATATTAAAATGATAACTTGAACCAATAGACATAGATGCCTAAATTCTACGTTGTTAATAACTGATTAACTGATAATGATTATAATTGATTTTAGATTGTGTGTACCTGATGAGAAAATGAATTCCTGGTTTATTCTTCTATAATTATTATTCTTGTATTACTAAGACATATAAAGTGAGGGAGAAGGGGAGAAACGAAGGTGGGAACTGTATACGGTTTCTATTTTAAACTACTTCAAACATTAATAATAGTACTGTAAATGATCTTCAATGTTACATCAGACTATAATGAACAGTTTAAAATGATTGTTCATTGAAGATAATTTAAGAATTAATCAATGTTTATCATTCATCTATGTATTATAATACTGTAAGTGAAGTTATTCATCTACATACTAACTCAGCCTAATGTCCCTGGGGTTGCTGCCGGTCCCAAACCCGGATAAAGGAGGAGGGTTGAGCATGCGATTAGCAATCTCGTTCCGTAAAACAACAACCTTGCTAAAAAAAACGATAACCAGCAAAATTCGTTGGCCAGATACCATCAACAACAACTTTCTGTGGCAGAGAACTAATTAACTTCCAGTTGAGGAAGAATTTAGGAAAAGATGCTGGAGGTGGATAGCATGCAAATTGAAGAAACCATCGAATTGCGTAACAAGGTAAGCACTAACTTGAAATGCTAAAGGTCAAAGGAAAAGAAAAAGACCTGGGAACACATTGCGTCGGGAATTGGAGGCAGATATGAAGAGTATGAATAGCATTTGGGAAAATCTGGAAAGGAAAGCCCAGGACAGAGTTGGCTGGAGAATGCCGGTGGCCTGCCTATGCTCCGCCTGGAGCCTCCACAGGGTTGCTGCCGGTCCCATGCCCGGACAAAGGAGGAGGGTTGGGCATGGGGGTTAGCAACCCCACCCCGTAAAACAACTACCATGCTAAAAAACAGCTTACGAGTAAGAACCTCTATAACCATTCTAACTCTGCCCTGGGAATTGGAAGGACCAATATGACGCTTCATGGTGAAAGCCAAGTTCCTTCGGAAGCCATGAGGCCGATGCCCTCCCCTTATGACAACCGGAGCAACAATTAATATATTTGACCGACCTCAAACAGCTGTCCCCTGGGCACTGCGGTCACACTCTCAGGTCATCACGACCTCCCCTAATCCTCTTTCTCTTTCAGATTCCCCAAGAATGACCCTTCCACGGTGTGAGCAACCGGGAAGTGATAACCGCTCTCATACCTTCAATAGCACTCGAGTTCACCTTGTTCATGATCAAACACGTTCTCCATCTTTGGTCCCTACTTGTAACACTTCTTCTACCACATTTTCTATGCGTGCCTATGCTCCACTTGAGGTAACAGGCATTGATGATGATGATGATGATGATGATGATGATGTTCTACTTACTACTAAATTAGTAGTATGCTTTACACAAAATGATTACATAGATTATATACATTTTCTCAAACTTTATCAATAGATAGACAAGATAGAATAGATTATATCTTTAGTTGAATTAATTAATGCATATCTTAATAATATTTCCCATAAACACTTAATAAAAATATTAAAGGATAAAGATTTTATAAATGTTGATTATGTTTATTATGTTCTTTATTTTGAAGTAGACAAAAAAAAATTCCGAAAAAAGAAAATTATTTCAATATTGATTAGTAGATACAGTATGTTACCATGTGATAATCAAGTAATAAAATTACTAGAAAAATGAATAGTTTGATTTTATTATCTACAAAGTAATCACATTTAAGGGGAGTTTTGTAGAGATAGTTAACTGTTTAATTCAAATTTGACATCACGAACATGAGCTCACTAGTGACTAGCTCCTTGAAGTAATTCCTGGAGTTCTAGTGTGAAGACGTGACCAGTAGAGTTCAACCGTGTCGGGTGTGAGGCGGTAACTCACCAATGGCATAGAGGAGGTCGCGCAATGTATCACGAATTGGCTGAATTGGAAATATCAACCGTTGGGAGTCGACTCAGTGGTCCAATGGTAAAGCGTTCGCCGCGGAGCCAGAAGGTCCTGGGTTGGATCCCTGACGGGGTCGTGGATGCGCACTGCTGAGGAGTCCCATACTAGGACGAAACAGCTCTCCAGTGCTTCCAGGTGATCAATGGTTGTCTGATTCAGATCAATTCGTGATGTCAAAATTGAATTATACAAAGTAATCGATTGTTCCTATGAGGTAATTGTACACATGATATTTTGTTCGTCTTAGTCTTGATTTAAAAGCTCTATCGAAATGTATAATCATGAACTAAATGAATTAAACTAAGTTATGTGCATTATTTTACTATGATGGAAGGTAGTTTGGGAGTATTAGACAGAAAACCTTATGTGATTTAAGTTTGATGTTATTTAGTACTCATTAATGAAGTGTATCAACAATCTTATATGATTGTAATTAAGTTTTTGTGGAAATTGTTGAATGTTAAATTTTGATATCACCATTTGGTCAGTATTAAATGACTGTTGATAGCTTGGAAACACTGTACAGCTGTTTTGTCCTAGTATAAGACCCTTTGGTAGTGTGCATCAGCGACTTCACCAGGAATCAAAAATAGTATCCTCCGGATCTGGTATTGTAGGCTTTAACTGTAAACAACTGAATCGGTTCCCAATTGGTTTACATTTCCAATCTAATCAATTTGCGAGATATTAGCCCGACCTCGTACAGTGTTATCAGTATGCACTGATACAATCTTAGGAGGAAAGATATAATCATGAATTATCCAGGTGAAGGAGATCAATAGCGGCCTGAATATCCCAGTTGTTACGATTGCAGGATATGAAACAGAATGACTCCAGATCAGATTCTCCAGGAAACACCAGTTATCAAGATTACAGGTAACCTTCGGTTACGAGTGCTAGGTAGCACAAGTACTACTTCCAAGGATTTTTGTAAACTATTTTCAAAACAACTTCCCCTCGTAACATTGTTCCACAAATGATAAGACACTTAAAATAGTGGCTTCACTGAAACTTGATCTATAAAAACCGGTTAGTACTTAAACAGGTCTGACAAATATAACAGTGGTCATTATCCAGGAATTAGTCAATGTTATATGAGTTAAAAATCATACATACAAAAAAATAAACGAAAACGTATACGTCGAAACACTGTTTACTCGAGGGTCTGTTCACACCGTTTGTCTAACATCATTCTCATTAAACCAATCAAGACTTCTCAGGTCGAACTACTGCTTCTTATACACAGTTATTATAAATCATACTTTTTGTTTAGGTTGACAGGAAACTAACCAAATAGTCAGATATCTCGATACTAATTGCTAGTTGAGATAAGAGAAGATTACAATAAAACTACCAATACTCAACATATGATATGAAACCATTTTCCAATATCATTGACTATTAGAAAGACTTGTACTGAACAACCTGATTGGCGTCTACATTTTAATAAGTACTAAACAATATCAACGAGTAAAATGCTTTATAGTCGTTCACAGTGACACAGAAACATGCGTAATTTATTTCCTTCAGTTCAGATATCAATATGGATGAAGTTGACTAGTTGATAAGTCTCTACTTTCCAAGTATTATCTAACCTTAATAATCCATATTATTCAATGTCTAATCTTTTACACTACCAATGATATTACTATAATTTCGTATCATTCCTCACTTTATCTCATTATGTCGATATGCTAAAATAACTTGAGCTGATACATTTACATCAAAGTGTTGTCTACACTGACAGTTTAGATATTTTTCGCATTAAATAATTAGACTACTTGTAAGTAGTCGAGGTAATTTATAAAAAGGTTCATATTGACCATAACGTACCAAAGTTGTTGGTTTGCATCGAGCAATCCCAGCTAAATAATGATTTGGATTTCCTAATCCTGGTGGACATGGATTAAAATCGATTCGATAAAAGTCCATACTCTGCACAACTACACCAATCATTCTAAAGACAGAAATCAAAAACATGGTTCATTACAATGAAGATGCTAAAAAAGAAAAAAGGAAACAGTTGAAATCTTTCACTACATTCTGTGATTATAGAAGCTCAGTGATCGAGACTCAAGGCTTCATAGACAAGTTGAGATTTTAGAATGCTATGTGTATCTTTCATTTATAATATTTAATTCGATTTAGTTATTTATATTCGTCACAGATTAATGTTAGTTGGGCAGCAGTGAAAACTAAGGGGCATTCGACAGTCGTCTTAGCCTGGGACACCTCAAGAGGGATCACACTGATTCCGTTCCAGACCTTCAGGTCTTATGGAGAACGATAAGCGTCTAGTAGTGGAATTCATACTTTCATCGATATGTGATATGCAGCGACGATCATCCATTGTCCACCCACAACAAGTCTGAACTTCACTAGCCACAAATTTTTGCTAAAACTTCAAGAATATCCTGAAGTTAGCAACTAGTGAGCTGATTATTGTGATTGAACTGATGTAATTTTATAAAGGAAGGTAGTGAGTTTAGTTGTGTGTACTCACTCGGTGCTCCCTGCTCTTGATTGGTACCAGACTAAAATCAGCCGGTGACGGATTCAAATGACTAAACTAAATATCTTTCTCCACTAGAACTCATTACTTCTTCACTTTAATTATACAAACAGAGGGCTCAAAAGATTGAATAATTAAACCAGAATTATTGATTTGAATGGCTTAGGATGTCTTCAGGAAGCTATGCAGAAAAGTTACCATAGATAACTCCATATAAACCAAAAATTTCTGACCATGCTTCAGCAAAAAGGGTACCTTGCTTTTCTGAATAATGATTATGTGAGAAAAGCCTAGGTTACTGATCATAGACAAAATAAGTCCGAATACTGAGGGGCCAGAAATTTTTGTCCTCAGTGCTGATAGAGTTCAGGAAGATCTGTAACATACAGTTTCCTAAAAGCTCCATAAAATGATTAGAACCCATGTTTTCTTATATAAGCTCTAGGAACGGAGAGTGGGGAATATATATGAACCATGTACCAAACTAGTCCATTGGTTCATGAACTACATTAGCAACCACACTTCAATGTTACCTTCAAGTAAGGACTTGACGCCATGGCACTAGTGAATCAATTTAGTATGATAAGATCACCAAGTCACGACGATGTATGTTTTAGCCTACTTAGGAAGTACACTCTTTAAGATCATGCTTTAACTCATATTTGGTACATAGTAGAATACTAAGAAAATGGGAGAATATTATTGAAAGCCCGACGTTCAAATCCAATGTTCGGCACAAACCTTAGAATTATCGCTCTATAGGCTTCATTAAACACAGTTGTCAAGATTTTAAAGTAGATTAGATATAATGTAGTAATGGTAAATTCCCTAACACCAAGTTACTAGGTTACACAGTATCTGAGTTAGATTAAATCTGCACGTTCAAGTAAAGAGAACGGTTTAACTAACATTTGTCTGGCTGAAAAACGGTACTTAGTGGAGTATTTCGTCACACAACTTAGACTCAATGTTATTTCTTTATCATTATCAGTCTTGCTATACGCTGATATAAAGATAGCAGCAGCGGGACAGAAGAAAGATACAGTTTTGAGCCCGAAAAGATACGTAGACATTGGAAGAATAGTTTAGTACTTATCAAATTCTGATGCTTGTCCCCAAGTTCATGTTGTGATTATCAGATATCATTCACAAATACATACATGGTGAAAATTATTGTGCCTCTCGTTGTTCAGCAACAAAATGATTTAATAGTTGTAATGATTAAGGGTTTGAAAACCACTGAATACTACTATACATTAACAGGTATACGTTTTAGAGCTATTTTTCCAAAATGTAGAGCCTTCAGTCATTTTGATGTCAAGACTAATTTGGCTTTTCATAGTCTCTGTTCGATTAAAAATTGGTTACTTCATACAAGTGGTCAGCTCAGTCTAAAAATCATTGTAGGCTGTTAGGAACTGTTCACAGAACTTCAACTAAGTTGATTACTGGAGTGTCCATGTTGTCGTATGACGTGAGACTAGCTAAACTTAACCCATCTTCCTTGTCATACAGGGGAACTAGAGAAGACCTAATCATCATCTTCAAATTACTCAGTAATAAATTTGCGACTGATGCGCCCTATATTTGTTTGCTTACAAAAACAAAGAAATTATGAAGGTACTCCAAAATCATTCAACAGACTAGAACCACTTATCCTTTGATCAATTGACTACTGTATCATCATATAGTCCACGAACAAAACTCTCTACCTTGTCACTTAATCGTAGCCCCATTTGTTTACATATTTAATAAGATTTAACCAAGACAGAGATAGCTAGCCCTAGAACTAACAGAGGTCATCCAACTTTCTACCCATACCAAACTAAAATATCAGGTTATTTCTTGTTCCCAGTTTGAACATCCAAATATTGAATAATCCAGTAACCTAGAGTACCCTAGTATCTTTTAAGTAGAAAAATTATCAGCCTTGAATAGATTGATAGAATTTATGATAAGTAAATCTGTGCTATTTAAGGGGATAATTAGATATTAATCACTAGATAGTTTTGTAGGAATGTAATATCACCTAATTGATACTAATAGACTAGTGTTAATCGAATATAGTCGGACTTAGTTGATAGGAAGCCCTATTCAACCAGGGTTTCGTTCTAACTTGGATGCGTTAACAACTAGACTTTAAAGGAACTGATTCTTCATATGCGGTCCAAACCCATGTCACCCACCTTCGTAGTATCATGAGTTTTTCAGCCCACATCTGATCCCATTTGAAGCTGGAATATTTACAATGATTGTGTTATGTTGGATGACAAATGAGCAATTAATTTTCGGGACTATTTTAGAAGACTATTTCATTTATTTTAGTTGTGCGTAATATAAACAATATATTCCCATTATTGTTATTTTTCCCTAACCCTATTCTCCTATTCAATATACTTACTTTAGTATATTGCCTCTTGTTATGAACTACAGTTAGTCAGTTGTGTACAAGTTACCCCTATTCACTAATAAAATCTCCTTTGTTTCGTTAAATTCTTAATTGGTTGACCGTATGGTTTAAATTTATGCATATATAAATAAATGTTTGAAATATAATTCGATTTTATCTGGTTGATTCATCATCAGCTTGCGTTTTCCTATTCTAGCCTGAGATCGAGTGAACATTGGGCAGTGACAAACAAGGCCTAATTAAGCACTCATTGGAGTTTGTCATTGCACCTTTGTACGCATCAGGCTATATTCAATTAATTGGTCACATACATCGATTATAGAGATTATTTACATCGTAACAAACTGATTTGTTATGTTTGTTTAAACCTTAGTAATGATCAAATTCCGTTAATCAAATCGTTATGTAGTCACTAACATAAGCTGCTCAAAGTCTAATGCACTATTATTGTTCATTCTGCCCTAAACACTGAAACATGCCCTGCTAACAAGTGACAAATGGTATGAAACCCAGGTCAAACAGTGTTTTCAGCTAAGTATCTGACATCAGACAAAGTCTGGCCACTTACGTTAGTGCGCTATTTTCGCAATCTAATTGATAGATTTCGATCAGCACTAATGACCAATCAAACACAACAGCGGTTAATACCTAATAATAAATGAGTTTAAATAAACTACCTAGTTGTGATCATGAATACTGATATTCAGCTACGAGACGTTACGTTGTATAGTTAGTTTTGTAACACAGTCAGTATGCACATTTGATTGCGTCTATGGAGTTTTCATTAACAATAAACGAATTTTGTTATATTGCTCGTGAAAGTACTATCCAGACTTCTCGATAAATCATTTATTCCTCTCATGTCATAGGCTAAGTGATTCACTGTTGCTGTCCACTAACTTTATTACTACGTAATCAATAATGGCTGACAGAAAGCCATAAAACCAGATTCAGTGTCAGCTGGTTGCCATCAACAAACTCTAAATGAAGTTTTAAGGAAAATGACATCTCCATCAAATTTAAACTTAAATAACTTAATTTAAGAGATCAATATAATAACACCGATTAAATGTTAGATCGTCTAATTTTTTGTACCGATTTAGTTTTATCCCTCATATTGTAGTGTGAACATTGGCTTTGACTTGGAACTTAAATAAACTTAATAAACTCCTTTATTAAGCTTCAATTACGTACTGACTAGATGAACCACCATTAAAATCAGGAAATGATAGACTACTTTTACATACTAGTATGAAACTTTTATTAGCGGGTGCTTACGAACCAGTCGAGGATGGAATGTGGAACATTAAGCGTTGAAACAAGCACAAAACCTCCAGACCGTGGTATCAAGATTGTTAAACTCTTCAACTTAAAATGCTGTATAATAATCATCCAGTGATATTTTGTGTACAACTGCCTCACATTTAACATGAATGCATTTTACAAGTATGCTAAAATGATTTTATTTACCACTAGAAATAATAAATGATGAGAGTATTTTTAAAATATAAGAATGGGTGGTCTTAATTTACTTACCTTGGACCTCTCAGTCGAGTAATATTTGAGTAACGTGGCATAAAATCTGTCAGTGCTGCTACAGAACTTACAATCCATCTGTTTGTTCCACCGCAGTCATAGTAAGGACGGGTAAATCGTACAGGTAGGAAGGTTTCTTTAACTCCTGGTGCATTTGGTCCGTAAAACTTGGTATTTTCCAATTCTTCTATTGGATCACCACTTATAGTTGCGAGCTGAATTTTTGTTGTATACTGATTCTTACTAGGCGCTGTACCACGTCTATCAGGAATAAAATCGATACCCATTTCACGATCACGTATATAGGGATTATTTTTATACCATGATGCTGTATAATTGTTGTTCGGACCAGCTCCAAGATCCGTGATCTGATGTTTAATATTTTGTAAACAATAAGATTTAAGCTGAATTACAAAGCTGTATTTTAATCCTTACAAATATAGTGAAACGTAACAGAGGTGCAAATATTAAATTTATCACCTAGTTAGCACAAGTGCCTATTACTGACAAAATCGAAAACGACGGATTTTGTGTCTAGTTTTTACTTCATTATTATTATGAATTAGAATAAAATAAACGGATGATGTGAGCCAAGAAATACTGAAAACCATTTTATAATGTTGGTATATACAAAGATCTGACAAGAATAATTCCTAACTACCCTAAATTGCTAAACTTAGACCTCGAAATAATTACTGACTACTACTGGTTTAGAGTGACAAAATCTTTTATACAGACTGCTGATTTATAAGAAATAAGTAAAATGCATAATCAGATCTAATAATATTATAAAGTCTAAATTGTTTCAGGTCTTAACACTATTGAATGTCGTAGTAAAACGATTTTGAGAACCTTACTCAAACCGGAGTTTACTGAACTTTTCGGACAACTATTATAAAATCATTCTGACATCAAAATATATTGTGACATATAGTACCCAAACAAACATGTCACGTCGAGTAGTTACTTTTAAATCTAATAACGTCTACCACATAGAATATTGTTATTAAAATATAATTTACATTTTATTAATTCCAAACGAAATCAATAAAACAGCTTCATTAGTTAAATACTTGAAAACGTTCATATTTATAGGTAGCTTCATTATAATCGGAACACAGTTATATATAGTTACACATTCAGAATTTTAGTCCAGTTTAGCAAATTTAGCTGGTAATTTTAAACCAAGATACAGATTTTAAATATTCAGATTATATTACTCGATTAGTATACCTTATGACCAGGGTTTGACAGTAATGGACATTTGGTGACGAATTTAATATGCGATATTGCCATTTAAGAGTCAACTACAACCTTTAGCTACGGATACAGATATTATTTTGATTATCACATTAAATGAGATGATAGTCTTGTTCACACTGATAAAATCTAAACCACCCTCAGAAGCATTAGAGGTAACACCAGGGTATTCTAACAACATTTTGCTTACTTCAATTGTGCTGTTGGTTGGTATTCTCAAAAAGTTCATTTCATCATTCCAATTATCTAAACGTCTTGCTAATGGTGCAAATAGTGGTAAGGTTTTATTGATATCTTTAAGTTCATACCAGTTGGCGTATGTTGTATTCGTGTCCATAAATACACCACTTATATTTATGACATTAGGACCTGAAGATATATCAGCTGACGAGGACAAATAATAATACATTAATGATGGTAAATACTGTGGATCTCTAGTTGGATGATCCAATCGTTGTAATATGTAACTATAGAAAAATGCCCTATTTAATGCCAAATTGTGTAAATGCAGTAACTTTGAGCGATTTGTAAACCACTGTCTCAATGGAATTTCATTATATTGTGGCAATTGGCTAAGCGAAGTTGGTGGTAATCGTAGGTCAGCTTCGGACATTGTTTCACAATTTTCTGGATTAGCTTGATCCATTTTACGTGATATTATGTCAAAATTATCGTGTTTAAACCAACGAAATGGACTTGAACTATCATCAACACTGTTTTTTGCAATAATTAGATATTGCCTTTCAGTGAATAAAATTATGCAGGCAACAAGAAAATAATAATGGTTTGTCATTTTGGTAATGTAGTAGGTTTACTCAGCAAATCTGAAGTATAAATTAATAATGATACAACAAAAACTACAGAAATTATCAAGTAATTAAACTCATTATCTTTCTTTTGAGACAAATTAACACGTACCATTTGAGCGTTTGTACACTTAGAAACCTTTCTGGAAGTATACAAAATTATATATATTTATATATGAGCAGTAATGCTAAATATGTATATATAGCATTACAGTTCATAAAAATTCACTAGTTGTTTTTTACAGGAGCTTACATGAAATCTAACAGTGAACATATGACAACACTGTTGGGCTTTATTTTTATAAAAACCACAACCATTTCATCGAAATGCTCACTTGCTACCTCCAAAAGTTGGTTAAGTATGTTACTTCTGTAACATCTTACACTCAACTTTTTAAAAAAAACGACTATTCAGTTTAAAAATTTGATAGAATGACTTTTAGCATGGCTACCGATAAAGTACTTACACCTTGATAAATAATACCTAGGAATAGAAAGTGCTAGTTGTCGACAAAAATGACACTCTGCGACACTGAATTTAGCAAATTTCAAAATAAAACTTCATTTTTATGTCTTGATAATATGGATAGAATATTGTTTTTTATCACTCATCGACTATAAGTTACCAGCCAATTCCGACTACTAAATTAGCAACCGTTAAGCTATAATGCCAAAGCTGCTATTGATAAGTTTTGATAAGCATAATTATCTTACATTGGCATTAGAACAATTACTGAAGCCAAATCTTAGATATTTTACCCCGGTTACTAGAAAAACATCAAAGATTTTCCATGTAAGCAGACATTATTTATTTACCAAACTTTTGATACGCACGTTTGATACTATCACAAAGAATTAAAATTCTTCATCGGACAAACGAAAGACAGGGTTATTCTTTTCGCAATGGGCCAATAATGATCAGAATGACCTAATAGCACATGTTGTATCATCGATATTGGTAAATGTCTATGTAAAGACAGATTATTCTCTAAAATATATACTTTTAAAAGTAACTTAAATTAGATAACTTGCATTTATTCAAGAAATACGTTGATATATACTGTTTCCAAAACTTAACAATGTAATTACAAAAGGAACCCTACCTTAAACATAAATAGTTCACTTAACCTTTCAGTAATTTACTTCACAACCAGTAAGTAAAATTCTAAGGATACTTTGCATGAAATGAGTGTCAATTTAATATTCATTTACTATTCATCAGCCTAATAGGGTAGAAAATTCACGAAACGTTTCATAAACTTGAAGCCAAAATCTACGATTGCACGTTTTCTATGAACACATCTATCATCGACAATTAAGTGTGACTATATATATATATATATATATATATATATATATATAAGATATACAATAATTTGTTAACATATTAAAACCTAATACACATAACAATATAGCAAAAGTATTAGAAAAAATAACCTACGTAAGTTTGTTATTAACTATTATTTTTTCATCGAAAAGTGGTAAATTCATGACTGAAGAACACACTTATCGTTTGCAAAAGCAAATAGAGGAAATATAACAATATGTTCGAAATGCCTCTGAAAACAAACTAGTATGCATTTATTGATAAAAACAAAACTGAAATTTCTAATAGTTGGAATGCATTTGGATAGAATAAAGATCTTTTCGTCCTTCGGTCTTTTGTGTCTAGAAGTGAGTAATCAAGAAGTTTAATATGTAGGGATCTATGCTAACAAAACACACAGTTAAAAGAAGTCGTCGGGGAATGGGACACGTAAATCATCTTGTACTGGTTACTAACTTAAGAGGAAGTTGGAGTCCGTGTAACCCATCCTAAGTTGAGTATAGACAACTCTTTCCTTTTTCGACATGAATGTAGCCAATATTTTATCTTCCAGACATTGGAATCTCATTTGGTCATCCTATGGCGCTAACCCATTCTTTAGCTGCTGACTGCCCTCCACAATTCAGCATTGTCAGCAAACGGTGGCAAATCGGAAGGTAATTGTTTAAACAGCAGGTTTGTGATATGGTGGTGTATTTTCATAAAATCACACTGTTGAGAGGCAAAGAAATTGATGGATTTAAGATGATTATACAAGCCATTACAGACCAGGAACTTCCCAGTCTCAGTGAGTATCAAAAGAAGAGTCACTTGCTATCTCCTATCTGAAAAAAACCCTTGGCGCAAGGTATCTCAACAAATTGCTGAGAGGATCTGCCACTATTTCTGTTTTCTCGCTCAAGACTGAGAAATGAATTTCGCGTTTGCCGAGAACTTTGTGCTCGTTCAATTGATCTTATTTGTTATAAAACCCCTCAAGTTGTTCTACTGGCTTCAGGAATTTCCATACCCCTTAGATAAAAAGTATCACACATGTAACGAAGAAATAATGGTTTGAACGTCAGTTTGCAGCGAGTGGCCAGAAGCTCTCTGTCATCAGTCTCACTATCAGAAGGTCCATTCAAACGCAATGGCTTAAACTCTCTCTCCAGTCAGGCAGAGAAAAATGGTACAAGGAAACAAGAAATTCCAGTTGGCGACAAAATTACTGATGTGCTGATGTTAACTCCGCCTGGAAACCCCCTAGAGGTGGTGCCGGTCCCAAGCCCGGATAAATGAGGAGGGTTGGGCATGAGGTTAGCAATCCCATCCACTAAAACAACAACCTTGCTATAAAAAAACGCTAACCAGTAAAAACCTTTATAACCATTTCAACTCTGCCCCGGGAGTTGGAAGTTCTGTTATGACACCTCTTAGTGAAAGCCGAGTTTCTTCTGCAGACCTATGTGCCTTCAATAAAATGAATATAGGTGGCACCATATCCCCCCTCCCCCCCACAGACGTATACACAAACCTAAATAGGTTTCACTGGGCCACATTACGGAGAACCAAATCGACTACATCTGCACCAATAAGAAATTCAGAAGAACCATGGAAGACGTAAGAACAAAGAGTGAAGCTGACATATCCTCACCATCTAGTGGTTACTAAAATGAAACTGGAGCTGAAGAAGCACTGGATAACTGGCGCAGCAGTACCACAAGTTTAACATAGCCCTTCTTTGGGATATCGACAAAATCAACGAAATCAAAATAACTCTCAATAATAAGTTTCTAGCATTTCACGGTCTACTAGAAGAACATGGAACTAATATGGGAGATAACTGGAAGGAGATTAAGAAAACAGTAACTTCAACATGTCAGGAGATTTTGGGTGACAAGGAGCATCTCCATAAGGAATGAATTCCTGTTGGTGCTCACTGAGATGCAAGCACAACGAAACAAGTGGCTAGAACACTTAGAAGAATTCTTAAAAGGACCAGCCCCACTAAACCTACCAGTCATCTAATCAGCAGTCACAGATCTCCCTACAAACACCAACTCACCAAGAATCGAAGACATCAAAATCGTCATCCGAATGTGAAATCAAGAGTAGCAAGTCAGCAGGGCCAGACAACATACCAGCTTAGCGTAAAACAGAAGACGGGTATAAAAGCAACCTCAAAGGTACTCCTCATTCTCTTCAGGAAGATTTGGGAGTATGAACAAGTGCTATTAGGCTAGAAAGAAGGGTACCTCACCAAAATACCAAAGAAAGGTGATCTTAGAAATTACGAGAACTACAGAAGCATTACCCGTCTTCCAATACCAGGAAGAGTCTTCAACAGAGTGTAATTGAACCGGCTGAAAGACCGAGTCAACGCTCAACTCTATGATCAACAGACCGGATTCCGTAAAGACCGATCACGTACTAACCCAACAGCAAATCTACGTTTAATTGGTGAGCAATCAAATAAATGGATTTCACCACTTTACATCAACTTACTCAAGTACGAAAAAGCATTCGACAGCGTAAATAGCAGAACATTATGGGGCCTTCATCGACATTACGTCGGGAATTGGAGACAGACACGAAGAGAATCGACGGCACTTGAGTAAGGCTGAGGAAGAAGGTCATTGATAAAGTTGGTTAGAGAATGCTGGTCAGCGGCCTATGCTCCACGTGAGGTGACAAGCATTGGTTGATTGATTGATTGACTGTTCTGACTAATGACAACAACATGAATATCTATCTTAACATAAGAGTAATCATTATTTGGAAATAGGTGAAAATGGTGTGAAATTTAACTTGTCAAGACAATAACAATGATAATAATCGTTGAAAAGTAGGTATGAAAATAATGTGTTCAATTATATGGAGAATGGAGAACAAATATGAAAAGGGTATGGCACTTAGATCCTATCCATTGCTTGTTCACTGTCTATCAACTGCGACAAGATAGGACTACATGTCAATTTCACCAGTACTTTTCCAAACCACGATGCTCGTTAATCCGTTGGTTTAGTCGCCTCGTCATACTCCCAAAATTGCGTACTCCACAGGAGCAGCTGAAATTACAAATGCACGTTGAAGTGGCAGAACCAGGTAACTTATCCTTCAAGCGAGTAACTACTACACGTCGGCTAGTGAATGATAAACATAAATTTGCTTCATTCAACGTTCTTTTGACAGCTCTGACCAATCTCTCGCTTGATATATCACTTGCCATCTACCGTTCGAGTCGAAGATTAAGGAAGAGGAGTCCCTTCTTGACAATCAACGTTTCAGGTTTGTTGTTAAATTTTGATATATTTTTCTCTAAAGATTTATGAGGATAGCCCATTTCTGCCAGTATAGTGTCAAGCTCAGTGTTTGTGGTGTCTTACGAGCAAACGGATTTTTCAAGACTAAAGAATCTAGGAGTGCTAACGGAATGTGTAACTCAGCAAGGACTTACGTAAAAATCAACCCCACCTTCCACACAACTGTTCCTGTCGTTGCAACAAAGTAATATTTTTGGTGTTGTAATTCGCTGTTAATGATTCGAGTGATTCCTCCTCTTTGTAGCACATCTTTTGTCATATGATATTTCCTACTCAGAACTTGAGGGTCGGTGTAACCTTGACTTGAGAGTGACTGGTGAGACCAAATGAGAAACCTTCTTATTCGAGAATGGTTCCCGACCCACTTGCTTTTGTTTCTACACAATGCACTTTCGTGATGATCAGTTCCAGTGAATTTTGCTGGTACGTTAAAGAGACATGGCTAGATTTAGTCTTATTATAGTTGGACGTTGACGTCTATTTGATGGTGTCCTAGTACTGTAAAATTGGTTGCAGTTAATTTGGTTCTCAATTCATACCTTTATGTGTTATGAAAGTCCTGACAGTAAAACTTTGTCGAAATATTTGTATGTATGAAAGCTCATATCATTCTGATCATGCCTGTAAACAGGCATGCTCTCATGTACACAATGATACTTGAGAATAAAAGCTATTTATTTATTTATTGAAATGCCTTGAGGGTAGCTACAGCCAATTCTGACGAAGATAAGGTTATCTTTCGTAGCTGGTATCCTTTTAGGTTAACAAAAGTTGCATTATGATACCCGTTACATTTAATCATCATTTAAGAAACTTGAAATTAAGAATATCATACAGTGCCACCTCTGGGTCCGAGCTCTCTGACATCCATTGAACAGTTACATTTGCTTCTTCGGAAAATGATCCGAAGGTTTCTTGTGCAAAATTTTACGTCAGTCATAAGCTGCATCCCATCAATTAAGGGAGCTCTTTACATATTTATTATTTCAACAAGTCAGTGAGAAAACATTTCAACATCAGCTATCAAAGCTTTTTAGGACACTGATTTATCCATTTAGTGTTTAAACGATAAGTGAGTTAATTTTGGTTCGATGTATTTTGAAAAGTCTTCTGTTGCATTTTCTCGCATTTTTATTTAACTGAACGATGATCAGCTGTAAGGATACCATGAAGTTTCAATGAACCTTAAACTTGTAATTCAAGCTTTTTCTTGAGTGGTCAATGATAAATGTAACCCAAACAGGATAATTTGGTATCTTGTTTGGTATCGGAATCTAAGGAGTAAGGATTGGGTCTTAATAGTTGTCACATTACTATCAGTGTTTGAAATCAAAGTTATTCTGTACCTGGTTATGTAACGTTTAGAGCTGTATATATGCGTAATGCGCTTACTTATGTTTTCCAATGAAAAATGCACTTGTAACAGAAACAACTAGTAAGGCCTTAAGTTCTTAAACCTGAAATGCATCCGATATATGACCAAATTACGCTCGCGGTATTACCAGGGCAACATTTAACGATTGAATCCACTCTTACGAATGAGAATAAATCAGAAGGCACGAGGGGTGGAAAAGAACTTATATTTGGTTGTGAATAGACCGGCAATGGAAAAGCAACCTCTAGGCTGGCAAGAGAGAGAGTTGCTTTCCACGGTAAGGCGTGACGTGATCTGGTGATGATGCGTGACCGAGCGCCTTCAATTAGTAGTGTCCGCTAAAACAAACATGGTTAGCATCAATGTCTAGGACCTATGTAACTATTTATTTTGGGATTATTTACTGCTACAAACCTATGCTGAGCAGAATGAGTGACGGAGATACATACAAGTTAGTGTTCCCGAAATACGAGAACAAGTAAATATATTACATTAGATATTTACGAGTTACTTGAAAACAGAATAGTTACTGAATAGCACAGCTGTTTTTAGGTTATGGAAAATAACTGGTGTGTGAAAGCTACAGTTAATGATCCTCAAAGTATGATACTCGGGTATAATTCGTTATTTCAATTTTGATCAATCCTACAGCGAGTGTCATCTAAGATGTTGTCACACGCCACCAGCTAACCTCTTGGGATATTACCAATCAAATCCCTTTTCATTTATGCTCGTTGTTTCTTGTTGTACTTATGTTAATCCAGTAGTTTGCAATCAATTATGTTTGACCTACGACCACTGACAATGTTATTATTAAGTCATCTAGCAATATGTGAAACTAAATTTTTGAGTATGTTTGACGCATCTTCGGCTTAACACGAAGTTGTACAATTCCATGATGTTGTAATAGTCCCTTATGCATCAGTGGTGTCAAATGTAAATGGTGCTGATATATCCTAATGAATTGACGTCGACGGCTGAAGAATAACTAAAAAATATTAAATAAACTTCTATCAATATCTGTCGTGGATTATGTATATAACAAAAGTGACGCTCATCCTGCCACTAAGGCCTGGACCAAACTGATTAGTCTTTGCTGCATCTAGGGAGGATTTGTTTTGGTGGTTCATGTCTTGGTCAATGACCTTGAGCTATGTGTCCTAAAGACAGCGGCTGTTTCTGTGTCCGATATTATTATGGATAAGATATTGCGTCTTGTTTCTCAAGTGAGCTCTAAGATGTTGAGTAAAATCCTTCAGAAATATATTTAAAGCTGTTCTTTTGTTCTAACTTCCATATATCTGATATTAAGTCAAAGCTCATCCAAATATTTATACTTAATTTCGTTGTTATATTGCTACTCTTAAAATATGCTCAGAGGTTTGTTACATTAAGAAAGCATGTTTCCAATGCGTAGTTGCGATTCTAAGGATATTGAAACACAGCTAAATGTCTATAAAGAGGAAAAACTCAGTTTCAAAATAACACAAAATAATAAATATTACTGGGACTGATCCCATTAACCTAGGTTAGTGCCAAGTGTGTAAATACTGAAGTGGCGTCTAATAGTTCTACTCTGCTTGGTTATATTAGAATTCCATAGGTCCCTACCGTTTGTAAAGTTGCTGTAGAATGACGCAATCCACTAACTCTCTAGTCTGATCTACCATAACTATGGTCTTCAGGCTTTCCTTTTTTCAGTTCTTGCTGTATGAGTCAGTGTTATCAGGAAAAATGTGTTTATGACAGTAGAAAGTAAATTTCATAAATTGGATTACCAAGACAACGCATCAAGCTCCTGGTCCACTTCGAATTTCGGTTGTGCGCCTGAACGATGTTGGCTTTGACATGTTAAAAAAACTTACTCGAAATCTAGTAAGAGACTTTGCCATGATTAACTTTTCTCACTCTAACCCCATTATAGCCACTAAGCTGTTCTTTTGTAAGTTATACTGTGTTATATGATGTTTAGGTTTCAGTTTAGGCTATCATAATAGCAATACTCAGGCTTAAGTGATATATGGTATATGCCAAATAGTCTAATTAATCGAATTTTACATTTATATTGATCAAACATTTAGACCCCCAAACGTCTGCGTTCAAACTGTTAAATACAGTGTATTTAACCTTATTGCATTGATTATTGCCTCTCTCCGAGTCATTTTATAAAAGTCAAATATAACTATATTTTTGAGTATGTTTCTCCCCTTTATTCATTCAAATCATTAGACTGGCAAGATCTACAGCGTTTATGATGTTTAGTATGAGTGGTGTATTCAACATCTTTGGTCGTTTTTGACATCATTTTAGCCGATGATTACTGCATATTAGAGTACTATTGTCATTAAAAATTCGTCTCAAGCATTAGCTTTCACTATATTGTATTGCTTCTTGAATATCGTACAACATTACACCATTGTTACAATTGTAGTCATTGATAAGAACTACTATGGTATGTAGTAATCACCTACTACAATAACAAAAAGTGACTCGAAGTGTTGCTCAAAGCTAATTTAATAAGTATTGAAAACGTTATTGATTTTATCAGTTCCTTATCACTTGAAATGCTTAAACTAATGATAAGGGTTGGCACCCGATGAGATTTTGTTACGTATTCAAGAAGTACGTTTGGTTCCTGTTAACATACTTTACCTGCGGCATTAGCAAGATGCCTATCTGTCAATTAGAGGACGAGCATTTTTCTAAAATGCATTAACTCTTTTGGTTTGTGGATGCAAAAACTAGTCTTTACAAATAGATGATATTCGTAGGCTACCTGGACTTTATAACAGATGCCTTTGTAACACTGGTCACGTTTGCTGGAACCGTTGAGTAGGCAGTGTTGTGATGATTGAGGTTACTAGGAAGAATGTTAAACCAGTTGATCAGTTTGTGAATTTTCCAAGACTGCAGTGGTATATTTATTACAATGGGCGACCAGGCCAAAACGTGTCTTCTGTTCGTGTAGTCATCGACTATTGATCTAAGCCATGTTCCTCGTTTGGTTTGCGCAATTAGTCTTAACCAATATTTGTAGATGTTGGATGCAACTTCTGTAAGTTGGTTACAATCACACAAATGCATTTACTCTTTATCTCTCCTTAGAAACTGTACCTAAAATTGGTACGCCTTTCCTCTCGAATCATACTTTCTGTTTAATTTCTTTCTCTTCTGCCTCTGATGTTACTTTTACTACTTTGCTATTCTTATAGTTGTGTTAATAAAACGACTTGAATCGACTAACGTTTGTTAAAGGTTCTTTGTTGTATGCCACCAAATGATAACTGGAAACCAACATTGTATCACTGAGTTTATTTTAACTGTATAGGTCAACACCTCCAATCTATCTGATTAATTAGATATTGGTCAGTTCATATTACAACTAATATTATATAGCAACGTGATAACTGTTTTTAAGACAGTTGGAATCCATTCTTTCTTAGGGCTCACATCACATCTTATGGTTTAATTTGTTTGTACGTTCGCTTAAGATTATTGGAATTAAACATTCCCATAGTGTAAATCGGAATAACACGTAAGCAAATAATATTGTTTTTAATTAGGTTTTCATCAGGCTTTACTCTAATATACACAAATATCTATCTAAAAATATGAAAAGTGTTAGATTTATCAAGGTAACTTGTGAATTATTCGTGACAATAAGGTAGATGGGCTAAATAACTGTTGACCACAATCAGTGGAAAGTGTAAAAAAGTGGTAAGAGGAAATGTATGCTACCAATTTCCTAATTGAGTCCGTATTCGTTTGTTACACAAAGCTAAGTCTATTGAAACTCGAACTTTAGTCTATGTATTCAAAAAGAAATTTATAACATTCGTATTTCTTCCTTGGCCAAATATTACATAGTAAATATCTTGATAAACTCGATACATCTTTTGTTTTCTGCATATATTACTTTAATTGTTTTTTCTTCACCCCTTTCGTACCTAGTCTTCACTAACTATACGGCTGGAACTTTTATTACCACACTTCCTGTTACGGAGTTATTTTCGACGGTCAGTATTTTAATAAGTCTACCTCATTGTCACAGTCGGTTCACATAATGCCTTAGATGGTTTATCATTTTTCTTGTTTGCATATAAATATTGTTGTATATTAATTTCTGATGAAGACCTAACTGGAAACAATATTGTTTATTTGTATTTATTGCTCTAAAATTGATAAACTGTCACGGTATTTAGGTGACCCTACCGTAGCTACTACCTTGACGTGGTAGTCGAGCTTGCTGTCGTGATGACCCATCCAAGCTATATTGGCTGGAACGCTAGTTCCTTTAGGTCCTACCATGCCAAGCAGGTCTGTTAGAGAGCGATAAGACTAAAGGCAGCAACCTAAGATCTGAGGGCGAAGTCGTACTGCTGTCTGCAGCGGACTGTGACAGCAGTAAGGTGTTTCCCTCGGATAACCAGCATCTGCAGCGATGCTGCCTTTTCACAAAGGAAGGACGGGGTTACAAAAGGTCGACCCTAAAAACGTCACACCTCACCTTACTCCAAGGATTTCCGTCTCCAGCAGTAAGGCCTTTTAAAGAACGGAGCTAACACTTCGAAAACATCCCATAACAAGGTCGTGCGTGATCGGTTTCAAACAGTTGCCCGTTGGGCTCTGCGATCGCGCTTTCAGGTCACTATGACGAATACTAAACTAGTTTCCTTTTCAGGTACCTCAGGAAGTAGTATCCTTCCATGATGTGGGCAGCCAGGAAGTGAAAACCGCCCTCGTACCTCTAACAGCACAAGAGATCATTTTGCTAGAGGTCAAATCCCACCCTCAACTATCAATAATTCCCTTATTCCCACGAATAACCCGTCTAGCCTAACTTTATCACCTCACGCCTCTAATGCTAATGGTTTGAGTTCACAAAACGTTATTCCTGGTCTCCTGAAACCTCACACTAAACTACATATCGGAGCTTTTAAGTTCGAACCTTAGGCCAAATCGAACAACAGGCTTCCCTAGCCATGACCCTTGATTCTCGTTCCATTGATGTCTCATGCGTCTCTGAAACGCGTATACAGGACCCAAGTACAATCATTCGCCTGACCTCACCTTGTGAAGATAAAGAACCGGTCCGGTTCACCCTTCGTGTTTCCGGAGACCCCACTGCTACCACTTGTGGCCTTGCTGGTGTAGGTATAGCACTAAGTTCAAAAGCTGAACAGGCTCTCCTTGACTGGATTCCCATAGACAGTCGCTTATGCGCTGTCCGTCTAAACGGGACAGTAAGAACTCGGAAAGATAGGGACACGCGCCGTTGCCTCTTTCTTATCTCTGCCTACGCTCCCACCGATTGCAGCTCAGATGAAGTAAAAGATGAATTTTACAGAAAGCTTTCAGACCTCCTTCAAAAAGCTAAGCGTACTGATGTAGTGATTATGGCTGGTGACTTTAATGCCTAAGTAGGTAGATTAGACGAAACCGAAAGGAACCTAGGTAGATCCTATGGTGTCGAGGCCCAACGAACAGATAATGGCGACCGTTTATTACAACTGTGCTCAGATAACCGTCTATTTCTCGCAAGCGCTAACATTAAACATAAAGAAAGACATCAATTGACATGGCGGCCCCCACAGTCAACTCAACGTTGGACTCAAATAGACCACATTGCTATCAGCCACCGTTGGAGAGGCTCAATAGAAGACTGCCGCTCATTTTGGAGCACATGTTTAGACTCAGACCACGTTTTAATACGAGCGAGTATTAGTCTGCGTCTCACTGAACGTAAAAGACCCACGGCAAAGATCCCCATAAGAGTCCAACTTAATGATGAAAAAGTCAAGAATATATTCCAGGAACAACTTAAAAACCAACTAGTCAACTGTATAAACGATACCTACCCCGAGTCAGCTTGGAATGATATCCAAAAAGCTGTTGAAACAGCAGTAATATCTACTAGTAAACTAAACCAAACAGTTAGGAAAACCCAGTGGATTTCAGCTGCGTCTACTGAACTGATAGGTGCTCGGCAACACATTCCGTGCAGTTCTAAATACGATGAGGAGCGAAGGAAACTTAAACACAAACTGGTTAAAAGCTTATGGAATGATTGTGAGCAGTGGTGGGTGGCGAAAGCTAAAGAGATGGAAAAGTCAGTGGCAATAGGTAACAGTAGGCAACTGTTCAGACTTATCAAGGAAACGGGTATCAGAAATCCAACTGTAAGTAAAACTATCTCAGAAAAAGATGGGAGCATTATTCACTGTCAATCCAGAAGGTTGGGCCGATGGGCAGAATACTTTAGGGAACAGTTCAATTGGCCCTCGGCGTCATCCCAGCTGCCCACCATTCCCAAGCAATCTGAATGGCAAATTAATACTGGTCCCCCAAGTCTTAGTGAGGTTGAGAAGGCTATAGGTAACCTAAAGTGAGGGAGAGCAGCAGGACTCGATGGGTTAACCCCTGAGATGTTTAAGGATGGTGGTCCAGTTTTGGCATCGAGATTAACCGGGATCCTGTCTAGAATCTGGAAAGTGGGCGTAATTCCATCTGACTGGTCTCAAACACTAATCGTTCCAATCTATAAGAAAGGACAGAAGTCCTCCTGTGACAATTACCGTGGAATCAACTTAACGAATATAGTGTCCAAAATATTGGCTTGAATCATACTTCGACGCCTAACTAAAGCTCGTGAAGAGCAGACTAGAGAGAACCAAGGTGGTTTCAGACCTGGACGTGGTTGTATAGACCAAATATTCACACTTCGGCAGGTTCTGGAACATAGGCACACTTTTAGACGCCCAACAATAGTTGTATTCCTTGACCTTAAGGCGGCATTTGACTCTATCGATCGTAAGGTTATGTGGCAATATCTGTCATTGAAAGGCGTACCACAGAAGTACATTAACCTTATACAAGCTCTCTACTCGAACACCACATGTCGAGTCACAGCTTATAGCAGATTGTCATCAGAACTGATTACCTCCAGTGGTGTTCGTCAAGGTTGTCCGCTTTCCCAACTTTTATTTAATTTTATCATTGACACACTTTTAGAGTTGACATTTTAGTCGTCTGACTTCTCCGGGGTTGACCTCCTTCCAGGAGATAAACTTACTGACTTAGAATATGCAGATGATATAGTTCTCTTAGGTGAAGATGCTGATAAAATACAGAATCTTTTGGCTACCTTAAACATGAATGTAAGGATGTTTGGGATGCGATTCTCTCCACCCAAATGCAAAATGCTACTTCAAGATTGGCTTGATTCGACACCGAAGTTAGTGATAGGGAGTGAAGCAGTTGAATGTGTTGACCGCTTCACTTATCTTGGCAGCCTCATCAGTCCTGACGGTCCAATGTCTACTGAAATCTCGGCTCGAATACGTAAAGCCCGATTAGCTTTTGGGAATTTGCGTCACTTGTCGCGTAGGCGAGACGTCCGACTACTGATTAAAGGAGCACAGATGAAGTGAAAGACGACTTCTATATGAAGTTCTCTAGCCTCCTTCAGAAAGCTAAGCACTCAGACATAGTAATTATTGCAGGAGATTTTAATGCCCAAGTAGGTAGACTAAATCAGGCTGAAAAGCACCTAGGTGGGTTACTCGGCATCCCAGCCCAGAGAACAGACAACGGAGATCGTCTGTTGCAGTTATGCTCAGACTACCGTTTATTCTTAGCTAGCACAAACTTTAAGCATAAGGCGAGACACTGTTTAACCTGGCGACCTCCAACATCTACGCAACGATGGACACAAATTGATCACATCGGCATCAGCTACCGTTGGAGAGGTTGTATAGAGGACTGCCGCTCTTTCTGGGGCACTTGCCTAGACTCTGACCATGCCCTAGTAAGAGCACGTATCTCTATGCGTTTTACTGGTCGCAGAAAGGTTACATCGGGCAAACCCTTTAGATATCACTTTGAAAGTGAGAAGGCGAAGATTGCATTTAGGAATGGATACAAATAAGTTAGCTTATTTTAAAAATATGACATAAACGTCTTCATTAATGACTGAAATGAATTCCGCAGAACATTTTAGGGTGGTAACAGTCTTCACTTGGGAGTCAATCAGTTAAACATATTAGCGCTTGGAATTTTGCGCAAAATTGAAAACGGAGTGATAGACGCTTCATGTAGACTTAAGTGAAATCAATATCGCATCTGATCTGACGGCTAATAGATTTTTATTGATCTCATTCCATTTTTGGATTACATAATGGATTGAGGTATGCAGTGGTTTGGCATGTATTATACACTTTCCAACCATCTCGCTCAATAAAAATTCCTAACTCAATTAACTGACTCGCCACAATTACTTAGTACTCTTGAACAGCCAGTGATATTTATTGAGTCGAGAAATGCTACTTACATAACAATATAAATAAAATGTACGATGAAATATCAAAACTAAAGCTGTTTTAATAAAATGACTAGTTTTTATTTGAAAATGTAGTTGGTGATATACACAAGTATGCACAGCAATTATTCAGTCCATTTATGCAGACATTCCACGTTAGTGCAAACATAATATGACGCTTCATGGTGAAAGCCGAGCTCCTTCGGAAGCCATGAGGCCGATGCCTCCCCTTCTGACAACCGGAGCAACACTTAATATACTTGACCGACCACAAACAGCTGTCCCCTGGGCACTGCGGTCACACTCTCAGGTCATCACGACCTACCCTAATCCTCTTTCTCTTTCAGGTTCCTCAAGAATGACCCTTCCACGGTGTGGGCAACCGGGAAGTGATAACCGCCCTCATACCGCTAATAGCACTCGAGTTCACCTTGTTCATGATCAAACACGTTCTCCCTCTCTGGTCTCTACTTGTAACACTTCTCCTACAGTTTCTATGCGCGCCACTTTTACTGGTTACCCGAGTTCCCAAATTATCATACCAGGTCTCCTGAAGCCACGCTCTAAACTTCATGTTGGAGCTTTTAATGTGCGTACGCTGTGTCAAATCGGTCAACAGGTTGCCTTAGCTAAAACATTAGAATCTCTTGCAATTGATGTATGCTGTGTCTCCGAAACACGCATACAGGATCCCAGCATGGTCATCCGTTTGACCTCACCTAGTCAATGCAATGGAACTGCACACTTCACTCTTCGTTTATCTGGAGACCCTACAGCTAGCTCACGTGGCCTCGCTGGTGTAGGTATAGCACTAAGCGTACGTGCAGAACAGGCTCTTCTCGAGTGGATTCCTGTAGACAGTCGTCTATGTGCTGTCCGTCTAAATGGCTCAGTACGAACTCGGAAAGATAGGGACACACGCCGATGCCTTTTTGTCGTCTCTGCTTATGCCCCCACTGATTGCAGCACAGATGAAGTGAAAGACGACTTCTATATGAAGTTCTCTAGCCTCCTTCAGAAAGCTAAGCACTCAGACATAGTAATTATTGCAGGAGATTTTAATGCCCAAGTAGGTAGACTAAATCAGGCTGAAAAGCACCTAGGTGGGTTACTCGGCATCCCAGCCCAGAGAACAGACAACGGAGATCGTCTGTTGCAGTTATGTTCAGACTACCGTTTATTCTTAGCTAGCACAAACTTTAAGCATAAGGCGAGACACTGTTTAACCTGGCGACCTCCAACATCTACGCAACGATGGACACAAATTGATCACATCGGCATCAGCTACCGTTGGAGAGGTTGTATAGAGGACTGCCGCTCTTTCTGGGGCACTTGCCTAGACTCTGACCATGCCCTAGTAAGAGCACGTATCTCTATGCGTTTTACTGGTCGCAGAAAGGTTACATCGGGCAAACCCTTTAGATATCACTTTGAAAGTGAGAAGGCGAAGATTGCATTTAGGAATGGTTTGGCTAAGCATTTAGTCGCCCATGACCAACAGGTTTCCCCCGAAGTAGCTTGGAATGATTTTAAAGCAGGTGTATACGCAGCAGCGCTATCAGCATCTAACCCCAATCCAATGAAAGACCATTGGATCTCTAGTACTTCTAGGGAACTGATGGAGGCTCGAAAACTCATTCCAGCAGGCTCGGAGTATGATGAAGAGCGACGACAACTGAAACGTAGACTGACAAAGAGTCAGCGTATGGATCGTGAACAGTGGTGGGCAACAAAAGCAAAAGCGATAGAAGCATCAGCAGCGGCAGGCAATAGTAGACAGCTGTTCCGACTTATTAAGGACACCGGTATCAAAAAATCGGCAGTTAGCGAAATCATCTCCGAAAAAGATGGGTCGTTGATCTACTCTCAATCTAGAAGATTAGAACGCTGGGCAGAACACTTTCAGGAACAGTTTAACTGGCCCCCAGCCACGCTTAGCTTACCCACAATCTCCAAGCTACCCGAATGGAAAACTGACACAGGTCCCCCAACTCTCAGTGAAGTTGAAAACGTCATAAGTAAATTGAAACGTGGGAAAGCAGCAGGGCCTGATATGTTGTCTACCGATATCTTCAAGGATGGTGGTATAGTTTTAACGTGCAGGTTGACTGATATATTAGCCAAAGTCTGGGAACTAAACTCCATCCCTTCTGACTGGTCTCGATCGCTGATTGTTCCAGTCTACAAAAAGGGACAGAAATCCTCTTGTGATAACCACAGAGGAATCAGTTTGACTAATATAGTATCTAAGATATTAGCCACTATAATCATCCGACGTTTAACCAACACTAGGGAACAACAGACTCGGGAAAACCAGGCTGGTTTCAGACCTGGCCGGGGCTGCATTGATCACATATTCACCCTGCGCCAGGTCCTCGAACACAGACATATGTACCAACGCCCAACTATAGTTGTATTTCTTGACTTAAAAGCAGCGTTCGACTCTGTTGACCGTGAAGTCTTGTGGCAATGTTTGTCATTAAAAGGCGTACCTCAAAAGTACATTAACCTTATAAAGGCTCTCTACTCGGTCACCACTGGTCGAGTCAGAGCATTATGGCGAATTGTCACGAGAAACCTCATCCTCAAGTGGAGTCCGTCAGGGTTGCCCCTTATCCCCTTTTTTATTTAACTTCATCATAGACGTACTGTTAGAAATCTCTCTCACTTCTTTTAAGTCCTCTGGGATTAGTCTCCTTCCAGGAGGCTCTCTTGTCGACTTAGAATATGCAGATGATATAGTCATATTTGGTGAAGATGCACACAGCATTCAAGGTCTCTTGAACACGTTGAGTAACAATGCAGGCATATTTGGGATGCGCTTCTCCCCTCCCAAATGCAAAATGTTACTCCAGGACTGGTCTGCTTCTTCCCCCAAATTATTTATAGGGAGTGAAGTAATTGAATGCGTTGACCGCTTCACTTATCTCGGAAGTCTCATTACCCCTGGTGGGTCGGTGTCTGATGAAATCTCAGCGCGGATCCAGAAAGCCCGATTGGCATTTGCCAATCTACGGCACTTGTGGCGCAGACGAGATATCCGTGTCTCAACGAAAGGCCGGGTGTACTGCGCAGCAATCCGCGCCATCTTAACATATGGCTGCGAGACGTGGGCCATGAAAACTCAAGATATGCGTCGTCTCCAGATATTTGACCATAGGAATCTTCGTAACATCGCTCGTATACCATGGAATGACCAGACTAGTAATAGTGAGGTTAGACGAAAGGTTCTTGGGAAACACGGTAAATCAGTTGAAGAGGTCATTAACCTTCATCGACTGAGATGGCTAGGACATGTATTGCGCATGCCCGACCACCGTCTACCCCGTCGCGCCATGTTAGCTAGGGCCGAAATAGGATGGAAGAAGGTTAGGGGCGGCCAAACTAAAACATGGCATCAGTCCATGAAGTCCTTGACTACTGGTCTAAGCCATGTAGGTAGATGTAGATTACCTGGTTGGGGTCCGCGTGATGATCGCAACAAATGGCTGGAGACACTAGGTGATATGGCTCAGAACCGGTCACAGTGGCGCAAGTGTATTCACTCTTTAACCTCATCTAGATCTTAAATTCTATTGTTATTTTCTGGACATCTTTACTTACTCTTCTCTCTTGTATTCTGTCTATACGTTACCTCAATACTCTCGTAGTGCTATTATGGTATGGCAACTTGAACCTACAGGCGTTTGTGCCCGGTTCTACGTTGCTGATGATGATGATGATGATGATTCTCTCCACCCAAATGCAAAATGTTACTTCAGGATTGGCTTGTTTCGACACCGAAGTTAGTGATAGGGAGTGAGGCAGTTGAATGTGTTGACCGCTTCACTTATCTTGGCAGCCTCATCAGTCCTGACGGTCTGGTGTCTACTGAAATCTCGGCTCGTATACGTAAGGCCCGATTAGATTTTGGGAATTTGCGTCATCTGTGATGTAGACGAGACATCCGACTACTGACCAAAGGATGCGTTTACTACACAGCATTTCGATCCGTTCTACTTTATGGATGTGAAACATGGCCATTAAGGATAGAGGATATTCGTAAGCTCTTAGTATTCGATCACAGATGTCTTCGAAGCATTGCTCGTGTTCACTGGGACCACCGAGTAAGCAATACGTGGATTAGGAATAGAGTACTAGGTAGACACGGTAAGTCTATTGATGAAGTAGTAAATCTTCATCAGCTAAGGTGGTTAGGACATGTGTTACGTATGCCTGACCACCGCCTACCTCGACGATCAATGCTGTCTGGTGTGGGAGTAGGCTGGAAGAAAGCTAGGGGCGGCCAAACCAAAACATGGCACCAGTCCATTAAAGTCATTGACAGTTGGGCTGAGCCATGTTAATAGGTGCAGACTACCTGGTTGGGGTCTGCGTGCTTCTGGTAACAAATGTTTAGAGACCTTGGGTGATATGGCTCGAAATCGTTGGCAATGGCGCAGGTGCATCCACTCCTTGTCTTCCTCCAAATTCTAACTTTCTGAACTTATCATAATTTTCTCTTTATCCAGTCAGATTTTCTTAAATCTTATCACCGATCTCTATTCCCTTCCATTAATACTAACTCTGTTACTACCTCTCCTACTCTGGGATTTGATCCGATAATTTAATCTCTCTCTGCTAATTGAGGCATAGCAACTTGAACTGACGTATGCATGTACCAAGTTCTACGTTGTAACTATCTGTCTGTCTATCTATATTTAGGCGATATTTGCTGTATTGTTTATTGAGGAAGGGGAAGGCGATTAATATGCCTTTGAGAACAGTATTGCTGTGTATAGTTTTTCCAGCAATGTGTGCCACCACCGGCACTATCATAAGGTTAAACCTAAATTTTAGGTATGAAGTGGTTTTCGTTTTCGGGTTTTCTAGACCATGGATTTCTTGTAAAATGAAACTACTTCAATTTTTGTCAATTTTGACTTGTCCTGGATATTCTCTTGGTTCTGTACAGAATCTTTTAAAAGGCCTCTTGGGAACAATTATTTAGCTATATTGTTGTAATCCAATTAGCATTAAGGACTTGGAAAATGTGATATTGGCAACTTAACAGTGATAAGTCTATGTAAATATCTTAGTCCTACAGGAGATTAATCGTGTTCCGAATAACTCAACTCTAACATCTTAGACTATGAAATTAGTGGCATAGGTTTAAATCCAGCTGTCAGAATCAGTTCCATCAAGGATTGCAAGTTCACCTTTCTGACCAATACCAACTGACACTAAACTTAGGTCTAACCTAGCCTCCTTATATCTACGTACGACCACCTAACTTCAAAGTATAATGAATTCACTGTCAAGTCATTTAGATTGATGGACATAGCTTAAACAATAGAGTTTGATCAGCATTACACGAAACAAGAGAAATATATTTCCCTTTAATCCATGTAGAAATTTTAATATGGGCATTTATTCAACTTAATATTACAACAGGACAAAAGTTGATCATTGCTAACTGGACCTAAATGGATTGTTTATTGAAATTATTGAAACTGTATTTAGTAGCCTAAATCAGAACTTAAAATAGGATAAAACTTTCTAGTTCACTTACCACTTTTTACCTTATATATATTAAATAAACGAAATAACATATTAAATCCCTAAACTGTGCTTTAATTTGTATGTTTCTTGTTGAAATGTAATTTTGTATCTATATGTTATGAGTATACCCATTTTTATTTCCTATTAATTTTTCTAGCGCTCAAAACTGACAAATGGCACTGATGAAGTTGAGAAGTCAGTTTCATCATTTCAACCGCCTACTTTGTGTAAACAGTTAAACGACGTATGTTATTTATTACATTAGTTCAGATACTTTCTGGGAACAATTTACTTTTGTTTTTCTAATTTCGTGGGTGTTTTATGATAATCTTGACAGTAGCAGGTCTCATTTTATTTTATACTTGTCAGAATAGCATACCTGTAATCTTTAAGGGGGGTGGACTAATGTCTCCGGGTCGCTCAGTTTCTGGGTCTGTGATCATTACCATGATCTATTCTAGCAGCGACTGATCTTTGTAGGACAGATACTAACAATGATTAATCATAAGGTAGTAACCAGTGTGATGCTTGTTTAGTCCTTTGTAGTGGTGATCGAATTTTATCTGTGATCTAGTTGCAGTGTTGACAACAGGTTAAGTAATTTAAGATCACCGGTAATATACTGTGATGGAAAGCGGTTTAGATGCTGTCAGCAGGAGATCCTGGATCTGTCTCATGGTTTTTAACACTTAGCAAAAAAGCATAATTGCATTCTTAGAGCAATTTATTTACCAGACACATATGTATGTACTTGGCTTCAAGCTACATTCTAAGTATAAGTTCTAGTGATATTTCTTCCAGTTGCTCAAACTGAAGTATATACAAGAAAATCCAATCTTAGGACTATCTAAAATTTGATCACATTAGAAACTAGGACACTACCCTATGTATATTTTTGTATGATAACTAATAATTGTTTGGATATAATTCACCTACTAAAATTTCCTGAAATATCGATTGGTGTTACATGATTCCTTTGTAGTCAGTTTAGTTACTAGCCTGGTTGATTGTGTTGTGGAAATTCATTATTTGCCGAGCACTTAAACCTGAATCACTAGAAAAAAAATCTTAGTAGATAACAGACATTGTAAATGTTTCAGAAGCCGTAGAATTGTAGCTTGATTTGTTTATTTCCATGATTGAAATCGGAATAAACCTTTGACTTTTGTGTAATCTGGTTGTAGGTCAAATTATGCGTATACTAATTACGTTGCAAATTGTGTAGCCTGGTCTCACTCGTAGCAAATTGAACTCAATTTGCTTTTGGATTTTAAATAATCATCTGATAATGTCAATTATCAATGAGCTGCTAATGAACTAGGCCAAATTAAATGAGATATCTAGTGATTAAGAAATGATAGAGAAATCAATTACTTTAATTTGGTCACAATTATTTTCTTCACACAATCGTTTTGAAAGTTACTTGTTAGATATAGTGAAGTATCAAAATCAGGAATCACTAGGTAGGTGATTTTTAATCACCTTGATAGTAGTAGTGGTTTAACTACCATTTTAGTTTCTTTATCCAGTAAACGTACAAATGCAATTTATACATGCTTTTACGTTTTTAACTCATTTACCACATATAGATTCATGTAGTTGTCCTCTAGATATTCTTTAAATGTGAGGGTTATTAATACTACCCAATTTCACAGTTACCGAAGTAATAATGAATTATGTTCAATCCTGCAAGCTATTAATAAGCTTATTCATTACTTCTGGACACATGACATTTGAAAACGATTGAATGATTGGGATAAGAACCTTCCATTTCATTTTCTAAAGCTAATTTCTGAATTCAATCAATCAATCAATGCCTGTTACCCCAAGTGGAGCATAGACCGCCCACCAGCGTTCTCCAACCAACTCTGTCCTGGACTTTCTTTTCTAGCTCTTCCCAAGTGCTGTTCATTCTCTTCATGTCTGTTTTCAATTCCCAACGCAATGTGTTCCTGGGTCTTCCTCTGTTTCTTTGGCCTTTTGGATTCCACGTTAGTGCTTGTCTTGTGACACAGTTTGATGGTTTCCTCAATGTGTGTCCAATCCACCTCCAGGATCTTTTTCTAATCTCTTCCTCGGCTGGAAGTTGATTAGTTATCTGCCACAGAAGGTTGTTGTTGATGGTATCTGGCCAACGAATCCGAAGAATCTTACGCAGACAGTTGTTTATAAATACTTGTATCTTCTGTAGGATACTTTTCGTAGTTCTCCAAGTTTCAGCTCCATACTAATTTCTGAACTATCAAGCTAAAATCAACCTAAAACTAGGAAGTAGTAAAAAGACATGTTTAATCATGGTCTGAAATATCTCAGTTGTGTAGCACCTATGACGCTACACTAGATTATACTCAAACCATTTCTAACCCAGTTTTATCACACGCATCTCATTAATAAGAGGAACTCTTCCGTTATGTAAGCATTTTAAAAATTATAACGTCTAAAATTACTTAAGGTCAGTCTTATAACTAATTAATATAGTTTTATGGTTGTGGATTCTGTGATTTTGTTAATTTTTCAACCGTTAGTTTGTCTTACAAATTTGAGTACCTGAAGGAGACGATGGATTTAATCTGTAAAATGAGTTACATATTAATGCAGGACATTTCGAGTACTGTAGTCATACACATGCTTATCAAGCCATTTAAGTATGGAAATTAATGCCAATTTTAATTCCTTGGTTTATGTTTCTATCTCTCACTCACTGCATACTATATTATATATCGCGTATATTTTTAATTCTGCTTCGACGTATGATGTTAGTTTGGCATAGAAGTAGGTTGGATGTATATCAGGGTCAGGCAAAACAAAACGTGACGCGAATTCGCGAAGACATTGACGACTGTTGGTCTGAATCATAATAAATGTTCCAAGGTAAATAGTTTGGTTCCACACGGTAACTCCAATCAGTGGTTGGTAAGTTTTAGTTATATTAGTTTGTAATCAATGTAGTGAGGCACAGGCATTCACTCATCATCAATCTCTGGATCCTGAGTTCATTTATTCGTTCATATATACCTTTTCATTGCATCTTCTCGAACTTTATTCACAAGGTTTGTCGATATTGCTAAGTTATTTTAACTTTACTGTTCGTCATCTTGTTAACTTTATCTCTGTGTTCTAATTTGTTAGTTGCAACTAGCGCTAACATACAGTTGTTCCAGACTCCATGTTGTTGTTTATTACTGATTGATTATATTTTCAACTGTCACTTTTGTTTTCACAGAGCTCTATAGATTCACCAAATCCAACTAGAGATCCGCATGTTATGCAAGAGTTAATTAATAGTGTTGAAGATGTTTATTATTCAATGACATTTGACTGTGGAAAATATGAAATCGAAGTAAGTTATATAGTGGTTAATATTTTCATCATATTTTTATTTGTGAATAATGGTAATGTATTACTTAATCGGTTATACGAATTGGTAAATTATTGTTGTTCATTTAGTAGAACAGCACTTTACCTATTACACTGTTCAACTTTCGATTTGCACTTTATTGTGAATCTTTATTACATTTTGATCGATTGAGTAGATAACTACAGTTTTACTTCATGAGATACAAAATACCACAATACAACCGACGTTGAGGAGAATTCACTTCCTTCACGGAAGTGCTCTCATATAGCCACATGTTTTAGTCTCGACTTTGAAATCTATACTCATGTGGTAGGGAGGTAGTTTTTACGGATTAAGGGAAGATAACTTGGTGCTTAAACCTGATTGGTTGATTCAGATGATTAACTTAAGGAGTTGATAAAATCCTGATTTTAGTCCCTGCTACCATGGAACTACAACTTTTGACGTTGCTCTACTGTCTTATGGATTAGGTCTTAAGATCAAAGCCTTAGAGATTGATCTATGAAAATCACGTGCTTCAGTTTATGCATCCTGACAGTATTTCAAATCACGTACATATATGATAATGGCTCAAAATCTAGTATATGAACTTGTTTGTACTTACTGAGTTACAATGATGTTGGTTAAATTAATGGTCTAATAACTCCTTACTAGACTTATTATGCTTACCGAAATATCTGTGATTTATCAAGTATTCATCAAATAAACTAAATAAACGGAGAGTGTAATGTAACGTACAGATTATAGTCACCAGTGGAATTTATGACGCACATTCTTTTCGAGGCTCGTCAGCCCAACCACCATTCGCCTGGACGCGCGATGTCGGCTGATATAGGAGCAGGATGGAAGAGAGTTAGAGGCGGCCAAACTGAAACATGGCATCAATCTATGGAGCTACTGACAGATGTATCCACTCATTGTCCTCTTTTAGATCGTGAGCTGTAAATTATTCCATAATTTTCCACGCTCCCTGAACCACATTCTATATGTTCACATTCCTTGTTATTATTATTATCATTGAAGTGACTTCTACTGATATGGTGTTAATCTTGCGGTGCCATAGAGGTATGACAACTTGGACTGATGAACACATGTGTCAGGTTCTATGTTGATCAAACATACATACATCGTTAGCTAAAAGCACCTGGACGTGTGACTTGTTTATGTTCACCCTAAAATCAGAATTTACTATCTTTCAACTAAGCTACTATTAACTTATTAATCGTTTATGAGTCAATTTGTGAATATTTGTACTATTCTGGTATTTATATTTAGAAGTGAATTTCGATTAGTCTTTGTTAATAAGATGAACATCCTGAATAGCATATAACGTATTAGTGTTTAAAACAAGTTCCATTATAAATACTAACACGGGAAGTCTGGTACATCCAACTGACAAGTCTTAGATAAGACGAAATTTGCCGTTATAGACTCAACTGTTAATCACAACCCAACTTTTCTTATTCTTTGAGTTGTTTTTTTTTAAAGTAGTGCTTTTATTTACTACTGATCAGTTCATTTACTTTGTAAGGAGGACCATTTTTTCGACTACAAATTCACCATTAACATTCTTCTCCATGTGAATACTGTCTGTGGTGAAAAAAACCAAAAAATACTGATTTCTTTTCAGTTTACTTTGTTGTAATGATTGTTTCATTCCAAGTCGTCATACTTTAATTAGAAACTTAAGTTAGGCAAGTTTAAATTGACTAATACCGCTCAATATGTAGTTCAATTATCCAGGACGAATTGAGGACAATTGACTGTGAGCTACACCGAGCATTTATTCATGTATGTATGTGTGTGCATGTGCAAGGGAGGGAGTAACTGACATTAACTGACTGTCTAAAGCTAAAACAGGGTTTGAGGTTGCAATCTACTGTTATTTGAAAGCTTTGGTTTCTTATTGATAGTAAGTTGTCGTATTGAAATTTATGTATATTATTGCAGTTTTTTCGGTGAAAGCGAGTCGGCTGGCTTTTGTAATTTCTGATTGGGCTTTAGACGGCTGGTGATAATTAAGGCCCAATAACCTTTAGTCTAGCCGGTCTTTAGTGGACATTGGCATTATAGATCAATCGAAGGTCATAATAGTAATTTGCACCCGATGGTAGCTGCTACGTCGTAGTAGGGCTCGCTTATCGTTAAGACTTACTTGAGCTATTTTGGCCGTTGCACTTACTCCTGTATATCCTACCATACTTAGGTGGTCGGTTGAAAACAGATAAGACGAAAGGCAGCAAAATTAAGATCCGAGGGTAATATCGTTTTCTTGAATACGCTTGGATATTCCTTATACGTTGGCATTTACTAGGTGGTCTCTAAAACGTCACTTAGTTAGCCTACTAGAAAGTATGTAGTAGTTAAATACTTTGTTGTTATTAACTGTGAATACTACTTTCACATGGCAGTCAGACTTGCCTGTCATGATGAACTCACTAGGTTCTATTATTCCACGTAGATCAGCTGAAGTATCTAACTTTACGTTCGAGGGCGAAGTCGTATTATCATTTGTTCAGGAGCGTGACGCGAGTAATATGTTACCCTCAGACAACAAGCATTGTAACAGTACTCCCTTTGTACAACAAAAAGGTAGGGTTTAAAATGTACAAAGTCATCACCAACTTTTAAAAAAATTCCTTCATTTTTTACCATACAAAACGTTTAATGCTGAATAACAATTGCGGTCATCAGTAACAACTGTCGACGAAAACTGACATTTTCTTGTTAATCAGGTTGATTTTATTACTTTACAAGTTCCATGTTTTGCTGTCCTTAATTGTGTCGTAGTGAGGAATGAGACATTAAATGCACACAATAATGTATTGACAACCACGTGGGTCAAATTCCAATCAACATGTTGCTGGTTTATACCTCTCTCTATCTAATGTGTTTTTAAGCATCCAGGCAATATCACACTTAAAATGTGACTCGGAGTCAAGTTAGTTAGCTACTCATGGACAACATAAAACCTGACACATATGTGCACACGTCCTATTTGCCATACCACATTGGCACGACGAGTTCAAATTTACGAGATTAACACCACAATGTAATTCAACAAAAAGAAATGAAGTAAACATATGTGCGAAAAAATAATTGAACTAATGATCTAGAAGAACATAGAAAGTAAACACATTTACATCACTGCGACCGATTCTGAGCTGTGTCATCCAGTTACTCCATCCGCTTACTGCGGTTATCACTCGGATTATCTCTCCAGTAGTCTGCTTCTACCGACATGGCCCATGATAACAATTAAATACTTTATGGACTGATGCAATGTTTTGGCTTGGTGGCCCTTACCTTTATTCCATCCTACTCTTACTTCAACCAGCATCACGCGACAAGGCAGGCGGTGGTCGAGCATATGCAACACCTGTTCTAACTATCTCGGTCAGTGAGGGTTTACGACTGATTTAAATTATTTTCCATTTTTTCCCAGTATTCTATGTCTAACATCATTATTACTTATTCAGTTACTCCATGATACACAAGTGATATTTCGACGATCTGGAGCCTGCTCCTATCTTTTATTTTCCTATCCGATGATTCACATCCATAGGTTTAAACAGAGCTGACTGTTGCACAGTACACTTGGCTTTTCGTTGAGAAACAGATATCTTACCTACAACTATAGTAAAAGGTAAAGAGGGTTTCTGAATCTGAACTAAGATTTCATCATGCACTGACTCATCAGGGTTGGTTGATGAAACTTTCGAGGTAAGTGAAGTGGTCAACGTACTCAACTACTTCACTCCCTATGGCTAATCTAAGAGGCGGTGGAGATCAGTCTTGGAGTAACAACCAGCATTTAGAGGGAAAGAAACACATCCCATAGTTGCTTGTAACGTTACTCAAGGAGTTTACATATTATCAGAGTCTTCACTGGATAGGACTGTATCGTCCGCATTTTCATAATTGACGAGCCGCGTTCTTCATGGGAAATCAATTCCGGTAAGTTAGGTGATAGTGTGACTTCTAGGAGAACCTCTATGACTTGATTAAACAAATGGATGGATAAAGGACAACTTTGACGAATTCAGCTGGAGGTTGTCATTTTTCGTGAAGTTTGCCCTTAGTTTTAACTCCACTAGTTGTATTCTAGTAGAGAGCTTTCATAAGGTTTATATACTTTTCTAACCCTTACCTTTCTTTTTGGGGATGTTGGTATTTTATCGATTGTCTGAGAAAACACCTTACCGCTGCCACACCTATATACAATCGGAAGTACGACTTCGCCCTCAGACCGTTGGTTTATTGCTTTCAGGTTTTCTGGCTCAACTAATTTATCACCATCGAGTTGTGTTGAAAATCATCTAGACAATGTTTGGCTTATAAAATATATTTTATTATTTAATATTATTGAAATTTCAAAGAACAGATTTTGTTTCCTATCTGTCCACTAAAATATTTTCATAACAGAATAATGCAGGCTCAAATTGTCGTGAATTGGCTAAGTTGAAATTACGTCTTTTAGCTTTGGATCGTCAAAATAAGGCTGTATCTAGACGTGTTTCTGAATTGGTTCTTGAGAAGCATCCACAATACGAGGCAGAGTTAAAAGGTGTATTATTGCTGCAGTCAGATAATTGGGAAACATTATGCATGTGTCGAGAAATTAGAAAGTAAGTATAGAAATTTTGTAATGATAATCTACAAAGTAAGACTGTTCGTGATTGTAACTTAACTTATTGTTGACTGATTGGGTGCAGATAGTGTCTATGCTGAAGTTAGTTATAGACAACTTAGGGCCTGGGTCCATTCTCTGACCAAGTTATGAGTTTGTACTGATGACTAACTCAATGTTAGCACAAAATCTCTGCTCAATGTTTCCTGCTTTTTAATTATATCGCAACTGACATAATTCAGTGATGGTTTCAATCTACAACTTAGTACTTAGTACAAATGTGCATCAATCCAAGTTCCTATACCCCTCATATCAATTCATACGAATTCTATTTTATAAGGAACTATTGAGATCAAATCATAAAATAAAAAAAAATAACACGAAGTTCAAGTTTTCAAGAAGTACATGGGATTTTTAACAGTGTACTTTATCCTCTGTAACCAAATGTTATGCTATTTTTGAGGATGTCATCCTTTAAATCTTCAATTATCGATGACGTTTATAGTTCAATAGTTGGTGATTCTGTTGACTGGTGTCATATTTTTACTTAGTACTACATTACTTTCCCCTAGTTTACTTGAAAACCATCTTTCCTCTGGGTTATTTCAGAAGAATTATTTACTGCTTGAATTTAATATCAGGAATCGACCTAGATTAGATAACCGATGAGAATTAGAAATACTTGTTTCTTTTTTGTATAGGACTTTTGATTATTATTATATCCCCGAAAACGGTCAAGCCCAGGACTTTAGGACTTCGTACTGTACTGTTTAAATCATATGCCACTGATTTAATATAAAACAGTTGGTATTTCCAACTTAAGCCAATCGCGATTTATTCCTCGACATCATCCATTGGCGTTAGGGAGTAACGACCACACATCCAAATTAGTTGGACTCTTGTGGTAACGTCTCCTCATTAGAGCTCCGAAATTTCACGCTGAAGTTAGTTATTAGTGAACTCGTATTGATTATGATTAGATGTGAAAAATACTACATTTCAATTCGAAATCACAATCTCCTTTAGGTAGAGTCCCAGACTCGGGTAAAACAGCTACCCAATAGTTTTTCATTTTCGTTGGTTGTCTTTTATAAGTCAGTTTGTGGTATCGAATTCGTGTTCAGTTATCTCCACAACCCAAAATTACAGTCCTTGATTTTTTATTAATAGGATGTAATCACTCTTCAATCAATTGTGAGTATTTGTGGTTTTAAGATTACTAAAATTTACCATTGTATTTTATTCAATCTGACGGCAAGAAGTTGCATTATCAATTAATGAGATAGTGCCATGTCAAAGTTTCTGTAAATTTTGCTGAGTAGTGATTGGATGGGAATTTTTTTTGGCATCTTTACTACTTGTGAACTTTTCTTAAAAGTTTTAGGGAATCGTTCCAACATCAGCTTTCAAGTTTGTTTATTTCGCTTATTCATCTCTATTTCAACATGTCCAAATAATCACATCACATCTTTTTAAAAATTGTTTTTAACGTTTCTTCTCTTTTAATGTTGTTTCATCTCTAGTTCATTAAAACAAGCTGATGAAACATTAGTATTATCACGATTAATTGTGTTGCGTAATCATCGTCGGCAATTGCGACTGAAACAAACTTTGAATATCTTGTTTCGATTGCGTAATTTACAAAATAATGTTCATCAGCTTGATACATTGATCAAGGTATGATTTGAAGCATATTTCTAATTTTCTTGTGTTAGTAATGGTATATTGTGTAAAGTTGTGAAGTCTTGGCTTGTCGTTTCAACTATTAGGTTGTTAGTTATAATCGTTTTAAAGAGATTGGCTATTGTATACTACAGATTGATTTCATTTAGGTACCATTAGAAACCTAGGAGCAATGGATATCTGTTTCGTTCCAATATTGAGCTCTTCAGCAGTACGCATCCTTAATTCCACCACGGAATCTAACTAACGACCTTACAGTTTCATGGCGAATGCTTAACCATCAGTAGTACTTGCCTGCCGTTAAGTGACAAGATTGTTACTTCAATAAATCTATGATATAATGCTTTAATCATCTAGTGCGAAAACTGTCTCGTTCCCAGTTTATCTATACTCCATCAGTTGCAAATCCTCACTAGAACTTTACGAGACTTGAGTTAGATCACTGTTGATGTAATTATTATGATTAAGTTCTACTGATTTGATGCTGTTGAGGATTCATGTATTATGATGAATTTGATTGACTAGTACCACTCTGCCCTCATGGTATTTTTATGGTACTCAATCAATATTGGGGTCAACATTTTAGCTAACAAACATAATATCCTGTTTTATCTATGTTCGTATTTTCCAACTTAAATTGGTAATAACTTGTAATTAGCATCTTGGTTTTTCAATTTATTTTTAAACGAGAAGGTGTTTAACCAAAGATTGTCGTCGATACCTTCTAGAAAATTACAGAAGTCGATGTGTATTTTATGTGCATTTCTGTTTTAACCGATCAAACTCATAAACTATTACTTATTCTGAAATGTTTTACAGAAGTTTCAAGAAGTCTATGATTGACTTTTTTATTCTGTAGTTTATTTTGAACTGTTGAACTTATCTGCATCGTTTTCAAAGTTTACTAAGTAGATGTGTTGTATCCAGCATTTTTGATTATTAGATTACAATTTTCATTAGAGATTTCATTAGTCTACTTATTCACAATCGTCTGCTGTAAATATGTTTAGTGTATATAAGAAGTTTTGATTTAATCTCTCACATATGACTGTCTGGATTTAGTTACTCAGTCAGTGAATAACGCACTAACGTCTAAAATGACTGAACTGGGTTCCAATCCCAAGTTGAATATGACCAAAAAAAATCAGATTTATAAAGTTTGTGAGTCTTGAACAGAGCGAAATGCGTATCTTGAATTCCATTTACCAACCACAGTTCGACTCAAATTATTGTATATAGTATGCTTTCTCATTTTACGAAATTGTCGAAAGTTAATTATTGTAATATTTTACTTGAATGCAAATCAGCTAAAATAATTCAACATTCAAGAAACTCATTAGTGTACGTTGAACGATAATTAAAACAGTAGTTGGATATTTCGGGTGATATGGCTTAGAACTTGCCAGTGACACAGATGCATTAATATTTACCTTCATTTATACTTTCGGTTCTAATGTTCGTTCATATATCTATCTTTTAACTTCTTTTCGGGTTCGTACTCTCAATTTAAACTAACGAATAAGATCTACTTTGCTTTTGACTGACTTCTTGCTTATAATCTAGAGCATTGATTCATTGGTTAAGACCAAATGGCTTACTCAGTAATTTGCATCTGATAGCCGTGTTATGAGCCTCAAACGTTCTAATTTGTGATGGGAAAAGAGATTCGTTAGTATTCACTACTGTGGAGTCCCAAACTACTACTATTAAGACATTTGTTTAGTTGCTATTCCTTGTAAGTTAGTTAATTTGAAATATTTTTTGTTACTTTTCTGTAGAAAGGTGAGTTTTATGATGCTATTCAATTACATCGCGAAAGTCTTGTTCTATTAGAGGAATTTCGTTCTTACCGGTGTATTGAGTAAGTTGCAGTGTTAGATTTTTTCACTAAATTGTAACTAATCTCATGTTTTTCTTACCCTTTATAGTACTAATCAAATCTCATTGATAATCAAGCTGCAATGTTATCATTAGTCTTCAAGATTTAACATTGCATTCTTCATATTTTGTTGTTAGGTGATTACAAGAAGTCCTCCTTGGCCTAAGTCTTCTGGTACCTGACACTAATCAGAAGTCAGTGCGTGTTATCTTGAGTGAACCGATACTTTGGAGGTTCTAATTCACGTCAGTATGCACTGTACAACAATCCGATCCGTTTTATTATACGGTCGTAAAACGTCACCTTTGAAAGTAGAAGATATTCATAGACTATTAGAATCTAATCATCATTGTCTTCAATACAGTTACATTGTTTGGGACCATCGAGTAGGCACTACTGAGGTTAGACGCTTGATAATTAATTTGATCTAGTTGCAGTTCTCTTGTTTGTGGTGGTTAAAACATGTATTACGTGTCCCCAACTACTACTTACTGCGACTCACGATAATGACTGGGGTAGGAAAAGATGGGAAGAAACTAGATGGGGGGGATAAACCGAAACGTGGCATCACTCCATAAGGTCGTCGACTGTTGGTTTTAGCCATGTTGATTCGAGTCTGCAGGATTATTGTAACAAATACTGAGGATGTTGAGTTGTACTGGTCAGAAGTGATAGGTAACGCCTTACCTGAGTGATAGCACATGACTTCCCTAGTATCTGTGGCGATTCTGATTTCCAATAATAGAAAAAAAGAGTTGAAAAGTTTGGCTCTTGAAATAACCTACTTCACTATATCCTATGGATTTCTATCATCAGTAGAAGTAACAGATGCTTTTAGCAATCACACTCACGTTGTTCTCTATTTTTTCAACAAAGTTTCATGCGTATACAATTCCTCATTTCATTTAGTTGTTGTCGTTTTTATATTCTGGTTGTTATTGTTATCTTTAATTTTATAGGTCACTAAATATCAAGTTGAAAGCACTAGAATTACGTATCGATGAGAAATTGGATTCAGAATTGCAAAGAAGTTGTGAACAATTTGATGAAAAATCATATTCAACTGTGCAACGTGCATTTGAGTAAGTCACACACATAGATCTTTAATGGCGATTTATTTGTACTAATCAAGTTTCTAAGTGTAATCACTAGTCTAGGTGATTCGAGTATCGTCCAGTAAGGGTACACAAAATGTTCAAGCATCACAAGACGAATACGCAAGAGCTTACGTCAATAAGAGTGGGGTTCAAAAAGGTATAGATCAATAAATGTGAGCATCAGCAATCAACGTTTGTACATTGTATGTATTCGAAACTACTATTGTTAATTATAACATAAATACAAAGCCATATAAAACAACCATTCATGCTCACTTAGCACTATGAAATTTTCCACAATACATTGTAATCAGCTTTCTGTGAAATCTACTGGTCGGTGTTACGCCTTTCTTTTTACTAATGTCATCCCGGAGACTTCGACATCGTGCATTATATACCAGAGCTTGTAATAATTGCGAAAAGCAAAGAGATAGTCAGTTTAGGATATGTCACTGCGGTATTAAAGGGCGCCATATAGCACTTACGTCTGTCTGTCCATGACTTTCTGGTCAGTATCTTATAGTCGGTGCAAGTCAGTATCTGTCCTGCTGTGGCTTTATGCCACGTTCCCCATCAAACAAGAGGATGTCTTAACCGAAAGAAGCACTTTTTGGTTGTTTGACTGTCTGAACTATATGAGCTTTTTGTTAAATATTATGGGCGCCTTTTCTCCTTTATATATTCACAATACTACGTTTTTAATTTTGTGGCGTATGCACTATTGGTGCCCATTGGTACTAATTTTTTGTGTTTAATTGAATAAATAAACCTTTTTCCTAAATATGTCGGGTTATTGAATACCATGAAGTGCGAAATAGCTGTTTCGCCTTAGTATGAAACTCTTCCGCAGCTTCCAACCACGGCTCAACTAGGAATCCAACGTGACTATCATTGATTGACATTGGTAGTATTTGTCAGTACCATTTATGGGAAATATAGTTGATATAAACGACATTTAGTGCATATATTTCCACATTGAATGACCTCCGAGTTGTGACTACTACGATGTTTATCTAGTTCCTTTGTTGTACGAATATTAAGTTTACTCTTCAATCACTTTACATCACACTATTGTGCGTTTCATGATTTCGTGTTTTACCATTACGAAATGGCATAATGAGTAGAGTGCTGCTATACTAGTTGATTTTTGCTACAATTGAAGAATCTGAGAACAGGACAAATTCATTCTCACTGACTCGTTACGAGTTATGTTTATAACATGTAATTTATACACATTTCATTTCGTATTGTTTCATTGTAAAAACACACAGACTACTTGGAAGTACTCAAACAACGTTTGCTCAATTGCAAATGCATTATACCGCAGCTATACAACGTAAATCTATCTATTTAGTCCAGTTTCACCTACATTCTGCATCTCAAACTGACACAGTCGAGAATAGGATTACTGATCAATCTTATTCGGAATTATGTCAGGTGAGTTGTTTTTTTTACAATAAATTATTCTCACTGTTTACATAACAAAACTATTTGTTTAAGAGATTCCTTTTAGGGTGCGGTGGGAGTATCAAACAGGAACATATTTTAATAACATGAATAGTGAGGTGATCAACAGTAGGTTTTAAGAAAACGAATGTTGTAAACTCTCATAGTAAGCCTTAGATATTCGGAAGTAGTTAGGGTGGGGTGGAGGAGAAGATTCGCATTATATAGGTTTCGTGTTGTCCAGTATTCTTCAGGAGGGCGTTTCTGCAATCTTAATGGGAATTGAGGCTCCATAGTATGGGCTTCAAGACAGCTTTCTTCAGTTCGCAGTTGAAAACTGTTACCACTGTGTTATTGAGAGGACAAGTAATTTTTTCATAAGACTGATACTTACACTGATTAATTAGTAATTTGTAACCATTCTCTCAGTTTCAGATAGGCTACTTGTCTTTTACGTAATTTTTGATGAAGCCCTCTTTAAGCTTCATTTTGGTTGGGTATGTTGTTTGGCGATACTACTCATTTATCCAAAACCAAAGTACGTAAAGCAAGTTTCGAATCTACAACGCATTCTTTGAAAACTATCACTACAAAAAGTATTTTTTCAATAATATGATATTTCGATTTATGAAATTTATCGACTTCTTATATCCTGTTTTATTATTGTTCATAGCAACTTTCACATTGGACTTTACTACCATGCTTACAGTCAATTTGTCAAAATATGTGGCAAATCTTATTATGTTACCATCGTACTATTCAGTGGCATAAAAATAAAGCATCTGGTAAAAGTGTACGTTTATTGTCATTTATTGTCAGTTTTATAACTTCTTGTATATCTAATATTTATACATATTTTTATGCATAACATAGAATAAAACTACATTAAGATTTCTATTGGTTTCGGTTCTGTCAAGCTATTCAGTTTCACTATCTTTGCTATCTAAACCAAGAAGTCGTGATTGGCTGGTGGAGACTAGCCCTGTATATCTTTCATACTACAACGTCATATAATAAACTGATCATTGAACTCCTTCGCTAGTATAGAATTTACTGAAATGACATCCCTAAAGCATGACCAAGTCACTTAGACGAGTGTTTCAAGTTGGTGGTCTTTTGACTTGTTGTCATTGAGTTTGAACACATGTTTCAGCATTACTTAACGTCGTGATTGAATGTCAAAAGTCTTCTTAGCGCACTGGTTATCGTACACAGAGTCATCGGGCATCATGTGTTCGGAGAGACCGAGTTTGGAATTTCTGGAATACAACAAGGTATATTCTTTATTTGTGAAAGTATGATTTGTTTCTCACAGTGATGCAAAACTATTATCATACTTGAGATCGAAAAGTCCTCAGGCAGAAGATCAACACCACTACATACTTCCTCCGGAGCTGCTTCCAAATTGTCATCAAAGAAAAGTTAGGGGAATAATGAAGTTGAACCACTTTCCCTAACCGCACCGCTGCATTAAAACAATGAAATGAGATAGTACTTTACTCTTACTCCAAATCTGGTGTTTGTAGACAAGGCTTTCAGCATGGTAATAATTCCAGGCACATCATTTCCCGACATATAATCCCCTAGCTCAGTTCTTTCCAACCAATCGAAGGCGTTTCCAAAGTCAAAAAACATGGCGGTTGTTGGCCATCAATTCGCGTGACTCTGCTTCTATACAGTAGGTGAAAATGTGATCAATGTGCTCACAAACTGATTTAAGACCAACTTATTTTAAGCTGCTCAATCTTTTACGGGGTTTCTGATAGTCTGAGATGTTTGACGGATGTCGTTAATTTGGATGTGGTGCCCAAGGAAATTAATATGCCGATAATTTTCAAACTAACTACGAAGGCCACTTTTACAAGTTGGAACGATTATCGCTTCATTCCACTTTCTAGATTTTTTTAGATAATTCCGTCAGTTCGCTGTCCTTAATATGTTCCTGGAAAGGGGGGGATCCCATTAGAGTTGGGTTACTTGTGACGCTTCAAATAAAGCTCCTTACAAATATCATTTCCATTAGTCGAGTCTGTGACCACCGGCTAGGAAGTATGGTACTGATTAATCGACGTTTCTATGATAACAGGGCAACTGAACTGCATGCCAAATTTCTGAGCCCAAGTTTTAAAACGACTTCATAGATTGTCTCACTAATACCAAGTTTCTCGCTTCCACTGAGTCGAATATGTTGAAACAGCTCCCTGCAGTTACCAGATGCAGCTGTTATTTCCAGTTCATATACGCTCAGACAGTGGTGTCATTGAATTGCATACAGCAATTGTGTTTCGTAGTTTATTTCATTACTAATTAGTATGAAACCTTTCAGTGGTTACCATTTACCATACGCAGCACTTTTTGTCACTTCCCATTTACCTGGTGAGTTTGTGTATGGATTTATCCAAAACTGACTTCACTGAACATGTCTAGTGTAGATAAATGTAATCTACTGAATGAAATATGCAAAAACAATGAAAGTAAGATCTTGAAATGGAATGTTTACTGAAAATTCAACTCTTTCAGGAAGCATTCAATGAACGGAAAAGTAATCATAAATGTTTGATGAAACACATTTATTGAACACTTAGGGTGTTGTAGACAACTTCACCCCCATCTCTTGTTAGAAGATGCAGACCGTTTGCTAGTATTGAATACAATGTTTAAATGAAAGTAGTTTTAATGGATTTCACATTTATGATTTTTGTCTTGAATTTTAAATCGTTTTCATTTCCCCCCAGTCAAGAACATCACCTGAATTACATCGAAAGAATCATAAATCATTGTCCTCAAGCTCAAGATATCATAAACCTAAATTAAAACATAACAATGTTAATGGTACAATCGCTGAAGAGAATCAAGACTGTAAAGTATCAAATTCATCCGTTATAAATAATAATGTGGATCATGGTTGTGATCCGCAACTGGCCAGACAGTGGCATGATTACGTCACTTGTAAGCTAGATTCTGGTCGTTCACGTATCTGGTCAGAAATTATTTCACGTATTGAACCACTTTTAAGTGTTGTCGGTCAAGTTGCCAAGGAAATGACATTTGATCAGATTGCTTCATTGCTAACAACAGTAAATCAGTGAGTTTGGTGTAAATTAAATTTCGTTTGTGTCTATCGTTTTTTATTTTCAGAGGTGTTTTATTTTCCATGAACTGAATGTTTTGATTATGAGAAACTATGATTTTCGTAATATATACAACATCATTATAGGATACTTCAACAAGAAGTGATTTATTGAGAGTTTGTACTCATTTGTGGTTTGAATAATGTTCTTGTTAAGACTATTATAATACCTGTTGTACAGTACGCTTTGAACGTTCTCGTTCACAACAATCAGTCATAGTAAGTGTTGAGCCTGACACACTTGATACAGCATATCAGTATGTTGAAATGAAATTAGCAAGATGAATACAAAAGAGTTGAGTAGTTGCCATTAAGAATACAATTCTAGAATATGGAATTAAAAGGTATGTTTGAAGAAATATTGAAAGTCAAAATTTACTGAATGGTAAAAGGCTAATCCATCTTCGCCACGACAATTGATTTTAAGCTATCTCGTCCAACGTCTTCTAACACCAATCGATTTTAATTATCGCAGTGTGCAATCAAGTAGTTTGTATCATCAACAAAACTCATATCAACAGTCAATCGTTTTATAGATTAGTGCTACTTCTTAGTTTTACTGTCTCTTGCTTTCTCCCAAGTTGCTTCAACTCTATCCAACATCTCACTTGTGAAGTAGGTGGTGGTTGAATTGCCTTAATTGAAACTGAATGGCAAAGTCGGATTGCAACTGTGAGCATGAGTCTCATAATAGGAATTATTCTCCATGAAATTTGATTAACAACTTATCTGTGTGTGTGTATCTTTCATCAAACCGATCAGTCTTCTAAGATAACCGGAGTGGTTGACGTGTCATACTACTTTACTCTCCAATTTTAGTTTAGGTGTTGATGCAGACTAGTCCTTAACCAACAGTTTGTATTTGGAGGTGGGTTGCAACGCTTCCTGAACATTCTTATATTGATACGCAACCTAATAGAAAAACTTTACATTTTGTCACCATCTTCACTAAAAATGACTTTGTCATCTGCACATTGCAAGTCGATAATATTGAAGGGGGAGAGACTAAATGTAATAGTCGCTGACCGGAAACGTACTTGTTCATTCACTCGTAGTTTAACTTCCCAAAATTTCATCTTTTTGGGGGTTTTCAAAATGCAAGAATAAATCGCTTCATTGATAACTTTCATGTTTTCATGAATTTTATTTAGAAATTGCTTTTTGGGCAACCTGTGAATTAATCAACATTAATTACTTTTTTGTCAATAAAATCGGTAGTTTTAAACATTTCTAACAGCTTTTTGGTTAAAAATAGGAAATACTACTACTCGTTGTTAGTAGTACATACATACAACTTACTTTTATCGAGTAAACAATTCTTAGGTTAGATATTGGATATTAGACAAAATCGATTAATCAGCTGCTAGGATTATGAGTTTTCATCAAATGGGGTAGTAACTATCTCCCCCAACCTACTTTAATGTTGAAGTTGACTTGATTAGGATGAAGATAAATGTAAATTAGAGATGATTAGTTCACAACTTAGTTATCGTTTATAGAGTTATCGATTGTTAGTCTGTAATATGCTAATAGATGTTGGCGCTCTGATTATTGTCTGTACAATTATTGTGGTCAATGATTGGGAACGTTAGGTAGTACATCTCAGAATTGGCAGCACTGACTTAGATGCATTTACTATTTTACTCTCCGTAGATACTGAGTTTCGAAATTACTTCATACTTTATTTTCTATTACTTCTCAATTCATCACTATGCTTGATAACTCTTACTACTGCCTATTTCTTTACTTTGGTACTAATTGTATTAATTTAGTATAGCTTGGCTAACTTGTGTTGACAAATTTGATCGATGCATATTTGTGCTAAGTTTTATATTACGTACGAATTGTAGACAAACAGTATATGCTGCCCTACTGTGTGATCTTGAAGCATGGTTATTAAAACTGTTTCTGTGTGCAAGTTAACCATTTTAGAATCCGTTAGCATGATCTACCTGCCACATCCCAATGTTATTGTACACATTGCTTATTTTATTGAAGAAAATAGATTAGTCAGTATGCTTTTATCCGAAGTTGAACTGTGCTACAAAGCAATGGAGTAATGTTGTAATTATCCTTAAATGTTGATTAGGACAATGTGCAGGCTATTCTGACTTACAGAGATCGAACACGTGCTTCTGTAATAATAATTATAACTAATTTCGAGAGGTCTTGTAAAAGACTGTGACCAGTAGAGTCCAACCATATCGGCACTTACCCACCAAAAATGTAAACCAGTGTATGCTAACCTATTGGCTTGACTGCAAAATGTGAAGGTCTTAAGTTGAATCCCTAGTGAGGTTGTGGACAGGTACTGTTTAGCAGTCTGTGATGCGAAACTTCAGTACTAACAATTTTCACAATCCCATTATACTTATACATTTGCCAAAGTGCAGTTTTTTTTTGTTTCATCATCCTTTTTACACACTACTTATTAACTTACGTTTACACGATATTATTTCAGTAGTTTATCACTTTTCATACAATTTTTTTTCTAAAAAAAATTCGTTATTTTTTATCAATTTTAGCTTTGTACATATTGGTGAAGAATTTTGTGACTGTTCACCGAATGAACTATTGGAAGCATTACGTATTTCAATTCAAAAATATTTCAAAGATTTTCATAGGTAAGTAAATACACTTTTTGTTCACAAGAAAATCAAATAAGCATGAAAGATATAAATTGCTGAATATTGAAACACTTGGAAGTTGACTACAGACTTTCTTTGAATTCAGCTAGTCAATTCTAAACGTAATAGTTACTGTAACTTGTTATGACGTCATAATTATGTCGTAACTGGGACATACGACCCATTGGTTGATGTGATCTTTCGTGCACAAAGTTACAATAAAAACGTCAGTGAGAGTACCTAGTTGATCCCTGTATGTCTACCCGATGCCCATTCAGTTTCAAGCTGGAGTAGGAAGGACATCTAGACAGAACCAAACTATGTTTTAAACAACCGTATATACATATATATATAACCTGGCCACCTAGTAAACCGATTAGGAAGTTAACATCAGCATAAATTAAGAGTAACAGTGACTGTGAACTGGGATAACGTATGTACAACTGATTAACCCTTGTTCGTTGATGGAAAATGATATACTAACTGTTAGTGTGTTAAACGAGAGGATAGAGCAAGGGGCACGTAATAATAAATGGAATAAAATGTCCACTTTGTATGCAACCATAATAAACGAAATAGACTGCCGAAACACAGTTCTAGGCGTTAATCAATATTCTTTAGGTGCCCGACTTATCATAAATTTAGAAATAATTAGAATGTATATGGAAGTACATCCAAATGATAAATCCCGAATAGGACGGAACGCGCGTCCTGGATTCCGCTTACTAACCACAATCTAACTCAAACAATAACTTTGGAAAGTTCTAGCAAAACGTAAAATTGACCTGGTTATCGATTATCCTGAATATGCTCGATATGTTCACCTCGAATTATGTCCATTAGGTAGTTATAAATAAGGATTGATTAAAACACCGTACCGATGAGCTAGAGAGTTATGTTCAGTCTAAGATGAATGTATAAAAATTAATACATGTTTTCAATATAATATTTATCTCTGACCTTTTATATATATAACAGTTATAGGGCAAGGCAAGACAGAAGTTGTGTAACCTAAAATAGAAGTGTATTCGTTGACACGATTAAATTTTAAAGATTAATCAAAGATTGAAGGTAACTGTAAATAACATGCCTATGGCAACAAAGTTAGTACTGATATTCACCACGTGATAATTGATAACACTGACTGAATTTGACAAGTAGCCAACGCCTATGCTATCTCTAATTGGATTTCCTGGTCGTCATGTGAATAAAAATGCATGGGCAGAAAGACAGGAATCTACATATTTTAGCGAGCATATTGCTTAAAATTTTCATCTTAATGGATATAGCATCCACCTGTTAGACATACAATATGACTTTGACGTGGAAATGTATATCAAACTGTAGATAAACAGTACGATTCCATTTTGCTGATATTCTCGCAGGCTTTAGAAATTAAACGATTAGAGGCTGATCACTGTATTCAAAAACAGTTCGTCAACTTCTAAATGTCACAGTAGCAGCAATATCAATAATTTTAACTGTTACTTATCGTCTTAATCCTTTGTACCATGTTACATTATGCAAGATTGTTCTAGAAATATTACCATACTTCATTGTTTGTATTAATCAAGGATTGATCTCGGTTATGTACCACTGCAAACCATGGAATCTTTTACCGCTTCTTCGTCCTAGTATAACACCACTTAGAAGTTTGCAACCTAGACCCGACCAAAGGATTCATTCCATGATCATCAAGTCTTAATCTTAGCCATCAAAACTATTGTGCTGGGCAACGTCCTATAGTGAGATTTTTACTTCAATTGCTTTGTGAGTGATTGAGATGATGATGATGATAATGGTGTGCAAATAGTTGTTTAACATTTTCTTTAAGAAGCACCAAACCAATTCTAAGTGATTTTGCGTCATGTATGTGTATGTACAATCAACATAGAACCTGGAATATATATGCATCGGTTCAAGTTGCCATACCACCATGGCACCGCAAGATTAACACCACCAACATTAATAGAAGTTACTTCAATAAAATAAAATAATAATGGTAACAAGGAGTGTGAACATATAGGATATGGTTCAGGTAGCGTAGAAATAAAGTTATGGAATAATTTAAAGCTCATGATTTAAGGGAGGACAATGAGCGAATACATTTGCGCCATTGTGACCGATTCTGGACCATGTCACTCAGTGTTTTTAGCCACTGGTTACGCTAATCGCAAGGACCCCATCTAGGTAGTCTGCAGCTACTGACACGACTCAAATCGGCAATCAGTAACTTCATGGACTGATGCCATGTTTTAGTTTGGCCGCCTCTAACTCTCTTCCATCCTATTCCTATATCAGCCAGCATCGCGCGTCGAGGAAGACGGTGGTTGGTCATACACGACACATGTCCCAACCACCTCAGTCGATGAAGATTCACAACCGCATCTATTGATTTGTTACATTTGCCTAACACTCGTCGTTTAACCTCATTGTTACTTACTCGGTGATCCCAGCTAAAGCGAGAGATGTCCTGAAGACATCAATGGTCAGAAACTAATAACCTTCGAGTGTCGTCTACCCTTAATGGCCACGTCTCACACCCATACAGTAAGACAGAGCGAACTGTTGCGCAGTACACTCTCCCTTTCGTTGAGAGACGAATATCTTGTCTATGCCATATGGTGACGTAAGTTGGCAAAAGCCAAACGAGCTTTTTGAATTCGTACTGAGATTTCGTCAGAGACTAACCCATTAGGGCTAATCAGACTTCCAAGATAATTGAAGTGGTCGACGTGCTGAACTACTTCACTCCCTATCTTTAGTTCAGGTGTTGACGAAAACCAGTCCTGGAGCAATAGTTTGCATTTAGAGTGGGAGAAACTCATTCCGAAAATGCTTGCATTGGAGCGTCATAGATTTGCATCAAGTAGTATGTTTTTGGCGATTTTTCACGATTGACATTGGACGGTGGTTTCAGAATATATATATATATATATATATATATATATATATATATATATATATATATATATATATATATATATTACTTGTCACCAGATATATAGGTTCCGGTGAAATTATGGATGTACATTTCTGAAGTGGAGAGTATTGATTTAAAGCATCATTTCATTATGAAATATTTCAGTAGTCGTTCACTCACTACTAACATTGGTATTTAACCCATGCCAAAGTGATAGAGATATCACTGGTGGAAATAAATGACTATCAAGTCGTATATGTCGAAGTTTGTTAAGCGTGGAAATGTTGATTGTTTGTTCTAACTCCATTGTTTTTAAATATTAAGAACCCCGAAAAATTTTTTTAAAGGAGCCTTTAAAAACTTAGGAAATGTAGAATACACTTTATTCAGTCATCGTTATTGGGAAGCGTCGATGAAATTTTTGGGAAACTACAGACTGTATATCATAACTTGATAGGATAACTATCAATTTTATGAAGTTTTCCATGACGTTTTAATGTCTCAGCCATGTTTTCTGTACTTAAACTAACGTTAGAAGCAGAGGTACGTTTTATACTTTCTGCTTGTTTCATCTGCTATGTACTCAAGTCTAAGGTGTATTTCTGAGGAGAGGGACTAGGAAGAAGTTTGAAAGTCGATATCAAATGTTAAAGTATCATAAATAAAATGAAAGTGTCATGAATGGAAGCTCTTCTAAATTAACACTAATCAACACCCATAATTGTCAGTCTTTTACAGCTACTATATTTAGTATGATATGTAATCATCAATTAGAACTGTACAACTATCCATTGTGTTTTACATCATACATTTCATTATCTAATCACTCTCATAAAGCCTTTACAATTGTTTATCTATTCACTTAAATGCGTCAGTGAATGCTATATATTACAATGTTTTCTTTGAATATTTTCAATCTAACTTTAGTTTAGCATACTACACGTAAAATACATAATCACTAATCGAACTTTAAAACTTTCATAAGAATTACACTTCAGTATACACATTACATTACATTACATTTGCTCATTAAATTAACGCAAAAATAACTGAAAATTCTTTAATACATTACACTTAATGAATATTGAAAACGTTACAGATAACCTAAAACACCTTTAACATACTCGTTTTCTTTCTAGTTTATTCTTGTAATAACTTGTTTACAAGAAATCAATATACTCGTATATCATTCTCAAATTTAACATGAAAATAGAATAGAAATTATTATATAGTGAATTATCTTAATTCATTCTATTGGTTCATCTTTTTGGTCAATATGTGTATGTAGATGTATCTAAAATGGTTTTTACTATCTTCATGTTGCTTTCTTTACTTATTTTATTCTTTCTTTTTACTTATCTTTACTATTTAGTCTCATGTTCAATAATGGTTAAACTTAATTTATCATGCATGTTCTACTTGGTATTTATCTTTCACATTATCACTACTACTAGTATTTATCTTTATCATTCATTCATTTAGAATTAGATTAACATAACTTTTGTGTGTTCATTTCTTAGAAAATTATCTCATAGTTATGTAGTTAATCAGTAAATCAGTTAGAGTTTATGATTTTATGTATAAACTGATAAGGTGTTACGTAATATGTTTTAAGTAGTTATGATGCTGTAACTAGTATGAAAATGACATATGAGATAATTGTTGTTAGGACATAGTACAATTATATATATCATTAATTGCTTTGAATTAAATAAACATTGATAACCAAGAAGCACTGGTCAGCTATTTTTCTCCAGTAGGGACTCCTCAACATCGCACACCAACGAACCCACTAGGAATCGAAGCCTGTATCCTCTGGCTCTACGAGGAGCGCCTAACCACTAGACCACTGAACTGGCTCTTAGTCGTGGATGCACACTGCTGAAGAGTCCCTAGTGGGACGAAGTAGCTGTCCACTGCTTCCTGGTTGTCTGATTTTGATCAATTCGTGATATCAAACTAGCATTCAAAAATCTCAACAACTCCGAATCACTATATATATATATATATATATATATATATATATATATATATATATATGAGTAGTAAAAGCAGTGGATTGAACATGGAGAATATAATTCGAAAAGAAAGAATAGATTCTCTGGATAAAAGTATAATGTGATTTTGATACTTAGGATCTAAGATTACACAGAAGGTGACTATAAATTATTCCTTTCGATTTATTCCCCTAACCAATATGAATCAAGCCTGTTGTCAATAATCACATGAACTTATGTCATGTCTTGGTTTGTCTGCCTTTGCCTATCAATCAACTTAATCTTAAACTAGCTAGCTTAAAGCGTAAATGTAGGCTGTAGTTTGCCATATGGAATTTACACTATAACTACCTCAGTCGATTAATATTCACTACCTCAACAATCAGTTTGTTTTGTTCGTCTGTGATCCTTTGTCTAACCAAATCGTTGGTCAAAGCATATGTGATCAAAACCTACACTTGACAATAAAATTATAATGATTATTTTTTAACTAATTTACTAGTCCAATTGGATGCCGGCCCAGTGGTTCAGGGGGTTAGGCGTTCTCCAACCCGAATCTAGGGTTGCTGAGGAGTCCCGTATTAAGACGAAACAGCTGTCTAGTGTTCCCTGATTTACAATAGTACCCTATAAATATCAATCTGTTACGAATTCAATCAACTAATTTACGAGTCATTCGAAATTAAGCGACGTATAAATATTTTTGACATGACACAATGTTTGGACCAATCACAGAAAGACCTTGTATGAGCTAGTTTAAGAGATTAGTAACAAATACAATCGCCTAGTCGATTCCCTTACGTCTACACTGATGCTTAGTCAGTGCCCTACAGAAATGGGAAGAACATAAAACCGATGAACCAGTCAGACAAATCAGACTATATTTTGAGCACTCTTTTGAATACATGTGAAATTTGACCACACAGCCAACCATTTGGGAAAATAACATCCATACACATAATAATGGCGATAATTGTAGTGAACTGTAGTAATGTTTACACAAATAATTGACCATTATTCATAACATACTAACAATTCATCAGGAAGTCGAGAAGTTATGGCAAGTGGGATCTAATAGTGATAGAAGTAAAATGTTAACTTAACATACAATCAAAATAAGTGAACTAACATTTTGATAAAACAGTACTAGAAAACATTTGTTCTCCTTTAAATGCCCTATATACCATTATATTAATAAGTGTTACCTTTATAAGTGATAGGAACCAAATGCATGACAAACAATTTCTTGAAGTTATAATCGTAGTTTACAGATAGCATTGAATTAAATCATAATTTTCACTTAGCCATTAAGTGAATAAATAATTTCCAATTTTTGATTAGATTAGCACATTATATCAGTTCATGAAGATATTCACTGTTGAATTAATTCATATTGGTAGGTCCAGATTTAGTCTATTTTAGTCTATGAGATACTCATAATCTTAAGTTGATAAACTCCAGTGATGATATTGCTGTAAACTTCTATAAAACTAGTACAAGTTGATTATTCTTGTATACTTTTCTCCATCCTTTCATTTATTGTCTTTTAATCAGATTACATATGCTCAGCTTTTTAATCTCATTTCTACAATACCTGTTGTTATGATATGAAATATGTTATCTTGATCTAGATTTTACACGGTTTACACTTTCTATGCATTAAAATTGTTTTTGCTTGGTGCATATGATACTTTGCATTGCTATTTATTATCATTGTTGATTTTGCATGAAAATGAATGTGTTATTATGTTAATATTGGATTGATTATGCATGAAATAATACACTGACCTTCAGAAAACAACAACATTGAAGGATCTAGTCTTTATGTTTCGATCCAAGGTTACTGATATGTCTTCGAATAGGACAAATACATGGGTTCTGGTTGATTTAATACGGTTCACGATACGATATAGCTAATAGATCTAGAGTGTCGAGGTGATACATCTGATTCCCTCGATGGTCGATACGGTTAGAGCCAGTCGTTATCTCTGATACTTGTACTTTAATTTGGTTACCATAACTTGCTCCTTCCCAACTCATAGCTACTCCAAAAGACTGACTTATAGGAAGATTGTATTGTAGAGAAAACTGAGACGGGACTAGGAAACAACATTTTTATGAGTGTGTCCACTTTTTCATCAATTAATTTACAGTGGTTACTCATCAAAGTAAAATCATCAACTAATATAACAAGTGTACAAAATGCAACATTTTATGCATACAGTTAAATGTCATATCAACTACTTTGAAGTATCAATCATATTCAGTTAAATTAATGTGTTTCAGTTTGACAAATTCAACTTACCAACTGAGTCATAACAACTTCTTGCATTTGATGTATAATGAATAATTGTATTTTTGAGAATTTCAAATCCCCAAACACAGGAGATTGAATATATTTTACTAGAAGTAGTTGGGCTTGCAAGCAACCAATCATACTATTAATGGCTTTATTCAGTACTATGAATTTTTTTCAAATTTCATACACTTTGTTCCTTTTATTATTTTCAAGAGAGTAAGAACAAATATTTGTGCAGAGTATGATGAATCCATTTTATTTCGTTGACTTCTCATCAACTGCTTCCTACAACCTGGAATGATACTCTTTTACAAAATTGATATTTGAAACAAAATGTAACTTACTCATCAGAATGACTAGACTTCATTGAAATCAAAATTGCATAAATATGTTAGACATGTGAACATAACTAAAGTGTTGGAGAAAATGCTGTAACCATATTATGTCTTCAATACAAAAAGAAGAAAGTACCAGAAGGCAAAATAGAGATCAGAGTTCAAACGATTATACAATAAGTGGTGATTGAAAATATTTGAGAGTAATGAGAATTAAGCTCAGTTATTAAACCTGAAATGACCCAATTAAATACATAAGGTGAATTTAACCATCTAAAAACGATGACGTAACAAAAAATGTTAAATCTGATTTTAAACAAAAAAGTAATATCGAAGTAATAAGTAAAATTCGGCGAAAGAATAATAACGATAATAATGATGACACTCAAAGTTAGGTTACCATGGTAAAGAAAGGCTTAAAACAGTCTTTTTTTGGACACATAAATTTGGTTTCATTCGTTTAATAGCAATCGCTTCAGCATATTTTCGAAGATTTGAAGTTTTTTGTCTGTTGAACACTTTTAATGATTCATTAATATCAAGCTGATGTCCTAGGTCAATAAAATGTTTAGCGACTGCACTGTTACATGTTTTTATTCGTGTGAACCGTAGATTTTTAGGAACATGTTCACTAAAGGTTAGGTAGGCCCTTCTTTCCGTTAGGCCAATGTAAGTGCTACTGCAGCTACACGTAAATTTATACAGACAGTTGGCGGTAACATAAGAAGGATACCTGTTGATTTTTGATTGTTTCAGTGAACATGTTGTTATGTACGATATAACCAATTTTGCAGCACAATAAGTTCGCTTTAATGCTGACCTAAGTCTTCTGATTGTATCAACAGTATCATCACCTTTAAAAATCGAATTGAATAAAAACAGGCTTCTTTTGAATTGTGATTTCATTCGGTTCATCAGGTTTTTGTTCACTGTATTTGTCAATAAATTTTTCTGGGTAGTTATTCTTTTTTAGATACTGTTTGGTGTTATTGAGTTCTAATTCTATCGTATCTGAAGTATATATCATTTTTGTCTTCGAGAACCAATCTTTTCACTAATGCTATTTTGTAATGTATTAGGCAAAAGCCATTAAAATTCAAGAATAATGCATTACACGTCGCTTTTCTGTAGGTCGACCATTGTAATGAACCATCTCCTTGACGTTACATGGCAATATCCAAGAAATGAAATTTATTATCGTTCCTAACCTCCATAGTAAACTATACATCTTTATGTGCTTAGTTGAAATTTTTCAATACGTAATTAGCATGATGTTCATTATTACATACGATAAATGTGTCATCCACGTACCTTGTGTAATGCATCATTTCCTCAATCACCTTTTTTCAGTTTTGTATTTTCATGATTGGCCATAAAAATATCTGCTAGGATAGGACCTAATGAAATTCATTGTAACACCATCGATATGACGATACATCTTCTTATCGAACTGGAATCGGATGTCCTTTGTGCACAGAAGTATTAGTCGTCTACATTCAATCATTGGTAGAGGAAGTAGATCAGAATGTTGGCATATAATGTTAAGTAAAGTAATGAATTCTTAAACTCATCTAAACAATTTTACAGAAAATATCTATTTAACGTACAATCAAGTTGTGATAGTCAATCATGTTACGTGTTCAACTGCTGGAATCATTATTCAATCCATCATATATTGGATGCATGTATCCCACTATATGTTCATTTCACTTGTTAATGCTATAGATTCTAATACAAAATATCCCAACAACTACCATATTTTCGTCTAAATCTTTAGGCTGACAGATTGATTTGTATACTCACGACTGTTAGTTTAATAGCTGCTTAGATTACGACTATAGTTTAACAGTAAATAATTATCACTTTCTTGTCATTGAACTTAGATAAACTTTGTAAGTGATCATTTTTACTTTTATTTTTAGAAAACATATGGATCGACTTAAAATGTTCTTAGAAAATGAAACATGGGAAATATGTCCTGTTAAACATTCATTCACTGTAATGGACTTACAGGTAACACAAGCTGATATATTTTGTAATTCATTTGTTTGTTTGTTCTTCCTCTCCTGTCTCCCACCACTTGATTGTTAGCATAATTGTGAACATAAGCATCTGAAAGGTTGAATGACGTTAAGCATCCAAGGTTATCTGCAATGTTTTCTATGTTTGCTAACTTTGTTATATCCACCACTGTGAAGGATAACTTCTGTGAGGCTAAACAATTTTTATGAAAGCATAGCTTACTAGTAATACTATTCGCAGATAGAAATAACTAACTGCTATTCCCTCCTGACTTATTTGGTAGGATTTACATGTAAAGTTTGAAAATTTGTGTTATTTATTGGGACTCAAATGTGTTAGTATTGACTGCTTTTATGCAATCCTTTTCGTCAACAATAGGGTAACTCAAACTTCCAATAATATGTAACTTCATACTCATCGAACGTGTTAGTAACTATTCAAACTCAGTGACTCAGTGGCTCATTATACAGCACTTTGCTGTTTGAAGAGAGTAGTTATTGAATTAGAGTCTCGGTGTAATTATCAGCACTAGAATGTAGGTGTATTCAACTAATGAGTTTCGCATAATACAAAACTCGTGTTGGATTTAACTGTTTGTCATATTCTAAATATTTTAAAAGTTGTATGACATTTGCATAATATCAATAATTGTAAACGGTATTTTGTTATGTAATTTGCTCTTCATAAATTACCAGTCAGTTAAAAAATATCCTAGACTAGTTATTCTTTGAGATTTGTCGTTGATTCTTTATTGCTTCATGTCGACGTTCACTAATTCTATTGTATCTATCATCTCTGATTATCTTTCTGCATATTAGAGTGTGTGTTCCATCAAAGTTTACTAATATAAACTTGATATGGATCATTACTGATAATGACTTCGTATAACCATTGGACTCATGACGTTCACGAAGACCAAGTGATGGGACGTCCTTCGAACAGTGTTCTGGGATTGTTTGAGTTGAATTGCGACTAACAAGCGGAATCCAGGACGCGTGTTTTGTCTTGGTTGGGACTCGTCAGCTGAGTGTACCTACATCCCAGTGTTGATCTTTACACCAGGACTCAAACTTAGTTCGCTTCATTTATCTCACGTATCACTGGGCTACTAAGTTCAAACAGCCACACTTGTGCAACTGCTATGTATATATAATTAGAATATGTTTGGATCTTCCCGATGATTTATCATGGACAAATTGATTAATCTCTGTTGCCATATGTGTATCCTGAGTGAATTGTCTCGATATATCGATAATTGACAAGTATTGTTTAGGTTGCATTCCGCTTGCCAGTCACAATCCAACTCACACGAATATAAAACAAGGATATTACTGATGCATAATTCGAGTAGTGAGTACATGAATAGTTATTTATAATTCACGATCAACAACCGACAAAGTGACAGTTCATGGTTTAAATAAAAGTTTACAACCAAAGTATATGAAAACACACGAAGCAAAACAGTTCCTATTTATACTACTAATTTACTTACATTCGTATATAATTCTTTGAAACAATATAAGATTAGTACCGGGATATAATTCAACAATAGGAAATAAAGAGATATTATGTTTTTCGAAGAAGAGGGTTGTTAAGCATCTCTTACAAATTTTTCACCACATTGAACATGTGGTAAATATGGAATAGTGGAGCATTTATACTTTTCCTTGCGTGCTTGAATTCTAATGTATCGGCGTCGCCTTCTGCCAAATGATATACAACGTGAAAGATGTGAATGGAGTGGGTGGTTTGTATCAGATAGATTAGCAATAAATAGCTGTCTGTAGGATTTTAAATGCCTGTCTACAATTATTTTAGGCTTTCAAATAAGCTAGATGGTTATCACCCTCATCTAAACTTTCTATGAACAATCTCGGCGATAATGCGAACCAATCCTAAAATGGTACATTGCATCTCGAGGCAGAAAAATGCACCTATGATATGCTTACAGTGTTATTGATGATGTTCGGGAATCTGTATAGTGTCACCATCTTCACCAAATAGAACTACATCATCTCGTAGGAAATTAATTGATTACTCTATGTTACTCATCCTTCATAATAATTTCCTTTTAATTAGTAAGAATTTCCTCACAACTGTTCATTAATTTATGTACAACGTAGAACCCGATGCTTATGAGCATAGATTCAAGTTGTTATACTACAACTTTGCAGAACTATGTGCAATGAACATAGCACTGTAGCACGCAGCATTACCTGCCAAATAAATACAAGTACTATTTTGTTGTAGGTTGACACTTGAAATGAAATGGTTAGTGTAAATTATATTCTGATCTGCAATACTGTAGCACGAAGTAAGTTAAAAGGGATACTCGAATTTAGTGGATACCATAAATATATATTGTGAACATTGAAAATGTTTAGGATAATGTCAACCAACTGTATTGTGTAGTATAGTGTTTTCTTCTCTGCATTGAAGTTTAGATCCGTTACACGTACAAAAACTTAACAACTAAAACTCTGTGCCACTGGAAATCTACCTAACACTTATGCCTTTAAGAAAATAGAGGTGACTGGAGGTCTTGTCAAGAGGTTATCAAAATTTCAGAATCCATCACAGTGGCCCAAGTGTGTTCACTCTTTAACCTCATCTAGATCTTGGATTCTATTATTGTTTACTACACACTTTTACTTTACTCCTCCCTCTTGTATTCTGTTTATACGTTACCTCTGCAATCTCGTAGTGCTAATATGGTATGGCAAATTGGACCTACGGGCTTATGTCCCCGGTTCTACATTGCTGATGATGATGTTGTCAAAATTGTACTTATCCATTATAGATCAGATTATTGCATTCTGATTTTCAATTTATCAGTCTTTATTCATTGTCATTGTAGAAAATAATTTAATTCACTTATTTTAAGGAATTTAGAGCAGTGAAAGACTTATTTGAAAATAACAACAGTAAAGACAATACTACTACAACTAACACTAATAGTAGTAGTGGTAATAAGAATATTTCTTCTGGTGGATTGAACAGAATTTCTGATAATAATGGTTCTTATACTAATTCAACAATTACGTAAGTATTCTTTCTTACTTTTTGCGTTTCTTATTGACTAGTATTATTGTCTGCCTGTATCCGATTGAGTATGATTTACACAGAGACATCTCTTACTGCTTTGAGACTATAATTATACACAGTAAAAAGACTGGAAATATTATTAAGAGATGAGTTTTTGCCTACCTTCTAACCATTAAGACAATCATGAATACATTTACTTAAGATGAATGAAAAACTTCCAATCTTACAAAAGTCCATTGCATATCAGCTCAATAGCTTGCCAATAATCTGTGCATAATAATCATTTCGTTAAGAGAATAGACTGCTTACGAAACTCATTGATAAGTATTATGTAAGTTGGATTGTGACTGGCAAGTGGAATCTAGCACATGCGTTTCGTCCTATTCGGGACTCATTGGCTGGATATACCTGCATCCGAATGTTGATGTTCACAATGGGATTCAAACTCAGCCCGCTTCGTGCCGAACGCCGCTGCTTTTATCACTAGACTACTGAGTCCAGACAATCACACTTGTGCAACGGTCACATTGGTATTAGGATGAACTTGTATATTCCCGTTGATTTATTATAGACAGAAGCTGGTCAGTCTTTCTGGGCTCAGTAGTCTAGTGGTGAACGCTGTGGAGTTCGGCACGAAACTGACTGAGTTCGAATCAACGGGGATATACAATTTCATCCTAATATCATTAATAAGTAGGTGATGGCCGTTTGATGGGAACGCAGTAAATTTAACTATTGTATTCATTTTAAGGTTGCAATTCGATAACAATCGATGTCACCATGCGTTTAGTATAAGTCACAAAAAGTTCGATTTATGCTTATGCATACTACCTCAGAGAAGCTTTGTATAAAGTTGTATACACAGTTTCATTTAACTGTCTCTTCAGATTCATTTTACATAGATTTTATTATAGTGAATGAAATATCTGAATTAAACTTAATCTTATTAGAATGTTGTGCCTAAAGGTTACACTTGTATGTTCAATTAAGATTAGATTGTTTTTTTCTTAGTATCATAAATGAACCACATAATAAATAACCAATCGATATTTAGTTATTTAAGTAGTATATACTATACTTCTAAATAATTGATTTAATTTCATTGTAATCTTATTTTAGTTTTAATTTTAAAGTTTCCGTAGTAAGGCTGTATGAATTAACATTATCTACTACTTCCCGTAAGTTCGGCATCGCTCGAAGATTATTTTGCAAATTGTGTTTTTTATATTAGGTCAATATGATTTTGTGGGATTCTTTTCAGCTTACTGATTGGTTAGACCTTGTGGTGGGGAAGCGACTCGCACAATGAAGTTAATCTGAGTGTGAGATTGCCAACACTAAATTACCAGTCACTGACTGATGTTATCAGCCGGGCTCTACGGCTTAGGCTGAATTTTTGGTATCCCTCCTTAGAGGGGTGTGTCAGACAAAGAAGTCTAGTCTTCCGTAGTATCATGTTATGTCTCCGTCGATGTCCATATCGTAAGTAGAACAAGGAAGAAATACCGTTATTATCAACCAATGGGTTTCAGTTGAGAACCCGTTGAACACTTATGTTGCATAACTAAAACTATATATACATGCAAGTTCAATTGAAATTGTATGACTATGAAGTATAGTATATGTCACTAAACGACGCATACATAATCAAAGATAAATATTAGAAGTCACAGATTCTAGATAAAATTGTAGTCTTACAAGTGTGCAACTAATTCTTGAGATTCTAGTTAGAAATCGTGACCAACTGGATTTCATTCATATCGATTGCAAGTCAGTTATGACAATGAATGACTTTCGAATAGTACCATAAATTATCTGAAATTGAATTCTAATTCAATTGTTAAAATGGTAAGGGCTCCATTTCTATACTTTTTGGATTTAATCGTTATTAGTATGGTGAGCTTGCACAACATATGCACGATACTAAAATGCAACACTTATCTATATTCATTCATTAGTTATCGAATTACATCTAGTGCTTAAGGTAAACAACGAGTAATTGGTGTTCTGATCAAGTAGATTTGCTGTTCAAATGAAACCCTTTGTATTTATTGCAATCTTACACGAATTCGATTGAGTGAAAACCTAAGTTTTGGATTGTGGAGATTATAAAAATATTGAAGAATCTCTGAAACTATTGGATTCATATCATTAAGCAATCTACATAGATCCTATCTATGAATCCATGTGAAGGAAGTCGATCATCTATCTGGTCAGTAGTTAACTAAAGAAGACACGAAGGCAAGGACATTGAAGACAGTAAAACCTACAATGACTATCAATCATAAAGAAGGATATCAGAACGAACTGATGTATGATTTGTTGAATAATCGGAAACCCACTTCCGCATTAATTAGGACCTAATGATATTGTTTTTCCATAGTGTCAATAAGAGCATCACAGTTAAGCCACATTTAGCTCAGAGAATACATATTGCCACGTAAAGTAATTACTGTCATGTTTGTAATAATAAGTATCCGTGTAATGCGTTGAACATAGCAATAAGATTTACACCAATACTATATTTATTCTACAATTAGCTCTAACTATAATCATGTTCTTTATTTTTTTTTATCTATCTTCAGTTCTTCAAAATTACAAAATAAGAAGTTGTTTACCTTCCCTTATACCCTTGTGCAATTCCCTGTTAATACCGATAATAATAATAATAATAATAATAATAATAATAATAATAATAATAACGAAAGCGGTAACTATACTAGTAATATTGAAAGAAACTCTCCTAGTCTAACGAATTCATTTATAACGTCATCGTCAACAGAAATAACTAGACAATGGTCGAATGTCAGTGCTTCCTCCAATACTGATCACCATGATGATGATAATATCACTAGTGATGAGAAATTTACGATACATGATTTCGTAAGTTTTTTTTTAATACATGTATAAATTGACTTTATAAATCGTTACTTCGAAAGTTATTTAAGGTGAAAATTCAAGTCACAGACTGACAATTAGGAAACATTTGACAACCGTTTTGTTTTGGGATGCAACTCTTCATTGGTACTTATCCATGACCCAACCATGAATGGAATTGAAGGCTACTTTAAAATTCGATGACGTTGGATTTCCGTTTCTACCGAATCTGTTGCTTAGGTAATACTTGTTATCTATCTAGCTCCTTAAATGAAATACACCCGTATAACTTAGCAGCTATCTTCAACTAACGCCAAAGTTCTCTACTAGGTCCCATATATATTGCAAAAGGTGAAAGATTAGTTGATACGTGATAATTTATTTCAATGACCCAAAACTAAGTAAACCAAATCGGGAGACTCGGGTAAGGTATGGTCCGCTTTTCAATTATACTGTAACACGCAAACCATAATAAGAATGTGCACTAAGTGAAATATTATGTTCAAGATTATCAGCAGCTACTGCACTATTTCCCACGAAGAAGGTTTGACTTCCAAACTATTGATTTAAGACCCAATAGTCTACATTACTGACTTACATAGATTTATCTAGCTCCCAACATGGTTAAACTCACAAATGTAATCTATTAATGATGCTGACTGAGTGGTATCCATTTAAATTTATTATTAAGCAGTAGTGTTATGATTGTAACAAAGTATTAAATGTTTGTTAAACCTCTCTACTTTCAACCAGTTACTTAGTAAACTTAAGCTTTGCGCCAACTTTCATATTACGGTGATTTTATTAGCCTTAATACGATAAATTTGGCTTGTGGTCTAGTTTATAATTTTTTCATTGAAATAGCCAAACAATTTAACTTAAGTACGTGTGTAGTTTATATTTGTAGACATTCCTCGATTATGATTAATGGAAGATGATTAAGCTTGACTGTATTATGAGTAATTGTAATTCTTGAACATATCAGGTTAAAAAGATTTCTTGAATAGTAGCACAGCACTATATAATTGGAATGCATTTGGATCTTCCCATTGATTTGTTATGAATTGAAGTTTATCGGTCTCTCTTGCCACATGTACTTCCTAAGCGTATTGCCTCAATATAACGATAAACCAAAAGTATTGTTTAAGTTGGATTGTGGATGGCAATTATGATCCAGGACGCACATTTCTGTGCAGTTACATTCAGCTGACGACTCCTAAATGGTACGAAACGCGTATCTTGGATTCCGCTTGTCAGCCACAATCCATATAAAAAAACAACACAAATTTTAAATCAGGGAAAAAACAATGAATGTGCCAAAATATTATTAAATCGTTTACTTCTCAAATTCTTTTCAGCTGCAATTGTTGTACAGATTACAATCAGGCATTTTGTATATAATAACATGGCTAATACCAATAGACTGTAATTTCATTGAATACTATTATACCACGTCTTCATTAAATTCATTTCTTAATGTTAGTTATCTTTAATATGAAATAGTGGTGAAGATTGTTAGCTCAATTAGAAGTTTGTATGCTGTCTGGTAATAGGATAGTTATACCAACCCGTCCATAGGCAGCAACTTCCTCATAATATCTTCAAATTGAATGATCATCATGCTTATTGATAAATGTTTATCAACCAGATGGCATCTATACTGTATTTCAGAAGATATCATCTTCTGGATTGCTTCTTGTTTTATATCTTTACTTAATATGATTTAGGCTAGAGTACAGTATAAGCAATCGTGATACTTGAAATGACTGCATTATTCACTAATAGTTCAATGGAGTTCCGATTCATTAATCAATTTAAACCACTGAAAGGACAGTTTTAACGACTAAATATTTATAGGGGTAAAAACAACTATATTGTGGTAGATATAAATATTTTCATGGTATATAAATAAATAATAGTTTAGTTGTAGCGTTACCTCTGTAATACCACATAAACGATAATAAAGGTTACTATGGGAAAGGCATAATATAATAAGCCTCATTTCATTAACGATGCAAACACCTATCCCTCAGATAACAATATAACTATTCCTAAATTCTTTTTTTAATGTCAATTAGGTTATAACCCTAATTGTAACATTAAATCCTAACTTTACAACGGATTCATCATCCTAAATACTCATTTCAAAATTACATAACATTCTGCCCCACCTTGCATTGTCTCTCACAGTCTTACAGCATTGCTGAACTTAAGTTCAAGGATACGACTTAAGTTTGAAAACAGCATTTATATTCGGAATAGGATTTACAAATTTAAGTTAAAACAGGGACTTTTCACAAAATTCTGCCCAGTATCTTTCAAACGTTTCTCCTTATTTTCTATGTACTGTTTGCTCCAACCTTATATGATTTGCCACCAACCCTTTTGGCTCTGTGGGTTATTTTTAGTTTTGATGTGACTAGGTCATACGGCTAAACTATCTGCTTTAGTTATGGAGATAGGAGTCTCTTTGTTGATTTAACTTTCATGTGAATATGTCTACAGATTGAGCTGCATACGTATTTTAAAGTGGGAATTTCTACTCATCAACTATTCATACTATAAAACTTATTTATTACCTTGAGACGTGGCACAAATTCATATTCCTAACCTTCAGCGTAGATATTAACCCTAACTATGATAAATTATTTACGGTATCCATTTTCAGTTCATATTGTCAGCCAACTTGACGCCAATATCTCATCCGTCCCTCATTGGTTAATTAAAAAATTTTGCTCAATCATTTGAGTACCGTATTTCCTCGTTCTCCTACTACACTCTTGCTGTTATTTATATTTAAACTGCACAAATTGTTCTGTTTATTTATTAATTTTTTTATTTAGTGTAATGATAAAACATTTTCAAATGATCATAATGGACCACTTTTATCAACAACTACCCTTGAAGTCCTTCGTTTAATTGGCAAGTAGACTACTTTTTTGTTGAATATGATTGTTTTTGGCTTGTTATAGATTCATTAATAACTAGGCAGTAACAATATTAAATAATTTATCCTCATAGTTTATAATTTCTCAACAGTTCCATATGACAATCTTATCTGATTTCATGCAGCACATGTTGATACCCAACATTCAGTGACTTGATTTATTAATGCTGATTAACTGTCTTAACTTATCTTTTTCCTAAATCCATAACTAGAAGATCAAGTGATACCAACGATGCTCTTCTCAAAATCACTTCGCCAAAATTCACAAAATTATAAATATCAATTAATAGACTACAACCTATCATGAGTTGTAAGTTACATTGTGAATAAGACCAAGGCATTGGTGGTACATTAACTTAATTACTGGTTTGTGCATAGTCGACAATAACACCTGAAATCGCGTTAAATTCACCGGAATAAAGCACCCGAAGTCGATAGAGTCGAAAGACTATCTTGAGTGTTCGGAATATTTTTATTGGGACAGATATAATTATCTAATATGGTTCTACAACAAATAATTATTAATTTACTGGTCACTTACATTCAAGGTGATTAAGCAACAATAACAAACGGTTACAACAATCTGCCTTGTGCACAAGCACTCAAAATTAATGACAAACAAAATGGCTGGCTAGACAAACATTGTTCTAACCAATAGAAAACGATGTCTTGAAAGTTCGGACATTACTGACTAATGAAATGCAAGTTACAAATTATGCAATAAACACTCAACTACTCATGAGTAGTATGACAATTACCACTAAATCCGACAATAGTATGGAGATGAAATCACAGTTCATGAAGTCACATGGTGTCATACGATTAAACTACTATAAAAGTCATGTTGATCTGCTAAGAATACTGCTCTCAAGTGTATCCTTCCCATTTATTTGTCTTAGTCTTAACAATGAAGAGACATCGGCCTCGTGACTTCCGAAGAAACTCGGCTTTCACTATGAGACGTAATAACACACCTTCCAACTCCCAGGGCAGAGTGAACATAGTTATAAAGGTTCTTACTGGTTAGCATTTTCTTAGCAAGCTTGTTGTTTTACGGGATGGGGTTTCTAACCTCATGCCCAACCCTCCTCCTTTATCCGAAGCTCCAGGCGGAATACAATGGACAACATCGACGCGACTATATGACTTGAACTTTGCAGATGACTTAGCTCTTCTATCTCACACGCAGCAGCAAGTGCAGATGAAGACGAACAATATAGCAGCAGCCTCAGCAGCAGTAGGCCTCAACATACACAAAGGGAAAAGCAAGATCCTCTGATACAAAACAACGAACACTAACCCAATTACACTTGACGGAGAAATTCTAGAAGACGTTGAAACCTTTACATATTTGGGCAGCATAATCGACAGACAAGGAGGGTCTGATTCGGATGTCAAGGCGCAGATTGCTAAGGCAAGGGCAGCATTTCTACAAGTGAGAAACATCTGGAACTCAAACCAACTGTCAGTCAACATTAAAGTCAAAATTTTCAATACAAATGTGAAGAAAGTTTTATTGTATGGAGCTGAAACTTAGAGAACTACGAAAAGCATCCTTCAGAAGATACAAGCATTTATATGGTTATCATCAATGGCAAGGAATGGTGGTCTTATCCCGAATTGTTTAAAGTTAATAATTGAAGCCAACTAATTGGCCTATCACTAAACATTTGCAACCCCGTGATCACACATTCCCAATGAATGCTATGTAAGAAAAAACTGTTACGCAGTTGTTATTCGTAAAAAAGGTTTAAATCGGTATTCACGAAGAATGAATAAAGGTAATCTCATCAGAATTTACGTTGGATCTTAATGTGGACAATTATTAATATCCTACAAAACCGCTGATTTACATTTTCCTCATTATCTTACCCAGAAAATCACAATGGAATAACAGATATGAGTTGTAACAAAATATTCTGCATATTGACAGTGTGGGCATCTGTGTCCTGCATCCAACCATCGAGACAATAAAAGTTACTATTGTGAAAGTCGAAAGATAATTGTTGACACCGTCCGTGACAAGGTAACAGAATTTTAAGTTGGATTCTGACTGCCAAGCAGAATCCAGGATGCGCATTTTGTCCTATTTGGGACTCGTTGCCTAGGCGTACCTGCATCTTAATGTTTTTATTCACACCGGGATTCTAACTGTGTCCGTTCCGTGCCAAACGCCATCGCGTGCACCACTAAGCTACTAAGTCCGAATTGTCACACTTGTGCAACAGACACATATGTAATTAGAATGAACTTGTATCTTTCGATTGATTTGTTATCAACTGAAGCTGGTCAGTGTCTGTTGCTGTATGTGCATCCTGAGCGGATTGCCGTTATATAGTTATAAATAATAAGTAATGTTTAAGTTGGTTTGTGAATGGCAAGCTTCAGTTCACAACAACTCAACGGGAAGATACAAGTTCATCGTAATTACAGAATTTTATCTATTCTGTAAATCTCCAAATCATTGATGCGATTCTATGATGGTTATAAAGTGTTATACGTTGCTGCAGTCTTAAGATATATACTCTTGAATTTTATTTTAGATCCTGCCTATTACCAATCTCTCTATAAGACATGAAGAAAATAGAAGTTCCCAAATAAAATAAAACATCTGGTCATTATTTATCAGTGACCTTTGAATAGTATAGGTATATGATATGAATTATTTGTAAGCCACATGTGTTCTACAAAAATAAGTGATAGAATTCCTCGTGTAGTGTGGATATCATATTTTTAAGACGATCGTTTGAGAAATAAAACCCATCTGCAATTTTGTGAAATTGCAAACTCTCTCAACCGTATATGTATGTAGTTGTCAGGTTTCCTTATTTTGACAACTTTATCCAATGGTGTTGGTTGGGACATTTGTTGTTTGAGGTTCCAAAAAATCAAAATAATTCGATGATGTGAAGTAAAACCTAAAGCAATACATTTTTTGTCTGATGGTAAAGTCGTGCTGTTGTTTGTATTTGGATGTGGTGGTAGTAACATGCAGTATTTTAATAGGTTTTCGCCATGCATGAGTAAGCCTCAATAGTTGGCTCCAGCTGCCAGGCATATTATTTAAATTTAATACGTTAAGATTATCAGAATTCTAGTCTACATAAATTTTACTGGATAATCAAAACCAGTCTTTTATATGTGTTAATTCATCACATGTAACTCATTTACCAACGTGCTTATTCTTAAACTACACTTAATGCTTGGGATACTATTCGACTGCACTAAACGAACTAGGTCAAATGGGACTCGAACTCGTGATCTAATTGATATATAGCTAACACTGCACAGTTTACAAGAATAATCATTTTATCCATTTCACTTGATCTATGTGCTTATTAAGCAATGAATCTAACTAAGATTATTAGAATGATAAATTGAAAAAAATGTTTTCTCACTATTCAGTGGCTTCACTAATTTGCTTTGTTATAGCTTAAATTATCTAACTTACATGATGTTAATGATGTTACATAAGATTGTTATAACTTAATGAAATCTTAGGATAAACTTGTATATTCCCGTTGATTTGTTATAGACTGAAGCTGGTCAGTCATTGTTACTATACGTGCATCCAGAGCGGATTGCGTCGATATAGCGAATTTTTCACAAGTATTATATAAGTTGGATTGTGACTAGCAAGTGGAATCCAGGACGCGCGTTTCGTCCTATGACTGACTAGCTTCAGTCTATAACAAATTAACGGGAATATACAAGTTCATCTTAATACCAATGTGACCAGTGCACAAGTGTGACCTTCTGGACTCAGTAGTCTAGTGGTGAACACTGTAGCGTTCGGCACGAAACGGACTATGTTCGAATCCCAGTGTGAACATCAATATTGGGGCGCAGGTACATTCAGCCGATGAGTCCCAAATAGGACGAAACGCGCGTCCTGGATTCCGCTTGCCAGTCACAATCCAACTTAAATATATTACTTATTAACATTTTAAATACCAAAAAGGTTTTCCATTAGAAGTTATAACAAGAAAGACTATATCAATGCAATAGAAAACATGTAGCGATTAAGGGTTGTTCAATATTCACTTTTAAATATCAACAAATCTTTACTATCATCAAAAGAGTGATTATTTTAACTTATAAAATTATTGGATAATTAGCGGTTTGAATAGATGGACAGTGTAAACATCAACACTGAATGCACTTATGTCATTTTAACAGTTATTTAGTTTCAATAATGACATTGTTTTTTTTCTCTTAAAATAGAAGTTGAGAACCTTACATTCCATTGTAAGAATATTTTTTTTAATCTATGCACGATACGGATAGTTAGCGTTTGTAATCTTAGTTGACTGACGATGTGTGTACTATCGCCAACATGGAGTAGTCAATAAAACTCAGAAGCCATAAATAAAATGCTGTATTCTTCTGCACTATTCAGTAACACTTGACGCATACTTGACGACTGATCAACCTACGATATCGAGAAAGAAGATCACGTCTGTATGCAAAACTCTATTTCCGAAAATCGGACAGTAGTGTTTATATTTAATACATAATCATACATAATCATATCAGATTTATAGGGAGTTTGTGGGGTACGGTCTCTTTTAGACAACGTTGAGCTTGAAGCCTGTTCGCTAGTTTAAGTTATCATACTGCAGCACAGCGAATTCGAATATGTCACATCATTACTAGACTGTAGTTCAACAATAAGAAACTATGTTTTAAAGAATAATGGAACCTAAGATCTAGAAGTAGATTAAGAGTAAATGAACCTGTACCACTGTGAGGTATTCTAAGCATTACCACCGCCCAACATCTCTAATCATTGATCACGATTACCTATCGGACTCCAACCTGGTAGTCGTCACCTACCAACACGACTCAACTACTTTTTTAAAGACGATCAATTTGAAGGATAGTTGTTACGCCGGGCGATTAAAGAAAAGTAGCGAACTTTCAGAACTGTAGTTTGGAGGACTATTCTGATTATTTTATTCGTGAGTAATGTAATCATTTCATTTCTATGACTGTTACGTTCCCCTTGCCCGGTTTTTTCGTTGAGTATATTTACTCTTAGTGTATTGTTTGTTACTATGAACTACGGTTACTTAATTGTGTACAACCTGCAGCCATTCACTGCCACTTTTTCCTTTGTTCTGTATGAATGTTGGATTTGTTATTGGTTCACTGTGTGGTCTGGTTTTATGTTTATATAAAGGCATGATTAAAATATAATACGATCTCGGATCTCGATCTCGCTCTCTCAGTTTTCCGGTTCGCAATTCTTGTTCTTCTGTTGTCGGTCTGGGGGGGGGGGGGTGAGAAGGCTTAGGTCAGTCGCGCATTATCAGCTAGGCACATCTCATTGGCGTTCGCTACAACCAACCAAAACTCTCTCTCCTTTCTCTTTCTTCACGTCATAACAATAGTATAGACCTTTTCTGAAGCATTATTTCGCATTTCGAAGAACAGAAAGGCATCCTAAACTGCTGTAAACTGTCAATATCTTTACTAAATAGGAATATAATATTTACGTATTGTAAGTAGAATTAAAATATGCGGTCTATTTTGAAGCAGTCTAAACATAATTAGAATCCACTTACTTGACTCAAACTAACAGCCAGTGACCTCGTGAAACAATATCGGACTACTTTATTCCGCCTTCAGCTTTGTTTTAACGTACTCAAGGATGTGCGCCTAGCGAAATTCGATTGTCTTTGAGTACATGACTAATAAACAAAATAGTTACACAATGTTTAAATTTCTGTTAAGCAACTATTCAGTAACACTTGACGCATACTTGACGACTGATCAACCTACGATATCGAGAAAGAAGATCACGTCTGTATGCAAAACTCTATTTCCGAAAATCGGACAGTAGTGTTTATATTTAATACATAATCATATCAGATTTATAGGGAGTTTGTGGGGTACGGTCTCTTTTAGACAACGTTGAGCTTGAAGCCTGTTCGCTAGTTTAAGTTATCATACTGCAGCACAGCGAATTCGAATATGTCACATCATTACTAGACTGTAGTTCAACAATAAGAAACTATGTTTTAAAGAATAATGGAACCTAAGATCTAGAAGTAGATTAAGAGTAAATGAACCTGTACCACTGTGAGGTATTCTAAGCATTACCACCGCCCAACATCTCTAATCATTGATCACGATTACCTATCGGACTCCAACCTGGTAGTCGTCACCTACCAACACGACTCAACTACTTTTTTAAAGACGATCAATTTGAAGGATAGTTGTTACGCCGGGCGATTAAAGAAAAGTAGCGAACTTTCAGAACTGTAGTTTGGAGGACTATTCTGATTATTTTATTCGTGAGTAATGTAATCATTTCATTTCTATGACTGTTACGTTCCCCTTGCCCGGTTTTTTCGTTGAGTATATTTACTCTTAGTGTATTGTTTGTTACTATGAACTACGGTTACTTAATTGTGTACAACCTGCAGCCATTCACTGCCACTTTTTCCTTTGTTCTGTATGAATGTTGGATTTGTTATTGGTTCACTGTGTGGTCTGGTTTTATGTTTATATAAAGGCATGATTAAAATATAATACGATCTCGGATCTCGATCTCGCTCTCTCAGTTTTCCGGTTCGCAATTCTTGTTCTTCTGTTGTCGGTCTGGGGGGGGGGGGTGAGAAGGCTTAGGTCAGTCGCGCATTATCAGCTAGGCACATCTCATTGGCGTTCGCTACAACCAACCAAAACTCTCTCTCCTTTCTCTTTCTTCACGTCATAACAATAGTATAGACCTTTTCTGAAGCATTATTTCGCATTTCGAAGAACAGAAAGGCATCCTAAACTGCTGTAAACTGTCAATATCTTTACTAAATAGGAATATAATATTTACGTATTGTAAGTAGAATTAAAATATGCGGTCTATTTTGAAGCAGTCTAAACATAATTAGAATCCACTTACTTGACTCAAACTAACAGCCAGTGACCTCGTGAAACAATATCGGACTACTTTATTCCGCCTTCAGCTTTGTTTTAACGTACTCAAGGATGTGCGCCTAGCGAAATTCGATTGTCTTTGAGTACATGACTAATAAACAAAATAGTTACACAATGTTTAAATTTCTGTTAAGCAACTATTCAGTAATGTATTCATAATTTAAGTAAAGTGGAGTCTTGTATAAATGTGGTATATAAATCTTGTATAAATTTTTATCTTCCATAAGATGTTGAGTTCCATTATTACTTCACACATACCTTAACGCTCATTCTGCTCGAATCATATTCTCAATATCCTACTCTTTATCATTAGAACTGCAGTTACTTCTATTTCTTTTTGATTTGTTCGGTTAATTTCATCTTATCATACTAGTGTGATATGGCAACTTAAATTAACGTACATTTGTCCCAGGATCTACATCCACTATAGCTGATTGACTCACTATGAACTAGCAAGTGTAGGAATCGAATTGAGGTGGTTTCTGTGGTGACTGGTGTTAATTTTAGTTGATTAGATTCATAGCAAATTGATGTTCTTAGGGTACCATTGAAAACCACAGAGCGCCAAACAGCCGTTTCGTCCCTATATGGGACTTCTCATCAGTGCTCACTCTCAATCCTGCCAAGGGATCGAACCCAGTGTCTTCAGGTTGGGTGCATATTGTTGATGAGCATCGTACGGGGACGAAACAGTTGTCCAGTATTCCTCGGTTTTCATTTGTACCCTACCATCATCAATTCGTGACAAAATTAGTCAACTAATTCCGAGGGATCATTGAGAATTAAAGATCAGTGTTGACTAGTTGTTTTGTGTTAGCATTAATTTAATTGTAGTTCAGTTGTTATCCAGTTTTTTCACTAACATAACTTTAAATGGATATCTCTTTGTATATATTGTTGATCTTCTGCTTTCCCCCTTGTTAGGTCGTTATTTACAAATGATGAGACTTTTACAACCAATTGCTGGCGATGTAATGCATTGTCTATGTCAAGTATTTGATTATTATTTGTACTCTGTAAGTTGAGAGTGATCATTTAGTAGTATGTGTTTTTCAGTTTGTTGAATGGTTGACATCAATCAGTATAAAGCTATAAATTTGTTAAGTTTACAGTATACTGACGAGATCCAAAACTTCGTAAAGTGTTGCTACAAATTACTTGATTACCAAATCAATCGCAAACTAAGAGTTTTGAAACCAACGAATCAAAAACTAACTGTTCTAAGATATTTACATACTACTTAAAATCATTAAACGTATGAAGAAAAGTTAGATGATATAAACCTAAAAGTTCTAATGTTGAACATATTGAATGTTAAGTTGTCGCTAAGTAAATGTTTGCAAATTAATCCTATCAATAACCCTAATCCTAAATTCTAATGTAAAACATAACCCATTAGGAATCAAACCTATAGCCTTCAGATTTCATGAAGATTGCTAAACTACCAACACTACTGGGGCGATCAGTGTTTGATGATAAGCACCTCACTTTAGTAAATCTATAGCGTTCTACGACTATCAGTCAGTACCATTGGTAGTGATTGTCTCAGTATCAATTTGTTTGTACTTCTCTAGTCTCAAATTTCTTGCCTGAGTTTCGTGAATTCTAAAATAGGTCGCTAGTGGACTGATTATCATAACTAAATTGAGGTGGTTTTCGTACAGATCGGTTTTACTTTATTTCTTATATTTGTCACAGATTGATCTTAGTCGAAAAACAAGAACAACTAACTAATTGTTGACCATTGTCTAAATACCTCAGTTGGTGAACTTTCTCCATTTTTAACTTTTAACACTTTTGTAGAGTATCTATTACTACTATTCATGGTTGTTAATCGATAGAAACTGTTTGTCAAAATGCTTGAACGTTTCACTTTACTACAGGTGACGTCGATAGTCAATTATTTAAAACGTATCTATGTTTCCAACTCTGTTTCCTTGTACATGTGAACAAAAGACAATCATCTGTGTAAATTAGTTTGAGTTAGTCGAGAAGAAAATTTACTTTACATAGGTTCTATGATAGTCGGCACTCGTCAGCAAAAGATACCAGTAATAATATTCAATAATTATCAGGCGTTGATTGAATTATGTCGTTCAATGTAAGCATACAATAGTTGACAAGATTATGAAGCTGCATAGATGTATTTGTTAAATCGATTCGAGAGGTCGATGTTGTTCAGGTTTGAAGTATGTTGAATATATACTAAGGTCAAGATAAATGAGTTCTCATGGTTGTGTGGTCAAATGTATTGCGATTCCAATGGTTGAGTTTTAAGTTCTAGCTCCTCTCTACCTACTTGTATTTAGGTAATTATCTAGTATCATTAACTTTCACATGGAAAATGTAGTATAAATTTAAGTTCATGAATTTGTACTTAGTCATTAAGTGCGTCATCTTATTGGCTAGGGCATATTTCAACCACTAGACCGGTGCTTACTTCAAGTAAAGTGAAGCCTTTTAGTTATTTTGTGGTGGATACTACTTATAAGGTCATCAATAAGTAGTAGGTAGCAGAGCGTCAAGGGAATTAGGAAGAATCAGTAAACAGCATACAAGGCGAGATGCGAGGTTGCAGCAAAGTAAAGCATGATTAAAATACGGAGAAGAACCAAGAACAACCAAGAGAAGCAAGATAATAAACGACACAGTCCAGACAACACGGAGGATGTGCAAATTGATGCTTGGAAGTAAGATATGTAATATTGATTGACATACTCTGTTTTCACCAAATAAATCATTACTTGCCCAATTGGTCTTTTCACAATTTCACAAGCGCTTTTTCATAGGTTTGTTAGTGATTGATTTCATTCATTAGTTTTGCTGACTTATTCAGTTCTCCTCTGATTATATAGTTGGCTAAGCTTTTTGATGAAGATTGGTAGACTGGATCTATGTCAACTGCTTATTGATTATCGAAAATCGCTTATCAATCGCTGAATTTTCTTGGATTACCTTATTAACTTACTCTTAGTGCTTTGGCTTGGAAATTTGAGCCAACTCACACATACGTTCCGGGCTCTACATTGTATATCACTGACTGATATCTCTATCTATAAAATTTTATTTTGTGTAAAATGTTTCATTTATTAAACAAAATAAGTCATCTAATTCGACTGAATTGATTTCTTCTAGATCCTCAATCTCTTTGGTCCTATTCAAGTAAGTGTATAAATCCAGACTATTTACTCTTTTTCATTGTAATACTCAATATGTAGTGATTCTGTGGGTTTCTTATTTCAGCATATACATTTTATGAAATTGTACATTTTACTTAGATTGTCTAAAGTTATTGTTATTAATATAGCGCAAATAGAACTGCACATACGGTATGCATACGATCACATGATTCTGTTTGTTAGAACTGGAACTTCATCAAAATCCACTTGATTATCCTATTTGAGAATGATACCATCAATCTTTGTGTAAAATTTACATGAAAGTCTATAAGGAAAATCACTGATTTGTTAAAGCGTTTCCAGGTTTTTTTTGGAATCAAAATAATTTTTTGAGAAACCATCGAAGCACTAAAACACCTGTGCAACGCAGTGGAGACTTCACTCTTCCTTTTTTTGGCTACACGTTTATAGCCTCCATCAGAGAAATTCTACTCACTTCCTTTACTCGACGAAGGTTTTGTTTACAAAGGTAAGAGGATGAAAACGAGTGTTTGGTGCTTAAACTGGGTTAATGGATATAGAGAGCCCACCTAGAGAAGTTGGTGGACCGTAATCCTAAACCAATAGTGTACATTAGCTCTAGGACCCTGAGCAAACGAGTGGCATACAAACTTGTTTAGGCCAACGGCTATCACATGATTTTATTTTCTGATAATATTTTACTGCCTTGTTGGATCTAAGGCTCAAGGAACAAACGCCTAGTGAAACTACCTTCTTTGGTTATGGCGTCCAGACCCTATTCCATCCCACACACAATTATGATAATTTATCATTACGAAGGACATGATCTTTTCGCTCAAATGCTTTACTATTCTTAACGATCTTAACTGTAATATTATTACAAACACACTTACCTTATATTCTTTCTCTTTTTTACCATTCCGTTTTCATTCCTTCGCAAATTTTCGCTATTCTCTCAACTAACTCAGTAACTCGTCTATGACGACATGCTTGTCTTGTCTCTGCGATCTCATATTCCGCTTCCTTAAAAGAGGCTAATGCAAGTATCATGACAATTATCTAGGGATATATTTGCTCCCAATTTCTTCCAAGTTCTTGGCTTTTATCACATTTCAACAATTATGCTAAACACATGAAACGCTGACTAGCTAAGAATTAACCAAATCCTAATTAGAATCCTTAAGCATGATACGTACTTTACACTTTCTAATCGCAAAGTACTCTTAAATGTCTGGCAGAGTCTATGATTTCTCTCATTCATTCCTGTGGACTGTTAGGTGTAGTCGAAAATCTCAAATATCTCGGTACTTGTGTGGGTGCTTTCAACTGTGTGATAAATGTCACCAATCTTTGAATTACGAAACTCGACACTGCTTCGCTGATGTTGATCATATTTGGCGCCTTCGTTGTTTGAGTCTGGCTACTGAAAGTTGAGTTTGCAACGCTTCTGTTACAGTAGTTCTATTTTTGAAGGTTAATTGTTTCACTAACGACTTAGTTAAACACGATTGGTCACATCCACTCACGAGAACTACAGTGTTCAGTGACGTTGATTAAGATAAGATTATATTAAGCGATCATAAAGTCAAAATTAACTCGTCTGTTTTATACAAATTAACAAAGATTAAGTTGGATTGGGACTGGCAAGCGGAATCTAGTACGCGCATTTCATCCTATTTGGGGCTCGTCAGCTGGATGTGCCTGCATCCAAACATATTCTAATTAAATGGAATTACGTTTATCACTTCATCCTTCGTATATTATACATTAATTTTTTTTCTTTGTCGATAGGCATCTAATACGTTTGAATTTCCAGAACGTTTGCGAACAACAATAAAACGTATCAGTGAACGACTCATATCAACTGACAATCACCCAAGTGTTTTAACAGGGGTTAGTTAGTTGAATATCCTATTTTTTTTCTTTTTTCTACTAAGGGTCAATTTTCAGTACTGAGTTTGATCAGCTTTTATTTATTTATAATATCATTAAGCAGACCCTGTACACTAATGTTGTCTTTTACTGTCAGTTGATTATATTTTCCATAGTACCTTCCATAGAACTTGAGATACGTGTCCTGAATAATCTTACAAACAGTGATGAATATCATATATACTAACCTAGTTCCTTTCCTATCATAATCCACTAGCCTTGTACGTAATACTTAAGCATTTGAAAAGATAAGTTCTAAGTTCGATTCTGTATACGAACATTAATAATGGTATAATACCGGTATGTGTAGTTGATAAATCTCTAAGATGTCAAAATGTATACTCTGGAACTATCATCATATATGCTTTAATCATTAACATTAATTTGTGTCACCTCAACAATTCACATCAACGACCTTGTCTACGATCAAACTCAATACATTAAAGCCTTACAGTAGTTTGATAATATTGAAGTTACCAGAAGATATATTATTTTACAAGATGTTTACATTAGTATTATATTCTTGTTAGATAAATAAATCATAAGGTGGAAGAACAATTGAAATTTTGCTTCTGAAGAAGAAACATTATCAACAACTTTTTCGAATCATTATTAAGTTCATCGTAACCACTATTTCCAGTTATGTCACATACTACAGTTTAATGTCTTCAATAATGCTTTCATTTTAAGAAGTTAAATTTATCCGTAGATCTCTGTTATATGAACATATTCAGTAGAGTACAGTCCGAGAAAACAAAAGCTATACAGTCAACAGTACATTATTTTAAATTTCTAGTAATAATTTCTTTGTTTGAATAATCACATTAAAAGAGAACATAGATGGATCAACTTCAATAATTTCCACAAAGTGACGATTAGTGAAAGTTGGTCTTTGACGAAATATCAATACGAATTCGTTTGGCTTTTGCCAACTTACGTCGTCTCTCAACGAAAGGGAGAGTGTACTGCGCAACAGTTCGCTCTATCTTACTGCATGGGTGGGAGACTTGGCCATTAAGGGTAGACGACACTTGAAGGCTATTAGTTTTTGACCATCGACGTCTTCGAAACATCGCTCGCGTTAGCTGGGATCACCGAGTAAGTAACAATGAGGTTAGAAGACGAGTGTTAGGCAAATGCAACAAATCAATAGATGCGGTTGTGAATCTTCATCGACTGAGGTGGTTGCGTATGCCCTACCACCGTCTGCCTCGACTCACGATGTTGGCTGGTGTAGGGGCAGGATGGAGGAGAGTTAGAGGCGGCCAAACCAAAACATGGCATCAGTTTATGAAGTCACTAACTGATGATTTGAGTCGTGTTGGTAGATGCAGACTACCTGGATGAGGTTCTCGGGATTACCGTAACCATTGGCTAGAAACACTGAGTGACATGGCCCAGAATCGGTCACAGTGGTGCAGATGCATTCACTCATTGTCCTCTCTTAAATCACGAGCATTAAATTATTCTATAACTTTCCTTCTACGCCTCCTGAACCATATTCTATATGTTTACACTCCTTGTTACTATTATTATTTTATTTTATTGAAGTAACTTCCACTAATGATGGCGGTGTTAATCTTGCGGCACCATAAAGGTGTGGCATTTTGAACCGATGCACACATGTGCCAGATTCCATGTTGATCATACATACATACATACATATTTCAAGTATTATTCAACTTCTTTGCAGGTAATGAGGTTCATGATCAATTATTTACATTGAATCAATATGGTTATTAATACCTGAAAAACTATATACTGATTGTGTTTAAGAGTAATTTGACTATCATCTACTGACTGAATAATAATTACAAATTGCAAATTTTAAATCTATCACTGTAATCCATTATTTACATTTTATCCTGTTGTAACACTTGCATCATTTTAGTGTCCCCTCTGAAAATCCAATTTAGTATTATCCAATAAGCTATCGAGTCTGGATTTAAACAACAATTTGCGTAATTAGTATGATATTTAGTTTGCGACAATAATATGGAGAATAATTCCAATTTGCTATTTGTGATCTATAAAAGACTGATCTCAACTATATATATTGTCGCAAACCATGGAGCATTGGTCAGCCGTTTCTTCCTAGTATAGGATTCCTCTGTAATGTATACCCATATTTTCACTAGGGATCGAACCCAAGGCTTTGAGGTTCAGCTGCAAATACTTAACCAGCAGCACAACTAGGCCAACTTCCAATAGTAAGATTTACGGTTTAGTCATATATGAATTCCCATACAAAAACGAAACAACTGTCAAGTGCCCCTTGGGTTTCATTGGTACATAACTATGATCAGTCTGTGACGAATACAAACAACCATCACGATATTTATCATTGATTGTGTGAAATCTGTGTTTTCTTGTCATACCACCCACTCAGAAGTGTTCATATAAGTGTTCATATAAAATACTTATTATTATATAATAAAATTAGACATGCTGCACGAAGACTACTGAACTTTGCTTCAGTTCATAGTCATTTATGTTTGATTTATTCCTTCATCTAACTTATCAGAAGTTATAATACTCTTGGTGGTTGTAGACTTTAGACCCTGTTACTTCATTTTGACCAGTAAAATTTAAATACATCATAAGCTTTCTCTGACAGTCACCATTCTTTTTAAATAAATGAAGAGTATGTCACTACGTAATCAGGTATATGATGTGTGGATTGTTTATTTTTTGTCTTTGATTCATATATTTTCGACTCTTGATTGAACCAGTTTTATTTTGGTCAAGAACAAGTATCTTAAAAATGTGAAGCGATGATCCAGCATGTTAAGATAATACAGTCTTACACTGTTAATAAGCTATTATGATTTAAATCTACAAAGCATTAACCTAACGTTCTAACTGCGATTGGTCAACACAGAATCTTTGATCGTAGTACTTCTCTCACTCCTCCCCCCCCCACCTACAATTAAGCATGCGAATAAAACAGAATCACCTTTTGAATAGTTGTCGTTTTTATGTATCAGTCTAAAGATTTTTAACAGCCTACTGCATAGGATGGAATAATAAAGTTTGGACTCCACCAGTCACAACTTCTCACAGCTTCGGGAACATCCTGAAGTTAGTCATTATTAAGCTGATTATTGTAATTCAATTCAATTCAGACCTGTCGGGAGTGTGACAGTTATCACCAATGACAATGAATGATCGTCTCTCTATATATCACAAATTAATGTAAGTGAGAATTTTACCACTGGATACCGGCCCAATGGTACAGTGGGTTAGGTATTCACCAACCTTAAGCCTCTGGGGCGGAATCTAGGGTGCTCACTCCCACGCAGGAGTCGCATACGAGGACGAAGCCACTGTCCAGTGCTGACTGGTTTCCGACAATACCCTGCCAATATCAATCTGTAACGTATTCAATCAACTAATATACCAATCTCCACAAAGCAATTCAATTCAACTAAGAGTTTGGTGATTACAATTTGACAACATAAATCATGAAAACATAAAATGTGGTTTCTTCAGATTATTATTCTTTTTTATTCATCGGGTTTCTAATAAATGCTATTAAAAGAATATGAACAGCTGTCACATCCCTGTTACTCACAGTATGATCTTGTTTATCTGAAAGTATAATCATATAGCCTAAAGAAAAACTCTATGAGGTTGTTTACACACGGTATTTTGTGAGTAGTTCTCGGTGTTCTAGCTTCATACTTTTAGGAACTTGAGAGAGATGGATACACCAGAGATGAGATACATCATTTCTAGGGTCAACTTTTACAAACCTCTTTTTCTTATCAGTTTAAGAGCTGATTATCTGAGGGAAATACCTTACAGCTTTTACTACCCTATTCCATTGACTCCACATCACAAGTTTGTTGTCTTCTAAATGAATCTGTTTTGTAGGATAAAACCTAAAGAGAAATGTTACCCTGCTTGATTGGTTATCACAACCAGCACATCAAGGTAGCAGCTGCGGTTAGGATGAACATATTTCAAGTCATAACCCAATTCATTTTCCATATGCATATATATATATATATAGGTTTTATTAATTATATTTCTATAGGATCGGTTTTCCCTTCCTTTACATGGACCAATTGAATTCCTGTCTACATCAAATCCTTCTGAATATGATAATTTGACAGTTGATGAAGATAGTAATGATACTAAACATGAACACCAATTAATACACTGTTTACAGATTTATGTAATTGCGGTTGAATCAGTTGTTTTCTTAGCAGATATTTTAGAAACAGTAAGTTTATTACTACCACAAATATAACTTTGATTATTGTTTATGGTATTACATGTGTCCAAGAGTTAAATTTGGTAGTCAAAGCATAGTATCATCCATCAGCTAATGAGTGACGTAAAAATAACTTCGTATTCTCCACTCTTTTACTTTTACTATTCTTGTTTATTTTTGTCTACAAAGTGAAGTTTGTGAGTCTCTATCGATTAAGGTAGTTAGAATGTGTTACGTAAGTCATCTACCTGTATGTATGAATCAGTTCATGAATTTAGTGACTGTTTGACTGACGTATTCTACTAGATGAAGATTATTTGATTGATCTATGTATCAATCTAAATTCGTTAACCAATCAAGGTTCGCTTTGATTTAACGTATCAAAAGTTTAACATTTTATGATATTTCATGTTATGGACTGATGTATCAGCTGGTGGGAATTTATTAAAAACACTATAAAGTATAAAACCACTGCTTCACCTGTCAGTTTAAGAGTGGTCGAAAATACATATTCACACAGTCTCCCCAAAGATTCAAGTCTCGTTTATTTTGGTTTGCACAGTTTGGCAGTACCACTAATATCGATTGCCTTCACATGAATAGTGTGTAGCTGATAAATGAATTGCTCAAGATATAACGATTGTAGTTACTTCTGGATAGTTTGTTTAGAGTGAGGGGGGAATAAATTTTGTTAATACATAATAGTATCAATTTAATTACGATTATTACTGGCTGAAACTATTTGTAACGTCGTTACTACTTAATAACCGGTACGCTACACTTTTGTCACTTTCTTTTATCTATTAAGTATGGTTAGTGCTGCGTACTAGTATAGTTTACACTGAAGATTTCATTTCAAACGTTTAGAGTTATCTGCAATTGCCTACTTTGTACATGTAGTGCAACTCGATACTCCGTAATAAAATACAAATTTAGTCGAAGTTAGGGCTTGAAATGGAAGCTTCTATAAAAAATTATTCTATATCATGCGGTACTGAAAAAAATTACCGAGTAGCAATATGTACCTCAGATTTAGTGAATACGTATTTAAGACTTTATAGATAAAGTCGTTTTTCTGAATGGTCATGACCTCAATAAATGTTTGTTCCAACGGCTTATTGTTTCGAAAAGATTTCGTTTATATTCTCCACCTATAAATTTTAGGTTCTTCTTCCGCATTTAACAGCATGTCTTCCTGAAAATAAACGTGGTCTAGCTCTTGTATTTCGTGAACAATCGTTAATGGCAGCTAGGCAGATCCGGGAGCCATGTGCAAATGAATTAGCACCGCATCTACTGAATATCATAATACAAAAGTAAGTTATTTTTAAAATTCCGTGAGGTTTTAGTTAGACACCTATTGGAAACCATGAAGCTCTTCAATAGAGCACAGCCTACAGAGACGCACGTGTTAGCCAGTATAGGAGTAGAATGGAAGAAAACTAGTAGTTGTTAAATCAATAAGTACCATGAATCAGTCCATGCAGTCACTGACTGTTGGTGTGGACTGCACTGATAGGTGCAGTCTACTCGATTGGGGTTCGCATAATAATCACGATTGGTTCAAAATCGGTGATGGCGGCAGGCACATTAACTTCTCATATCCTTCCATATCTAGAGTTAAGTTATCCTTTCATATATACCTCCCTTTAAATCTTTCCTGTAAAAACGTTCTGGCGTTGATCTTGTTAACTTGATCTTTTGTGCTACTATAGTATGACAACTTGAGTTAACGCGTATGTACAGGCTTTAAGTTATTTACCATTCCAGCACTGATTAACGACCCAATACTTATAAAAACTAAGACGTTCAGGTCTCATTAATCACTTAACTTTTAGACTACCGGGTTAGCATCTAATGGTTTACGTTTCTAACTTCATCCAACTCGTGATATCATCTGGAAGTGATATTTGTATCACGTCCTACATAGTTGAACTTCACTAATCATAACTTCTCACTGAAACTCCAAAGATTTTTCCTTGATATAAGTCACTAATAACATTTTGGATACTTTTTTCAATGCTCTCTACTGTATAATCGTTATTTAACTTAAATGTGGTTCTGTTATTAGTTAATTATGTACAGCATAAAATATGGCATATAGGTGGATCGGTCCAAGTTTCTACACCTCATTAACAAAATAGTAAAAGTCCTAATAACGTCAGTGTTAGTAAAAAAGATTGGACAGAGAATATTACTTGAGAATGAATTAGTAGAAAGAGATACAGAAAAAATTCAAAGCTCAGGATTCAGGGAGACAAGGAATGAGTGCTTGCGGGCCATATCACTTATAGTTTCTAGCCAGTGGTTACGGTGACCGCGCAGACCTTAACCAGGGAGTTTGCACCTACTAACGCAATTCACACCATGAAGTGATTTCACCTTCCAGATTAGTAGCCTCTAGCTTCCTTACATCCTACTCCTACTCCAGTAATCATCACATACAGAGGTAAGCGGTGATTGGGAATAGATAATACATACTTGGACTACCTCAAACGGAGGTCCACAACTTGATCAGTTGATTTACCGTGATGTGAAGTATGACATTTAACAACCTCTACAATCCGCGCTTACGATTGTAGACCAATTCACTATAACTTGAAGTTATTCAGTTTACGATATCTTCATTGACACAGAAGCATTTTCTAATCAGTCATGTTTATCATAAAATTGCAAATTCACCTTATTTTTAGACTGGGACATCCCTCCACGAAGAATTCTAAACAATCAACGACGACAGCAACGAGTAGTACATCAAGTTTTAGTAAACTGTGGCCAATAGGATCTAGTGCAAGTCAGCAACAACAAACTGATAAAGAACCTATCCCAAACAATGTTAGTTCGTCACCATCATCATTGCATAATTCTACTTTATCCTCATCTGATTCAATTAATATCCTAGCTATGCATATATGTCCATTGAATTGGTCAACTAAAGAAGTGGCTAACACACCAAATTCCTATGTCTATGATATAAATATGAATATTTTCTATCCTTTGTCATCAGCAATACAATGCATTTCACAAAAATTTCATGTACAAGACCATGTAACGATTAGTATAGTTATTTGGAAAGCATTCTTATCTTGTCTTGGATCTCAGTTACTGGAAGCTCTAAGTCGTGTACAACAGTGTTCCGATGAAGGACGTGGTCAAATGTTGCTAGATATACAAACGTTAGCTGTTTATGCTCAGTCAGCTAGTAAAATACGGTATGTTTGAATGATATCTTAATTTAAGAGGCACTACCTTTCATTGTTACAATATTTGACCAATTTACAGCTATTCATATTTAGAATTGAATTTGCAGAGATTTGTGGTCTATGAGGATGACTGTTGAAGTTGCGCTCTGAGCTTTGTATTTTAATCATGGAGCTTTCGTCGTCATTCTGGACGGATTCATTCTCACAAACTCCCGTGGTTTTGCATGGCACGCTAAAATTAGTCAGACGACCATTTAAAACTGGAAAACACAAGACGACTGTTTTGTACCAATATAGGACTGCTCAGAAGTGCACATCCACGACCTCACAAGGATCCGATTAAAAAATTCAACAACCACCTTGTATATTATCTAACACAATCCCTGAAGTTTTACAACTCCATTATTAGCGAGGTCGGTATGCACTGGTGAAGAGCTTTAAGCTAGAACGAAACATGAATTTGATGCTCCTTTTAGTTTTGAATGATATAAACGTTTTCTACTACCAGTCTGGAAACACAAACTAGCTGTTAACACACTCATTCATACTGCCACCATTCTCCATGTTTCAATCGACAAGATTGTGCCGAAACCCCGTTGGAACGATCGTTGTGTTTGGCTTCGGATGACCATTAGTTTGAAATTATAGGTAGTCCTTTTGTTTGTCACTAAGTACTTTATATGATGTTCCTCCATTTTCGCAACAGCTTTTGTATGTCTTTTTTTCTAGTTCATTTCCTAAACTCGATTATGTAATCGAATATATCCAAGCATTCTATACACCCATACACGAATGGGAACATTGGATAACTAACTGCGGGACTAAATATTCACGTGCCCAACTAACTGGACTTGCATCCTGTCTTTCAAGATCGGATAAGCGTCAATACCAACGTCTTATAAATACAATAAATCAAATTTACAACACAACAAACCAAACTAACTCAACGACCACTACTACAGTCAGTTGAAAAGCTACAAAAAAATTACATCAGGTTTCAATGAATAGTTTATTTTGTTTGTAAATATATGTATACGCATCTATATCTTGTGAATGCTTTGCATTTGTATAAGTACATGCATTAAGTTAAGGGGAATAATGAATTACTAGAAAATAGAGACGAAAAAGTGAATAGTACAAAAGTTTGTAGACCATTCATTAAGAAGAGAATTTGACTGTACACAAGAAATCAGACATTGGGATATTTACACACAAATGGCTAACTGTTAGATGATGATGCTTGGAATTTCATCATCTCAGTACGGAATGCAGAAGGGTTTGACCACAGTTGAGCTGCTTGGCCATTTAAAGGACTATCATTATTAGGCTCTAAAATAAGAAAGTATAGGTTGGGTGGAATCATTCAATTCACAAGTACATTACACATATATTAATGATCACTTCTATACCTACTTAAGTGTTACAAGAAAGATAAGATACTGGAAGTTTACTAAACATAAGATTAGTTTCCAGTTAGATTTAACTATTATCCGCGGGAATACTACAAGGCTAAGTAATCCTGAACGTAAAGCCATGAAGTCAGCATGACATCGGACCTTCACACATATAATTTACCATATATATGATGAGCTCCTGAACAATGTAGTGGCTTACTAGGTAGTGTCCACGCTTAACTAGTCTTTAGTACCAATGGAATTTCATACTTTACGTTTCAATGTTGTTACCAGTTAAAGTAACTGTAACACATTGCCTTAGTTGAACGGTTGTGGGAAATCTGCAGTAAGTTCACTACCTAAGATACCAGACACTTGATACTTCTTGGGCAAGACATACCCACAATCCTGAGGAACTGATGCTCGCTGTCAAATTTTGGCGGTGACTGATATATTGTTGAGGTGATATGTTTATATCGTTTAGTTACTTAGTAACTATTGTCGTATTTGTCCAGTCCTTGGTAGTGACCGGATTTTATCAATGGATTAGGATTTTATATCCATCTGTGAAGTGTGGCCACTTTAACTGATGCACGTGTTTCAGGCTCTATGTAGTACATAAGTAACTGACACTAGACTAAATAAATAAAATGTAAATATGTCAGGCTGCATCACTGAAATGAACTGCAGGTTGTTATTAGCATCAGTATGTCGTCGTAGAAACTCCGAAATGTTGAAGATTTTCAACTTATTCTACCAACATAAAAGGCTACGCCTTCTATCAAATGTACTGTTCAATGAACCAACTACTCAAGTTGATGCATTCACAAGTTTTTACCATACATCCTGAACAAGGTTGTTAATCAACTAAACACATAATTACGTTGTTCTGTACATAATCGGCAATCAATAGGATCAATAAACCAATCCTAAGTTGAAACACTAACCTGCCAAGAGACTTCGAATTGATAAAAGAAGATTTTCAACAGTCAGTAAAGGAGACCACATTTCTTTCAAAATATCCAAGCATATCACACCGCGAGTATCAACATTAGGATGGTAACATTTGGAAACAAAACGCACGTTCGGAGGACTGTATGGATAGTTAGGTCCAAACTCAAGTGAAAGTTTGTATTGCTGGCCTTCATATACCTTCAATAGATATAAAAAGTTAGTATAGATAACCATAACTTGAGTAAAATGAGAACTAAGTAATGAGACCAATAAATTCGTCATTTATGTAAAACAAGGATCAACTTACTGTACCATCAGGGCCGCGAATGGATGCCAGCCACCGGGTGAGATTTTCACCATCAGGGAACGCCGTGACGCTTTTGTCGTTAGACATCTATGGTAAATAATTTAGGTTAAGGTTAACACTAAACAGGAATGCTAATATATTTTTTTAATTATCTATTTAAATATCTATTCATCCAAATTCAAAACTGACCATTTTTCCTGATAAACTATCATGCCAAATTAGTATATCTATGATTAACTTGCGAATTTCTTCGTGTACCTTTACGCATACATTTTTGAGAAACGGAAAACATGAAGATAAGCTCTGACAGTTATACTGGTTGGACTACATTAATTTAAGTTCTACAAGGCCAGAAACTGATTTCAGCATAGTAGTTAAATAAGTCAGAATTAATAAACAGCATTGTACGTCCAGAGTTAACTAATATGTTGGTTAGTGTCCACCTAAGGTATCATTCCTGAAGTCGAATATATGGACCCGCATTTCTGATTAGAGGTGGGTTGATAAACATCGTACGACAAAATATTGGTGATATTAGTTACACGACAGACTAAACAATGATGAGCGATCATGTAGTTCAGTGTAAACTCTAATATAATAAGCCAAGTAGATGCGACCTATTAAACCAAATTTGGTGATAGGTTGACAAAGTACACGATTAATCGTTTACTTGCTAATTAAGGAAAATAGCAACGAAGTACTACTAAACCATGGGCATAAGGACGATTAAACCAAAGCGGTCTGTTTTTACGTTGGCGATTTCGTTATTACGTATAAGTATTTCCCAAGATGAAATCTATGAGGAAACTGAAGTGTTGACCATGAATATCCAGGATCTTGTTCCGTCTCGTCAGATGTCTACTTACAACGGACTTAAACTCACCTCACCTGTCTGTAAACAACTAATAATTAGTGAAACAATTATGACTCAGAAGTACTACTATATTTTAATAACCTGGTTCTTAGCAGCCCGAAACTAATAATCATCTACCATTTACAGAGCTCGCAATTTTAAAAGGGAGTTTGAAGACGACTCGTGAGTTGTGATTATCAACATGGAGATGAGTCAGCAACTTTAAAACACGCATTATCGAATGATTTTATTAGCCATAGAAGAGGTGAAACACAAGAGACATGAAAGTAATAATTAACAATGTTGGCTGTTATACCATAACAGAACAGTAATAGAACTAATATAGAACATAATTTCAACAGACAAAAAACTTACAAGCAACTCCATTAGCTCCTTTTGTAATCTAAAATAGGAACAGATTAGTATTGGCAACAAAGACAGACAACCTCTTGCTAACACTATCCCCGTTCATTATTTTGAAAGACGGTTGCGCGGGGAAGTCCAAGGTAAGCAGTGGTCACAGGTATGAAACTCATCTGAATTATAAATCTTGAATTTCATCAAACCCATGTGATATGAAGCCACTAGTGTAGTCAGTGTTAAAATGATCGAATCTAGCTCAGACATTTTCGTCATAGGTTACGAACTTTGGAATCTTAAACCTGTTTGTTTACAGTTACTACACTCTATGTCAATCAAGTTATCTTTTTCTTGCCTTCCTATATACTTTAGACCCTTAAAATATCATCGTCCACCACAGTCACATAAACATTTTCACTGTGCTTGTGTCAAAATTCTTGCGTATACATATCGTAAAGTTTGTTGTCAGCCGAATTTCTATGTTGGCAGACATTATTACGAGAATCGTCTGGGTGGCAATACGTATCGTTACTTAGAGTCCATACCGTTTAAAAGCATAATTCTCTTTGTTTGTGCATGCATTTTATTGTGCTGACTTAAACCTTGCTGATTCTTGTAAACGGTGGAAATCGTTCATTCTGTTTAAGAGAAGTTGTCTAGGTTTTTAGTCAGTTGAGAAACCTTCCGATCGATTGAAGAATCGCGGTAGTGTTTTAAAACCCTAGCAGCTGCTCAGCTGTATTAAATTAACGTAGCCAATTTGACAGCGTGTTTTCACAGAAAAGCTCCTTCCTGACTTGGAATGGTTTTTAGATATACTCGTTTAAAAGAGGTAAAAAAGTGAGTTTCTAAACAATTTTATTGGCTGACGTACTTGAGAAGAACACAAAAGACTGGTAATGAATATTTCTCTAACGATGAAAGAATAGTACAATTATACTATCAAACCGTACGTTTTACGGTAGAGCTTCATCGATATCAGCCATCTGTCCTGGAGCGACGGGGAGAGCGTTTGTGTTATTGTGAAGGGATCCACTACTATTCGGAAGTATATTTGTAACTGCTTTGCTGCACTATTCTAGATTAATTGCCTATTACTGCGACAGGAAATTAATGTTTTATGACGAATGTCTTTTTTCCTGTTTTGAACTGTGGAGATGATAGTTAATGTTGATGCTCAGTTAAATTGCACCGCTTGGTCGATAGGAGAACCCTAATAGTATACTGAACTCATAGCATGTCAGCTCAGCTAGTTTGACAGACTTCGTTGATACATTCTTTCTGTCAGTCTCTGAGCATGATTTTGTTTCAGGTGAGCTCTTTATTGCCAACCGACGGACCACATGGAGTAGATTGACTCTGCAAAGGGCCATATAAAATAAAATTTTGTTAAACGAAACTTGTCAACTCTTTTTTCGATTTTGGATGTTTTTATTCCTACGACTGATAATATATGATCAGTCACTTTGTGCAAACCAACAAGAAATAATATTACCATATCCAGCATTTTCCATGACACTCCTTTTGGTGTTATTTTGCCTACCCTTCTGGTTCATTCAATTAACAATATCGACACAACACAGTGAAAGGTGTTGTAGAAACATTTGTTTGTGGACCAGCGGAGGATGCGGAACAATCAGCAGACGTGGCGGCAGAAGGAGTATTGGGCATAATGTTGCTGCGAAGCAAACAATCAGAGCGTAGCATGAGGAGCAAATATTTCTTGACAGGGCCTTAAATGAAGTCCGACTTATTCATAACTAAATGGAGAATAAAACATCGATAATGTGGCTTCATTTTCTTGCCGGACGTAACAGTTCTGAACGGTGAACAATAGAAGTAGATTACTAAAAACCTTCCAAAGTACGGCTAATTACAGTTAAGCTAAGAAATAGAACCAAATATAAGAGGGGAGTCAAAATAAGTCAACAAAAGGTAAACAGCCTAATGCGAAAATTTGGCAAATCAAATAGGTCGAAGTTCAGCTACAGTAAACCGTTTCTCAACCATTTATAAATGGATAAATTTTGCATCCAATTACTGTAATACCCAAGAACACGACCTATCAACTTTTGACACTTACTCCAGATGCACACTAAAGGAAATACTAGAAGATATTTTACAAGAATGATGCTGACACAGTGCTTCTGCCGAAATTACATTTGTATGTAAGCTTGCACAATTCTCAGTAGATCACGTTTATCCTGCCTAGACAATCGTTTTCCAGGGCACTCAACTGACTTGATCGTTAAATTCTTGGCTTAAAAGTGAAATTGTTGGGTGCTTGTGAGTGCTTTATTATTATTCGACTAAGTGCGAGATCTCTTACAGCTAGACTACGCTTTACTCCATCTGAGTAGATTACAGTGTTTAGTGGGACACATAGTTCGTTACTAACTTCCGCTTGATATTGGAAAATGTAGAATGCTCTATGTAAAAATTAATAACTGATCTACCAAATTCAGTCACTGTTTCGACAAGAAACCTTTCCACCATAGGTGAAGGGCCCAAATGGAACCCTTTGCAAAAATCGATTAGCCACTTACGATTAAAATTTTGCAACATATAAACTGTACTATGGTTTTCATTAACCTGAATCCAGACTTATTTATCGCCATACATCATGCACCTCTCTCTTAAGAAGAGTGCTTGTCCAAGGAGTACATCAAAACGGAAAATGAACCAAAAAATAGCGTCAAGCCCACTCTGGTGTTATGCTTTCATCTAGTGGGATATTTCGTAATGATGTATAGTACTACTTCAAACCCTATCCAGCTTAACTGACTATCATTTGGGTTTGTCATTAGAACAAACCGATGATATAATCCCCTAGGACAGAGTGCAAAGTAGCTAAACAAAAATTCGTACAAACTACTTGTGTTTACTACCAATTAGTTTAAAGATACATCGATGGCGTTGTTAGCTGCATAATTCAGAATAAATATTGATATCTCAGTCACTGCCGGTTGGTTATATTCTTGAAGTTACTCCTTCGCAACTTGTCTTAACTAGCCTTTATACCATTATGTTTCATAAAGAACGAATAAGTACTACACTTTTACATAACCAAGAACCCTCTCCTACTAAGTAGACACAAGTCTTACGGTGCATTAATTCTTTTTCTTACTGCTAATCAAGATTTGAAGTTCACTAACCGAATTCCAATGTTTCCAAGCCCATTTAAGTAGCTAAATTAACGTCCCAGCATGTATGTCAGTAAAGTAATTTAAACTTTGGGATATCTCATATCCATATTGAAAATGAATAAACAACTAATCTCAATGTTGTATAAATTTTTGTCAATGAGGAATAAAACAAGTAAATGAATTTGATTATGATGCTAAGTTAAATTACAATACAGTTGTTAATGTGCAACATATGGAAAGCAGAAGAATTTCCTAAAGAATTTTGTTATGGACCAAATTAGCAAACTGAGCAAAGTCGGTGAGATATCTTTAATAATCAAAATGTATTGGATTTTAGCTAATAAACGACCTCAACCTTATGTAGACTTCTCAACTGTAACCACTTTTTACTCGTCATTTCCGCCAGTGATATAGGAGTTATAAATAAACAATCAGGACACAACTAGAGGAAGGAAGTGTTTTGACCTCATTCATTCCACATTAGTACTGTGTTTGTAAATAGATGGATTTCTTCAGTATGTTGAGTGAATCTATTTTAACAAAAGAAGGACTAAGAACCAACCAAAACTTCTAAATTCCTACACTAAGTTAATTGCCGACTATGTCTCCTAGTCAGCCAATAGAAAATCTTATCATCTTCACCTCTGAACAAAAACACTTCATGTTACTGATTTTTATGAATCCAGCGTAACTCTGATAAATTTATGAATTGTTTCGAAAGGACTATGGAAAAGCATATTCAGGCTAGTTTGTAATGTAGTTACGCATTAGCTGCTAAATTCACAAATGCAACTGATATGCGACTCTACTATGTTAATTAATTAGTCCACGTTTCAGCAGCTGAATTTTTTAAAATGTAATCTACACTTATGTTTTTTGACTAAGCTGTATCATACCTTTGGACTAGTTTGTACAGAAACTGACTAATACCCGCATTAATTCGTAAAATGGCTTTGTTTTAACAATTATGTAAAAGTAAGCTTTAGCATCAAACTGCTCTGTAACCTTTATATTCGATTCTTCGCAACAGGCATCAATAGATAATTATAAACTCTTAGGACTCGAGAAATTGTTACACGTCTGTCTTTGCAATATTGCATTATATATATTCTACTGAATCACTGAATTCCCTGTATACGTATATACATTGAACGATCGTTTGAATGCAACTTTTAACAGTGCTTATAGTTTAGAGAATCATCACGACTTCATCTTTTAACTCTAAAAGAGTTGAAACTTGATCTATTAGAGGAATGTGTTACTTTTACTGAGATCCTGTTATGGAACATTTCAGAGTTATAAAGCCAAGGAATGAAAAGTCATTTTGACTCAGTGAATAAGAAATGATACATTGCTGTACGACCGTAAGCGAATTCATATAGTTGAGACACGATTATGACTGATATATGGTAAGTTGATTGGATAAACCTGATTGGTAGCCATAGTATGTGGTGGAAATACTATTTATTAATGTCGCGGAAACTAAATGAACGACAGTAACAATTGTTTTTGCGAGCGCACATTATCTATTCAATTAAAATACATTATAATGTAGTATTTACCACAGCAACTACAGTCCACTCTGATAATACGAAAACGAGTCTAAACCGGTACGTTAACAAACAATATTTTATGCTTTGTACGTATGTTGGGTGTCAATTAATTCATCAAGCGTCACGATCAACTCCACGCAAGAGTCATGGACGTCCAGCAATGGGAGGCAAAACGATTAAATAGTATTTCATGTTGCTAGTGAAATTTAACAGCTGGTCCTTACGAATTTTAAGAAGTTACTGTCAAATGGCGATTACCTCTTTAAAACTAAACATCCTCATACAGTAGAATACTTTTTGAGGACAGCATACAATCGAAATATCACAATATTTACTTGGGTCTTAAAATGCTTCCGTCATATACCTATTTATTTGAGGCTCGTTGTATTCAGTCGTAGTAAACACTAATCTACTAGAATACATCCTGGCTTATAAGTTTATGTACATTTTTAAAGCCAAATGCAATGCAATAACCCTTCATGTTTCATATCGCGACTAATTATAAATGTTACTTTCAGTCAACACCGGACTACCTTTAAACGTAATAATAACTCTAGATATACTATTTAGAAATTAATGAAAATAATGCACTTATGCCTATTTCTGTGCTGCTAACGGTTGCCAATGATGTAGGACAGGTGTCTAAAAACTACCACGAGATTATCTGTCCGGGCACATTTGACCGTCTAATGTAAGCCATTGTTACGTCTAGGAACTTATCGACGGCTATCACATTTACCGGAAAATTAAGAAACCGGGCATGTAAAACTACCTTATTTGATGAAATAGCTATTAAATAAAAATAACGACATTCTCTATTCAATGCATTAAAAAAGCTAGATTAACCTGCAAAAATCCAATTTATGTGTCATTTCCGAATCACTATCCACACGAATTGTCATCCGTTAAATTAATCCTTTTAGGCTACAAGGAAATGAAGGCAAAATTAATCTAATATCATAGCAACTGGCGATTCTGCGCGAACAGGGTGCATATTTTTAATAACAAGCAGAAATGCTCGAACCACAGTGCTTGTTTTAACTCTTAAAAAATAAATACAAGCATGAATGCACACACTCAAATATGCTCTGGGTTATCGGGATAAAATGATCAGTTTACTAATTATTTTTCAACTGCATGTTATAAAAACTGTATTTTCTGCATGCCAACAATTTTATGCTGTAGAAACTGATCTAGACAAAGGTGAAATAGAATCACTGGTTGCAGATTATGGAGGAATAGTCACGGGAAGTGTAAGTAATAAAAAACATACAGTTGATTTTATGTGATTGAAATAAATCGATGCCAAAACGCTCCTAAAGTGTAGTTTCTGCATGAAGAATGTCTTTTAATTATATTGTTAGTCAGGAGACGTCATGCGGTTGAATTATTATTTTAAAATATAATAAGTAACTTTAGAGTTAAAGGATCAAAGTTGTGAATCTAGCTCAAGTCCGTAATCGTACTTTATTAGGGTGAATAAAATTACTCAATCATTAAATATGTTGTGTATTATCTGATATAGACGTCGCTATTTACTTTCACGTAAAAACTCTCTTTATATTGTTGACACATTTACAGGTTTAGTATAGATTTTAGACACTATTTTAGTGGAGTTAAAACACTGCGGTGTCTGATTAAAGTTAATTCTGAGGCAGAAAAAGATGTCAAATGAAATTCAAGTTTATTAAAGCCGTTTATCTTACTACATTATTCAGTCTTTAGCAAAAAATTCCTCGCACTTTCAAATAACAAAGAGGATAATACCGCGGACTTTGATAGTAGCTTATTCATTTTTTATCGTGGGATAAATTTAGATAAAGTAGCATACACTAGAGCTAGATATATTATTAATATTTGGTTGTTTTTAGATATTTAGAACACTTAATTTCCTGAATTGTGTAGTTTTAGAAAACTGTTCAACTATTTAAATGGGGATTCTTTGTCAATACCCTTGGTTTCCCATAACTTTCTATCTAAATTAAGTCTACAAAGTTAAAATAGTGTACTACTGTCCATAATAATATTGTTCCTCGGAGTACTTGTGTGCTTGTTAATTTTGTCACTCATTTTTACTCATTATTTACAAATTCGTATATGTCCAATTAGAATTTAAAAGAGTTGCATTCATAATACACTTGTGGCTGTAAATAATCCCTAAAATAAATAGTTGTTTAGGCTTTTGACACTGATTCTGGCCATTTCTGTTTTAGCGACTCAACTAGTTAAATGCGCTTAGTCACGCATCACCACCAGACCTCAACACTACGCACCGTGGGAAGCATCTCTCGCTAGTTTGCCAGCCTAGAAGTTGCTATTCTATCGACGCTCTATTCATGATCATATATAACTTTTCTTCCATCCTTGATTGTCTTCCGATTTATTCTCATTTGAAAGAGTGAGTTCAATAGTAAGAAGTTGCTCTGGTAGTATGACAAACGTAACTTGGTCATACACTGGGTGCGTTTCACACTCAACACATAATAAACGTGTTTTGATTCAAGCGTTTATACTGTCGTAGTAATTGAAGAAGCTTAGTATCCTTTCGTTTCCGAATTCGGTAGGTCACTACTTATATAAAGAAGTGACGTATTAAGAATGAAGCAAAGCGTGTTTGTTTGCTGAGATTTAATATCTCTGTCACCATGTAGATGTATGAAGTGACGTCAGTTAATCGTCCAACTCTGCTTGATTCGATTGGAATGGTGCAGTTCCTTAACTTAAGTGAACTTGAACTAAAGCAACACCGTCTAATGACTCTGTAATCTGGTCAACCCTAACCGTAGTGGCCAGGCTTTTCCGTTGCTTCAGTGCTTCCCATAAGGGAGAGTATACTTAGGAGGAGGTAGAAAAAGAATTATAGAAAGTGGGTTATGACCAGGCATCCTCTTCAAACGTTGAATGTTAATATGGATGGTATCGGCCTTGAGAAGTCGGAATACTTCATTCAACCTCCAGTGACCATTATGTACAGTGTAATATATTAAGGTTTAGTGCATTTCCATTAACCATACAATTACGTAAAGCATACTTAATATGAAATACAAATAATTTATTAAACGTTAGAAAGAATGTATTATAATGAATAAATAAGTTAGTTTCTATTCATATTTGATAGACAATCAAGCATTATCTAATCATATGTAGAAGCTTATCAATAACTAAACAATTCACTGTAGTTTACTATTAACAGCATAAAAGAATTCACTACTAGTTTGGTCAATCATGAAACTATGCTACATGTTGTAAAATTGTTGAAACTTTAATGAACTTCATTTTGATATTTCATATTAATAACATTAAATTTGGCAGTAAATTTGGTTGAAGGATCTATTTTTGTATCGGTATTCCTTTATTTAATAGTATAGCAGAACAAACAGTGGTAATTTAGTTATTTTAGACGAGAACATACTTTAGTAATAAGGAACAGTTTTGATAAATATATATGTACATTGATCGACAAGCACAGATAGAATCCTGGAAAATATGTTTGTCATGACCTTTTTCATATAAAGTAATCTTTGTATTTTCTGAGAGTCAGTTATGAATATAATTAGCAACAGTGAAATATGAAACAAAGATATATGTTTTCAATTATGTATACCTCAGTTTAGCACAAGCACTAGGAATAAACAAAAATAAAAGCGGTTGTATATAGCGCTTTAAAGTGGAAAGGTCACAATGAAACTAAATAAAAATAAACGTATGTATAATAATACAATGTCTGAAGCGAGAATGAAATTAAGCATTTATATTTTTGTGATACTTTACAGACAGTTTCACTCAAGTAAATGGCTTATAAACTTTAATTAATTCTGTGCTTCTCAACAAACTACTAATCTTCCAACATATCTCGGAAAGTTGAGCAGACATTGTAGATCAATGTTTTGGCTTAGTTCGAACCTTCGGACCTGTTGTGGCTAGATACATTGGTGTAGACGATGGAATATTCTGCTATTTCCATACTTTGATACATTAATCGATCTACATTTAATATTTTCATAGGTTTTATATGCTCATCACAGTAATCATAATCTCAATATCTTATGTGGTGCAAAATTTCGCTACAGCAGGAATGCAATAAGATATTTATATTGTGCAAACTGCAACTGGTGTTACTGGTCACATTGCGTAGTTGAAAGTAAACAAAAGCCGAATGTCGTGCTATATATTCACGTATTTTTAGGGCAACAGCCTTAAAACGCAGCTTCCGAGTAATATAGAGATTGCGACAAAATGCAGATTAATTTAGTGATTTCTGGGTTAAAACTATTGTTAACTCAGTAGAGTCGCCCGCTAATATGGATTTGGAAATTAAAATAAATAATTTTAGCCACCTAAATGTTTTAGGAAGATTATTTCAGCTTAAAGATATTTTGCGTTACTGAAAGATACCAACTGGTTTTTGACGGTTTTATAATTGATATTGCCTCAATATGGATTCATATTGCTATGCGTAAATAATCTCCGTTGAGATGTTAGGTATTGACTTAAACTGGACGTTTTCTTCCTTTAATGACTTTGTTTTTCATTTTTTCTGCAGAATGATGGTTATTTTAGATGGATACGCTTGTCTAATAAAATACAACGATTGATTTTAAACTCCTAAGTACCTAAGTGACTTACTGATAAAGGAAGCAACTACTTTTTACAATAGTCAGCCTCAAATGAATACATATTTTTATCTTAAAAGTTCCAAACAATAACTAAGTGACTTAATCATAGTAGTTTTTCATCACTTTCTATCATTTATGAGTATACATTAAACAACCGTAGTTTTATTGGTATTTTCGCGAATACCTAACATAAGATAATAAATTAATGTATATACTTTGTCAGCATAAACTGTAATCCTATAATGAGCGTTAGTTTCTTTTTCTACCTTAACGACTCCAAATAGTATTTTGTCTAGCTTACTTAAGCAGATCACTTTCTCTATTTTAACTAGGCTGTAGTTGTGGTTTACTTGTTCCCTGCACCATTTTAAGTAACCGATGAGTATTGTTTGATTATCAGCCTTTGACTTTACACCTATATACTTTAAATAAGCAAAGTCCCAACGTAATAAATAAATATCGTATTAAAGCTTTCATTGCGTGGTTTTAGTTATAATGTTATTTATATATAATTTACTAAACAACTCTAGGTAGATTTTTTCTGTGTATAAACTATAATAATTTGGAACATAGTCTTCAGATTATATGTATTACTGTTTAAATTCAGTAGATAAGACGTTATCATTTAAAGCTAAATATATTTGATACTAGTCTAAACGTTTACGTAAATATTGGAATACAAAAATATTCAAACGACTGATCCCAGGCATAACGAATAGTTACGAATTTAACTTGAAATTATTACTATGTGATTCTACTCACACTGAAATTCATAATCACCTGCATATAAATCAGTATCACAGTGAGACCAAATCACTTAAAAACGGCTTACAATAAATTCAAAGCTTTTTCATTATTTTAACTATTTTAGTTGTTAATTAAGATCCTGCATTGACTTGGACTGATTCTTCATAGAAAGAGGAGTTCAAAATTACTTTAAATATAATTGTAATGGTAGTTATTTATAGTTTTCGGTTATTTTTTTGCAGATTTCTTTTCAAAATGTCTACGAAATATATTATTCAGAATGTAGCGAAAATGAATGGCCTTTGTTTGGTTCTTTGAAACGATCAAGAAGAAGTAGTCATGAAATGTTTCAGGCCAACATAAAAAGTCATCCCAAGGTTAGATTTCTTTTTAAAAACTTGAATAATATTTTTCCCGCATTAAAATGAAAAAAGTTATAGAACATGTACAGAGATAGTACAAAATTTCGTTTAAATTACCTAATAACTGTAACTAGAAAGCAATTTAGAACTAGAAATAATTGCATAGCTATTTTGTCCTATTGTAAGGTTCCTCAGTTGTAAGGACCCATGAATACACACGTAACTGGATTTGGAATTCCAGGTCTCTCAGTTAAAGACTACAATAACTTAACATACGATGGTTTACATTTACTTCTTAGTGGTTGTGTGAGCGTATGTTGTTAAGAAATTTCATGATGAGTCGAGACAACAATGTAGTACACCCTGATTTTTTATATTCAGTCAAGCCGAGACCATTTGAAGCAAACTGCAATGTCAGCTCATTGATGGTTAAGTTATATATGCATTTTGAACTGTAGTGATTGGAGCAGTACCTCAAAATGGTAACAGGTAAATCAAATAATTTTGTAACTGGTTGTACCACGGCACATATTGAGTGGGTTATGACAAAAAAGCTGTTAAGAATGGAACGTAAGACCGATTAACTGATATGACCTTTTCGCACGAAGGTAGAATGACAAACGCTAGTAGTAGTACATAGTCGGCCTCTAACACGTCTTCTGAGGCTGGAGTAAGAAGAACACAAGCCAATGAATTAACCAAATAGATAATGTTTCAGGCATTTTTTATATATACATAAGACCTGACCACGCTGTCGACTCACTAGGAAGTTAACATCAACATGAAATAAAGGAGACGGTAGGAATGAATTAAGGTAACGTTCATGCAATTATTTAGTTGTGGTTTACAAATGGAAGATAACATATTAACAGTCAATAGGTCAAATGAGAGGATAAGGCGTGGAGGACATAATAATAATAGAAATAAAATGTTCACTTTACACACAACTAAAGTAATTGAAACTCTCTTCTGAACATAATTCCAAAGGTTGGTTGTTCCTCCTGAATCGACCAATAAAACAAAGTAAAGTTAGAAATGTAAGCATTTAGAAGCCATTTCAGTAATTTGTAGACTTAGCATTTATTGCGAAGCTTAAAGACCATGAGTTTGATTCCATGTAGGCTTTTAAATGTATATTTCCAAAAAAATTTGTAATAGGGTACTACAACTTGTCAGTGTTGCTAAGCTTTTAGTTATTGTTTATATACAATTAGTTTGTTATGTGAAATTGCATAATTCAAGAATTCCAATAGACCTCACTTACTTATTTAGTTATATAAATATTTCAGTTGAGTTAAGGTAGTTACTTTTGTGGCGATTGGTATTTTTAATTGGCTGAATATGTCACAGATTGTTGTTGGTAAGGCACCATCGTAAACTATGGGGCACTAGACAGCTGTTTCATTCTACTATGGAACTCATCGGCAGTTCGTACACTAGATCCTGTCCGAGGGGCTTCAGGTTGGCGAGCACCTAACCCACTGCACGAAGCAGCTGTTCAGTGCTCCATGGTTTTCAATGGTATCCTGAAAATATCAATCAATGACATGTTCAATCAATTAAAAATATAACTATTTGCTTACCGTTTTCTAGTATTTCAAATCAATTCTTACTTTGGAAATGTTTCACTATATGTTTTGTATATAAGCGAAATTCGTCTGAATGTATTCTAGATTTTCATTATTTTTTATTCAGTGCCCAACCATTAAACTATTACCAGATGTTGATTGAGTGATTGAGTTGTCGAATAGTAAACTTACTGAATTAATATAACAAATAATAATGGAGTTTCTAAGTTGAGTTGTAAATGTTCATATAATTTCATTATTCTAAGAATTAAATTTTCCGTTAACTATTTTAATCAATTTAGGTGTCTTCTTCAATGTGATACCATTAAGGAGTGATAATAAAAACTGAATGAACAGGTTAAGTAATACTATATCAGTCTAAGTTTTATAAATGCTAAACATAATCTAGATGTTGGCTGGCTACTAGAATCCCAGATGCATGTTTCATTTCATGTAGGACTCTTTAGCTAGATATGCATGTTGTAAAGATTAATAACAGAAAGGAAAACACAAAAAAGTAACTAGAAAGAACATGAAAAATAGAACATATTATAACATAACATATTATAACAAATGAGTAGAATAATAAATAACATTAATTTTTATGCTTATGCATATACACCGTTCACTCATTGATAGTTAATTTCTTCAATAACCAAATATTATATAAGTTGGATTGTGACTGGCAAGTGGAGTCCAGGACGCGGGTTTCGTCCTATTTGGGACTCATCGGCTGGATGTACCTGCATTCCAATGGTGATGTTCACAGTGGGACTCTAACTCAGTCCGTTTCGTGTCGAACGCCACCGCGTTCACCACTAGACTACTGAGTCCAGACAGTCACAATCCAACTTATATAATACTTGTGAAAAATTTGCTATATCGAGGCAATTCGCTCAGGATGCACATATAGCACCAATGACTGACCAGCTTCAGTCTATAACAAATCAACGGGAATATACAAGTTTATCCCAATTTTAATAACCGAAATTGTAAAAAGATTCACTATCAATGCTCATTAATGAAAGATTAATGGAACAGTTAAAAAAGTTAGTTAGAACATTATAATGAACTTGCAATATTATACCTGTTTTTATAAACATGTAATTCAATAAGAAGGTTTCTAGTGTTGGCAAGGAAATCGTAATTTACTTAGGTACCGTTATAATCAGCAACAGTTAGATGCGCTTCCATTTTGGATCAAGCCAATGCTCTGATACATTACTACTCAGCTTTTCCTGTTATGACTGAGTTTCTGTATTACGTAGGTGTTAGCACTGATTGAGCACTGAAAACAAGTCTGACTTGTTCTCATATGTTACACTAGTCATAATGCACCTTGATCAATGGAATTCGATTGAGTTTACGAATTTGAGATACATAGCAGTTATCAGTACAAATGTGTGTTTCGAGATCTGTTATATTTATCTTCAGTATTGTGGCGAATAGTTACAAAATTAGATGGCGGAAATCTATTATGTTTGCTTAGTACTTAATGCTAATCGAACGCTATTATTCAGGTTACAATGTAGTCACTAGTGTAAGTGATTATTTCCTACTTTCCAGTGTGTAATCATTGGATATTTTTGGCATGAAATACAGTATAATCTTGGTTTCATGTTTGATGATACTAGCTAACAAGGCTTACCTGAAATCTTCAGGGAATAAATACTCTTAGTAGGATTCAAACCTGTATCACACAACTTCAGAGTCTGAACCTTCAAGTCTGTCTCATTAGTGCACATTAATGTTTTGAACATAAGTCAATCAGGTGGTTTGTGGCGATTGGTATTAAGTTTTGGTTGACTGAATCTATCACAGATTCATGTTGATAAGGTATCATTAAAAACTAGCGAGCACTAGACAGCTGCATCGTCTTAATATGGGACTCCTTATTAACACACACTATAGATTATACCCCAGGAGCTTTAGGTTGGCGTATAACTTACCCTCTGCACAACTAGATCGGCATTCAGCATTAAAATTCTGACTGTCATCAATTTGTGATATAGCACAACGATTACCTATTGTAATCGGTGATAACTGTTTAACTCTTGATAAGTTTCAATCCCATCATTCACGACTTCTCAGTTGATCTTCAGGAACATCCTGAAGTTAGTGACCTGTGGAATTCACAATTATCAGAAATATCAACCAGTACTAAATATAATTCAATCAAATTTTCATACCAACTACCTTCAAGCATCTATTACAAGTTTCAACGTTAGTCTAATTATTGTCTTTAAATTCATAATAAAATAATATTTACTTACACTTTTAATAGATAGGAGTACTGAGTAAATACTTATAATTTAAGTAATATACAATCTATTAACAATGTGTACTTTTCTTAAAAATAGGCTTCAATATTAACAATGAACTTGATTTAGAAATTAAATAGATCATATTACTTATTAAAGGATAATAATAAGATTATCTTAAATAAACATTTTCATTTTAATATTATACAACTTAATTCATTATCATTATAATATAGTAATGCTGTAAATAATAAGTGGTGTGTTTCTATTTCTAATAAAGTATTACTTGAAAATATCTTTAAGAAATTATACATTAAATTGAAATGATTTTTGAACATTAGTATTAAGCATAGTTGATTGAATTCATTAGAGATTGATGTTTGTAGGATACTATTTAAAACTGAGGATCATTGGACAGTTGTTTTGTTCTCCTGTGTGAGAATTCGCACTCTAGATTCTACCTTAGGCGGTTTCAGATTGGCCAATGCCTTACTGTCTGCATCACTAAGCTGGTAGTAAGAAGTTATGACTGGTGGAGTTCAAACTTATCATCAATGACAATAGATGATCGTCACGTATTATATCACACATTGATGGAAGTGGGAATTCTATTATTGGATCCCGGCCCAGTAGTGTAGATGGTTAGGTGTTTACCAACTTAAGGCTCCTGGTATAGAATTCAGAGTGCTTACTGCTGAGGAGTCCCATACTGGAACGGAGCAGCTGTCCAGTGCTTACTGATTTTCAATGGTATCCCGTCAACATTAATCTATGACAAATTCAATCGACTGAAAATAATGTATTGGCAGATTATTGTCTTCAACTTTATAGTCTCAGTTTTCTTACAGAAGATTTTTATCGTTATCAAGTAGTGAAGTGATGTTTCACTTTAATTCACAAATGCATTCGAAATTTTAGCATCCAATTCTTATGACTGAAAACAACTTTTAGTGATGTTTAGTAGTCGACACTTTCATTGTCACGATATGATTTTAATAAGATATATAATCGAAGCAAACATCTGTTGTAGCTTGGAATAGGACTTTCCAGAAGTGAGTAATTATTAACCTATTAGGAATCGCACTCAAAACTTTTAGGCATTGAGATGATGTTAAGTTTTATTAAGATTAGAAGTAAATCATTATTTTTATTATACTTTACTTATGATTATAACTTAGACTTTCAGGACTTCAGCCCATTGTTCTTATCCTAGACTATCCTAATAAATGGAATTATAATATTTCTTTTTATATGAGGTAACTGATTACCACCAACTACTTAAAATACTGTATCATTGACTAAACCATGACTTATTATCAGCCCAACAATTGAGTAACCGTTAGTTCGTGTTATATTATAATGTCTAAAAATAGTGGGTGAATCGACAGTGATGAAATTGTAAAGTTCCGGACTTAACATGGTGCAATTCAAAATAAGTTAAAATAATGCAAATGAATTTGTAAGTATCAAATTTCGAATAGTCATAAAATCTTATACTACTTATTATGCGATTTTGTATGTTTGTGTAATATGGAACTCTTCAATGAGACACAACTACATCATACTGTTGATATTTATATTTTTAATGACTGCATTCAGTCTTTCATATCAATTACAAGATAATACAGTAAATTCTAGTAGTCACTATTAAATAGGATACTCACTGCAGAATTTGATGGCTGACACAATTCAAACTGATATTTATTATGCTTGAGTCTCCGTGGATGTGTGTATATTTTATGGGGTAGTGGAGGGGTAAATTTATCTAATGAGTTTTAACTATCAACAAAATTCTTTCAACCTAATTTTCGTACTATTGGGTACTGGTCAGCGATACATACTTACAATCTTTAAAGAAATGGTGTTTCTTAAGTTTCTTGATGTCTACCTTACATCTCAATATAATCTACTACGTTTCAAATCACTTAAATTAATGTCTGCATTACAACTTGATGCATAAATTTTAATGAATGCTATGAAGTACTAGACAAACACCGAACAAGTAACCTATCAATAATCACATAGTGTACATTGAAAGCTATCCACCATTAGAGCTATTAAGGTGATGTTGACTTTTCATATAATTTGTGCAATTGTCATTTAACATGTGTTTAAATTATCATTTAGTAGATTCTGGAGCAGATCTACAGTAAACAGACCAAACCTTATTACTTTAATCATGATTTTGTAGATAATGAATAGTAGTAAAATCCAGAATGGGCTTCTAGCTTAATCTAAATCTTGTCACTGTTTTATTGATTTTCATGTTGGGATATGTACCCAGTATCCATAAATTTAACCTACAATTCAGTTACCACTAGGCTATTGCCTCAATAGCCTAGTTCAAAGGATATGATACTTAATATCATCATTATTACGTCATCATGGAAATTTACAAAAGAGCTCTTAAATCCAAAAATTTTTATTCCTTTTTATCAATAAAGTTTTAGTTTAAGCGTAGATGTAACTTGATTATCACGTTTTTCCATAAAAATAATACATTAAAATGAAATAAAAATACAGATCTTGCATAATATAATAATCTTTCAGGTACTTCTCAGGTGATATTGAGATTCTAATTCACATGATATCAAAACTTATCCTTCTCTCTTGTCCTTTTCTTTTATTATAAATTACATTATTAAACTCATTGTTCGGTAATAACATCATTCATATTGTGTAAACATGTGTTTATTATGTAAAATAGATATACATGCAATACTATGTAATATGCTAGAAAAACTAACCCACTGAATATCTATGTAGATGTAGTTTTCAATACAAGCAACTGTGAATGGTTGGCATTGGATGCTTACAATTGTATTTTGTCGTGAAGTACATGCATATACACAGTAATAAGCATAAATACTAAAACAATAGTGACACAATAGGAATTTAAAATGAACGATACAAAATGTATGTGTGTAAAAGGATGTATTCAAAATTGAATTGACCTTAAAAGCTGCTAGTATGAAGGCAAGATACGAGACGGCTGAGATTAATTTAACACCGACTTTGCGTTAGAACGAACCAATTGGATCTGTCGTTGAAGTTAATACGATGTGACTACTTAGGGACTGATTGGTTGGATCAGAGCCAATGTGACTAATCCTGCCCAGAGGTAGAGATTGAGTGGATAAAACACTAGCAGCTAGGAGACAGTACAAAGTTGTTGGTGGAGCATGAAGAAAGGCTTTTATATAACATTCTGGACCAACCAGTAATGTGAAATACATTAAATGCGGTTCCGTTCATAAAACGGGACAATAGGTTCATAGTAAAATTACAGTAACTCGAGAACGAAAATGAATGTGATAATCGATAGTGAGTATATGAAAGGCCTAAAACTTAAGCATTTAGTAACTATCATAGTTACTAAATGATTAACAAATGCAGTTTAGCTGCAAAAATTCTAATAACATAAAGAATGAACATCATAGGTTGTAATTTTCCAACTCTTTGTTTCGTTATCCCAAAAATGTAATAGAGAAAGAAGAATAAAGTCAATCACTATACATACACTTTGATAATGACTAGCGAAACAATTAATCTCAGTGCTAATATTACTACTAAATAGAACAAATTCCATGCATAAAAATTTGTAAACAAAGAAACAAGTACTCCCTAAGAAACACGTAGTTAACAGGGATAAACTACACCTTGACAGTAGGATTCCAATCAGTGCTATTGTGAGAACACCGCTTCGGCAAGCAATTGTTAAGTTTGATTAAAACAGAGAATGTCATAAAATATTACATACATTACATCTTATCATCAATTTGCACATCTTTTATGTTCTCTGGTGTGTCGTTTGTCCGCTTTCTTATTTTGCTTATTCTCGATTCTCCTATATATTTTAATCAAGCTTTACTGCTTGCCACCTCGCAACTTGCCTTATATGCTGTTTACTGATTCTTTCCAATTTCCCGTGACGATTCGCTACCTACTACTTATTAATAACCTTATGAGTAGTATCTACCACACCATGTCAGACTGAACAATTATATCTTTGATTACTACGCATTTGTAACAAATTAATGTAATTACCTGTAATTGTTAGGAATGTGAGTCTGAATTGCGTAATGAATCACTAATGATTTTAGATAGACCTTATTAATGAATTTTAACTACAATGAAACCAGTATCAAGTAGACTGCATTCAAACAACTTACGATTGAATAATAAGAACAATTTAAACAATCTACACTTTTTTTCGTTGAATCTATTCAGTTGTTGGTGATTTAGGTTTAATTTCATATTTTTTTATGTACCAAATAAACTTATCTACATTTGTATGCCTCAAGCAACTTATTCGTTTGTCTTCTCAATTAGTAATACTATTACAAATACTCAACACTATACCGCATTCGCAACAATGGCAACAATGCTACAATAATAAATTAATTAAAGTTTTATGATGTTGGGTAAGATAAAGAAGAAATAACTGGTTTCACTTTATATCATCCACAGAATTCTACAATCATTCAGTTCTTTTAATGCATATGTTTTTCTTCAGATTCAAAATAATCTTGATAAGATTAACTCTAGACTTTTCTAACACCTTTCTAATTTGAAAGTTATAAACTCCTCCAATTCATTCTATTCATGATATCAGTTCCAGTGTATGTTGAATTCCAACACTGTTTTATACTTACGTTTTCCTCGTTTCTTTTCAACTTGATGTTCTGACTGTCTAATGTTACTCATTATCATCTATACTATAACAATTTTGAATTTCTTATATTCATCACATCGTGCTGTTGTGACATGATAACTTTGGATACTGCTCACTTATCCCATGCCACTATCATCCTAATCACATACGTGCCCGTTGCACAAGCATAACTGTCTGAACTCAGTAGCCCAGTGGTGAACGATGTGGCGTTTGGTACGAAGCGGACTGAGTTCGAGTCCTAGTATGAACACCAACATTAGGATGCAAGTCATCCAGCTGACGAATCTCAAGTAGGACGAAACGTGCATTCTGGATTCTGTTTGCCAATTACAATCCAACCTAAACTTCTCCTGCATTATTTTGTTTATATGTTTATCCAGTAGACATACACAAAATAGTGCGTCTTCAAAACACATATTTTTGATGAAGCGCTTTTCTATCATATATGTAACCAACTACCTGTAGTATTTTAATGAAATATTTTGATTACAATAAGTATATTACTGTTCGTATTCACCATAAGCTGATCTCATTTGAATAAAATTGATAATCAATATGTTCTACACGAATATATTGTCTTCACGCATGGGACTTTTCAGTGACAATGAGTACCCATGATTAGACACCTACCTAGTGGTATTAATGATTAGAAATTCCCCTGAAAAGCCCGTATGTTTAACCGAAGAGTCGAATATTATCGTAACACAGCTTTTTTACTACTCTGTAGTTTCCAATAGTAACCAACTTATGTTAATCTGTTATAAATAAGTACAATGAATTTACACCATTGTACACATAATCACCCCACTTTAATTATGAATTTATTCATCATTACAAATTTATTTACTTTTAAGATAAGTAGTTATCGTATAGTACAATTAATACTATGCAACTATCAATTCTACCTACTACTTATTTTTGATTAGTAAGTGGGTAGGGGCAGGAGGGGTGTTGGGGGCGGGGGGTTTCTGTTTCGTTCTGAACTAATCACTAAATAACTATTAAATACGTTTCGTATTTCAGTGCACTATTTCTTCAGATCGTCAATTTGTCTTTTAATTTTTTTAAAGTAACAATACAATTTATTATATTTTTTATTTGAATTGATAAAGTCCTCATTAGTTCATTTGTTCAAATGATAACCTTGTTTCTCCAGTATGATGTCAAGCAACTTAAGCATAATAAGTTATCATTTAAGTTGAATTGTACCTGTCAAATGAAATCTAGGATGTGTGTTCCGTCTTATTTGGAACACGTATGCTGGATGTACCTATATCCCAGTGTTGATGTCCGTTTTGTGTTAAACGCTACTACATTCATTATTAAGATACTGGGTCCAGACAGCTACACTTGTGCAACGCATATATATATATAAGATATTTGAATTTTCCGATTGGTTTGTTAGAAACTAAAATTGATTAGTCTGTAACCCTATTTCTTCATTTTGTTCCGATTACCTTTATACGGAAGTAGTTCATTAGTACGAATTAAATTTAAAATATTCATCCCAATATATCTAAATGGTCTAGTGACATACTGGGTAATTAAAACCTAATGGATGGAATAATGTGTATCTACGATCTGTTACTATTTAAAGGAGCATTTTCTGGTCTCACAGTTTTAGGCATTATCACCAGTATAGGACGCTGGTCTAGAATTTCCTGTGGACTACTTCCAACAACCTAATATTTAAGAAACCATAATTTTATGATTATTTTGTATAATTTTAAAATTATTTTATTGTGAATTCATAACGACCGAAGCGGTTTTATAAAGATTGGTTTTAAAATGTTGTTTGTATTTGTTATAAACTTATTTCTGTAAGGTACTAGCAAGTGCTTCACTCTAATAAGGGATTTCTAAATGATCATATGCACTCATAACGCCAATACGAACCGGGTTCAATAAGTCCAGGTCATGTGGTAAAAGTTTACCAACAACACAACTTGGTTGATCTGCATTCAGAGGTAGGATTTCTACTGCCTCGATCGATTTGTGGTATAAGTCGATGACATTTCAATGCCATCAGTTTGGTTATCTCATTCCAAATATACCCGATTTACATAAGTCACAGTCATGTGTACTCACTGCTGATGAGCCTTGTGCAAAGATGAAGTGTGTGTATAGTACACACTGGTTTTCTCTAGAACCCAATTGAAATCAATCTGTGACGAATACAAACAAAAATCTAAAGAGTTAATTGATAATATAAAAATCAAATTATAAGTGATTCTGAGAAAATAAAGATGACAGTTAAGTGATAAACAATGCTTCGTTCATTTATTTTACCTTTTCTACTAACAGGTATTTTTAAATAGATTGATTATGTAATCAAATATCTGAATTTTGAAAGTAATACTATTTAAGTGTGGTGGATAACTTATTGGCATTCGAAGAGATAATCACTGGGTTCAAGTTTGAGTTTGAACATGAACTTCGAATTACTGGTACATTCAGCGAATTAGTTGAGGATAGAACGATGTATTAGTTGTGGATTGCATTTTTAATTAGAACCCAAAAGTACTAAAAGAATCCGATGTTTCTACAGAAACTGAATATAGCCTTTCGGCAGAAATAAAGAAAATACAGACACATACTTATCAGTGTGTCTTCGGGTTGAGTACAGTAATTCCTGTTAGTTTGCAAGAGACTTTAAGTAGTAACCACATTTTGATATCTAGTCAGAAAAATACCGTAGGTTAAATATTTCATATAGTATTAAATCTACTTTAGTACCTTAACCACTTAATTTTTCAAGTAAGGTGTAAACTAAGCAGGTTATACAATTTTAGTTGGTAGTAAACTTCACTTCGTTTATTTTGCAAGTTGGATGGTGATTCCAGTTGAGAGTTTCAAACCTTCACAATTCTGCTTCAAAGTCTGTGTCTATTACTACTGAGTTATCTAGGCCATAAATGCAATATTTGTGCTGATTGATCACTGATGCTTAGAGGATAAAATCGTGTGTAATAATCGATTTTCATCGATGGTCATTTTACACCTCGGCTTCTCAACATTGTATGCATTAGGTTTAGCTTAGAGTTATTTGATAGAAATTTTTGAACGTTAGTTAACACTAGAAAAGTAAACAAAAAGGAAATTTGTCATTAATTCTCAGTAATCAACCAATGTAAATGCTCATGACTGGTTGCTGTAAGGATTAATGAATTTTGAACGTCATATCACCAATTTGTCTGGGTTAAACTACTCTCAAACATCAGTAAACACTAGAAAGATGTTTCTCTGTAATCACTAGTTGTTAATAATGTGGTTCAGCCATGTTAATCGACAGATAGTTATACATTAATGATGCCGAATGAAATTATGTAATTTACCAAGCAATGACTAAACTTTAAGAAAATCTCAATGATTGGATAACTTGCTAACTAAATCAAATGTATGCAACTATTGTATAGTTTGAATATCTTAAATCTTACCACCAGTAGGAACATGAGTATACATTACTTTATCAATGATTGTTTTCTGGTTTTCAATAGTTATCTAACAAACCTCAATTCATCATATCATAATCAAATATTAAATGATGACTTTATATGTTACCTCTTCCTTTCAAATGACACAAAATCACTGCCAAAATAGTTGTTAATAACAAAGTTAATGTACACTTACTAACTAGTCATATTAGATTATATTTATCATTTTTATAAAATGACTAATACTTAAGAACAATTACCAATTTCTACTAATTACTTTTAGTAGTATTCTACTATTCAACTTTATTATGATCATATGAAGTAACCAAAAATTATTTAAGATAAAAAAAAAACTTATAAATCTATCAGTTATAGTTATACTTCAAAAAATAACCTATGTAATAAATATAATGTTTCTAAGACTTGTCCTAACAAGAATACATATATGTGTACAATAACAAGTACCAATACTCTTAGGTTATTTTCATCTATCTTACACTCTTTCATTACCAGTTTATATTGATTTTGATATTCTTCGGGCTATTTATTGATATTATTACTATTATTATTACTATTTTGACCTTAAATGTCAAGTTGGTTGTCTTGTCGACGTCTGTAGATGCAGTCGACGAGTTAGTTTTTTTTTTAATGAGTTGTATTATTTGTAATATAAATAGTGGGTTGCAACCATCTACTTCCATAAATATACTACACTCACCAGTACTACAGAAATATATATATATATATATTAAGCCAGTTTAAGATTTGAACGTAATTAAAGACATTTCACAGGATCCTATTGAATGGAGTATTGGTCACATGAGGAAAGTAGACACACTTTGTTGACAAATGTTAATTAGTACGAAACCAAAACTCTATGAAAGTTTTCTACTGATTACTTCCAACTAACTTAAATCAAACTATATACTTCATACAGTAGGCAGTCATTTGGACTAGTAGCTGATAAATTACAGCTTGGACGATAAATTAATTTGCACTACCAGAACAATGCTAACAATAATATCTTACTTCGTATTGTATAGAAATGATTATTGAATGTTTTAATAAAACTGATGATTTGAATTAAAATGTATCTGAGTACTTTTTTTACTCGAATTTCTATTGAACACAATACTTATGTTGCTCTTTCAAAAAATAATTAATAGAATTCACGAAAGTTGAATCAAAATCTGTCGATAGTGATTCCTTCAGTAACTGAATTAGTCAATTGTGTTATATTATAAGATCTGCAAATTTCAACATACACTTATGACACTTATGACACTGTCTGGACACAGTATCCTAGTGGTTAACGCGGTGGCGTTTGACACGAAGCGAACTGAGTTCGAATCCCAGCGTGAACATCAACATTGGGATGCAGGTACATCCAGCCGACGAGTCCAAAATAGGACGAAATGCGCGTCCTGGATTTCACTTGCCAGTCACAATCCAACTTAAATATTTAACATATATAATATTGCTATATCGAGGCAATTCGCTCAGGATGCACATATGGCAACAGAGACTGACCAATTTCAGTCCTTTATAAATCAACGGGAAAATACAAGCTTATCCTAATTACTTACGACGAAGTGTTTATTAAGCATAGAATGAAGATATATACAGTTTAAAACAGTTCAATGATGAAAAGCACGATTAAGTGAATGCGAATATAATTTTTACTATAGAGCATCTCTTTGCTTCTGGTTATTTATTTCTATCAGAATCTTTGTTGAAAATTATTCACAAGTATTGGTTTATAAGGAAAGTGAATAAGAAATATATATTTAATGGATGTCTTAGCGATTCCTTAACTTAAGTGATATCCTTGCTCTTAAAAGTAGTATGTTGTATCTATTATTCCATTATAGTCGATTGTATTTGAGCAGTATGATTACAATTAAATCGACGTAATGATGATTATTATATCTAACATGAATATTAATTTGTACTGAATGTAAAACTTTAGAAAATTTCTCCATTATGAAATAGTTAGTAATAATAATAATAATAATAGCTTTATTCAATAGTATTTTTTAGTACAATATGAATTTTCAGCATACAATGTCTCAACAAGTTACTTTTTTTACTGTGTCAACATCTGATAAAAAAAGATGCATATTTTATATTGTTAACAACAACAACAACAAAAATTACAGTAACATAAGGAATAGGAGTCTTTGCATTTCATAACAATCCGTATTTTTTCAAGCACAGATTTCTGATTAGATTGGTTCTTACAAACCTTTCATCATATAGAACATGTGGTAAATATGGAATAGTTGAGCATTTATACTTCTCTTTACGTGCTTGAATCCTGATATAGCAGCGTCGCTTTCTGCCAGAAGATAAACATATGATGAATATTGATTCTTTTTAACGCGTGCTGCCAGGCACCATGATGTTTGCGTTTAGATCTAACTGAGTTGCACATGATAAGTAGTAAACTTTTTATAAATGCGCATGGGTACACAATGCGATTTTGGGACGTGATAGGGAAATTAAAACAAAACAGAAAACGGAATGATAACTTGTTGAGATTTTGTTAAAAATAAGGTAGCCCAGGATTTCAAGCAGGCCGCCATATGAAATAGTTACAATCATATCAGTACAGCTATTCTTAAATCTAATAAAATAGCATATAACAATAAAATGAAACCATTCACATTCATTTATCATATTCAGTTAAATTGTTTTCTATTACTATTCAAGTAATTATAATTAGAGATTATAAGTAAACATAAAACTTCACTTGTATATTGATTCATACATGTCATTTAAAAATACAATCTAGTGTTCTTCATTATGTTTTCAAGCTACACTAAATGTGTTATAGTCAGAATTTCTGATCATTTCTTCATTTCATTTAATAGTGAAGCTATAAATGTTATTGAAAAATGTAGATTAGAAATATCATATTAAGAGGCTGAAATTATTCTTAACTATTTGGTCTAATTATATTAGAAGAGTACAATGCTACAAATTTAGTAAACATTAATTCTGAAAGTAAGATCAATCACCACGATTACACACACTCTACTGTACTGTAATCATCTGTTAAATGAATTTAAAAGCATTTGAAAATTACAGATGTATACATATCATGACAACCAGCCAACCTTGATAATAACTTAAACATAACTTAAATATTTCTCAAAATATTAGATATTTGCATAAATTTGATAAATACAACACATTATAGCATCCATTAGAAAATGCTGTCAATTCAATTAAATCATTTGTTACTAGTGATTTATAAGTTTTAATAAAATTTCATTATTAGTGATAATTGAATTTTGGCAAAGTGTTTCATTTTACTTGACACTCATCAGTTTGATCCATTTCAATCCTATTATTAATATTTATTAATTAAATATTATATCTTATAAACAAATTAGCTACTATCTATATTGCATAATTTAGTGAATAATACAAAACTCACTATGAACATCAACATTAGATTCATGAATGAAATAATATTCACTTTTCGAATACTATAACTGAATAAAATTAATAAAATAATCATCAAATGACTAAAATATTTATATTTTAAAACTTGTTGACACTAGTTTAATAAACTAGTCCCTTGAGTTATAAAATAATAAGTTATATATTTAAGTTGGATTGTGACTAGCAAGCGGAATCCAAGGCGCACGTTTCGTTTTATTTGGGATTCATCGGCTGGATGTACCTGCATCCCAATGTTCATGTTCACAGTGAGATTCGAACTCAGTCCGCTTCGTGCCAAACGCCACTGCGTTCACCACTAGGCTACTGTGTCTAGACAGTCACACTTGTGCAACGGGCATATATGTAATTAGGATAAGCTTGTATTTTCCCATTGATTAGTAATGGACTGAAACTGGTCAGTCTCTGTTGCCATATTTGCATCCTGAGCAGACTGTCTGGACACAGTAGCCTAGTAGTGAATGCGGTGGCGTTTGGCACGATGCGAACTGAGTTCTAATCCCAGTGTGAACATCAACATTGGGATGCAGGTACATCCAGCCGATGAGTCCAAAATAAGACAAAACGCACGTCATGGATTTCACTTGCCAGTCACAATCCAACTTAAATATATAACTTGTGTAATATTGCTATATCGAGGCAATTTGCTCAGGATGCACATGTGGCAACAGAGACTGCCTAGTTTCAGCCCAATACATATCAGCGGGAAAATATAAGCTTAACCTAATTACATAAAAAGATAAGAATTTCATTTAACGAAGTGATCGCTTTTCGGTGAATTCAAATCTGTGCAGTCGAATAAATGCGATATTAGAAATACAACATCAACTGGTCGACACATGGCAGCAAATGGAATGAGCTGCTAGTTAAGATGATAACAATAAATAATTGAATATAGTGATAAACATAAAAAAATATGCTCTATTATTCATATTTAGACTGTTCAAGTTGAGAGAGGAATCTTTAAAATGAAATTAAATAAATAACAATATTGGAAATTTGAGAATGGATCAGGAGATTGAGATTAGTAAAACCAAAGCAACAATATTAGAGTTGGGTTACGCAGTAAGATAAATAAGATGATAAATGAAAAATAGCTGTGATGCAGATGGTAATAAGCGCCAATCTCAGAGGTATTCCAATTATCTTGCAATTTATCTGATTGCGTAACACAACTCTGATACTGTTACTTTTGATCTACTTCTTTCGATCACATGATCTGTTCTAAAATTACCTGTATTGTTGTTTATTCATTCTGATCTTGAAGATTACTCTTCCCATTTCAACAGTCTAAATAAGAATAACACTGTATATTTTTATTATTTTTACTAGTATGTTCGATTATTTGATGTTAACATCTTAATTAACACATCATTCCGTTTGTTTTCACGTGTCGAACAGTTGTTATTGTAATTCGAATATCATATATATGCGATTGTACAACTTTAAAAATGAATACACCGAAAAGAGATTGGATCGATAAACAAACATTTTATCATTACAGAACCGATCTCTCTGTTCCGCTTTCTCCATACCCCTCCACAACCTAATTTCCACCTTATAAAAAAAATCAATACCATTCTCTTAAGAATCATGTTCCAAAGGTATTTTTCTTTCGGTTATAAAGTACTCCGTTTTAGTAAAATCACTAATGTTGATGTAATATACCTTTGGTCTTTTCTTTTTTCTTTATTTATGATTAGTCACCAGTTAATATTCTAGTTAATAGAAAGTCATTTCAAGTAGATTTAAACAAATCTAGTTACATTTCATAAAATTATTATTGTCAATTAAAACATTTGTGTATTATTATTATCATTTATTTAAAACAAACAGACAAATCGAATTATAGAAAAAGAAGAAAAAAGAGTAATGAGAACACACTTAGTGATAAACATGATTGAATGGTTACAGTGGTTAACTGAATGAATGACAACTGTTCGATATTTGGTATTGTTGTTAAGTTATTGATTTAAGAATATTACAGATGATTGACGATCATTAACAAATGAATAATTTTTACATCGATGTACATTGGTAGCTGATAGGTTTCATCAATTGGAAAATGTGTAAATAAGTCCGTGATAGGACAGTTATATTTCGAGGTAATTAAGAAGCTATTGTAAAAAACAGAACATTTAAATATTCAGTTATTATCTTCTCAACAACGATCAGTATTTTGGTCCAAACGTTTAAAATATCCTAGTCCTCAATGCACCCTAACAATTGTAGTCATCTAGTGATAAATAAAATAAAGACTGGAAGTGATTTACACAAGCTGACAGTCAGCAAACTATAATATTGAAGAGAAATCTAAAAGTTGGCCTTCTTTCTTTGGAAATTAGCACAGAATCCCTAGTGATTTCATTAGTGTCATACGATGAAAAATGTAACTCGTTGTCATGGAAGGTTCTCCGAATTGGCTAGAAGTATACATCGTGCTAAGTCTGATACCTAGAACAAGATTTGGGAAATTTTTCGAATGTGTTTAACTGTGACAGAGTATTGGAAATCTTGGTGACTGATGAGAATTATTAATCCATTCTAAAAGATAAATGAAGTTTGATCTCTGTCATATCATCCATAGTCAACAGGCAAGTAAAATGATCTATTGATACATTGGGAATAAGGGGAAATGGAATACATATCTTGGTGATAGGCTAATTTTTAACGTGTTACAGAATTACTCTTAATCCTGCCATCTAGAATGGAAAATTACCTCCAAAAGTGATGTTATAGAGTAAAGTCTGAACAATTTTTATTAGACCGCTGACATCAAAACACAGGGTGGACTTAATTACGAAATATTTGATCTTAGCTTTAAGGTAGGTGAACAGTTATTCTTCAAATCATATTAAGGTAACACATACTGGTATCCAGGAATAGTAAGACGAATGATAAGAAAAATATTGTATCTGGTTAGGAGAATATAATTATATGTCATTCAGATCAGTGAAGAGGAAAAAAGATTAACTTCACGGTGCATGAATATAAAACATTCACGTAAAATACTTTTAGATATTTTCAAAATTAACCTCTCAAATGAAACAAAGGAGATTATGGATGCAAAGTTAAAACAACCTAACTGTCACAGGTGTCGAAGTAATGACGAAATACAGTGACGAAATCGAATAGTAATTTTAGAGGACAGTCACATCCAAATATTATATAAGTTGGATTGTGACTGGCAAGTGGAATCCAGAACGCGCGTTTCGTCCTATTTGGGACTCATCGGCCAGATGTACCTGCATCCCAATCTTGATGTTCACACTGGGATTCGAACTCAGTTCGTCGCTATATCGAGGCAATCCGCTAAGGATGCACATATAGCAACAATGACTGACTAGCTTCAGTCTATAACAAATCAACGGGAATATACAAGCTTATCCTAATAGTCACATCCAAAATACTAAAAAAAATAGAAACGTTCAGATTTCACGTAGAAATTTTGATAAGAACTCTAAAAATCTGTGAAAATTGCATCTAATAGAATTTCTGGAATAATCGACTTGGGATCATTTAATTGGCTAATGACATAACATTTTGCTCCTGGATAAAATGAACTTCGCTGATTACTTTTTGTTAACTTAAAATTATAAATACTTGAAATTTATTGTTCAAATTCGGCACCTACTGGAATACATTTACCTACTTTTCTACTGATTACTAATAAACAAGTTAGGAGGTTTGGGGGGAGAGAGGTCCCGATTCAGAAGTTACTAATAGGCATTTTAAATTTTAAGGTACGAAAAATATCAGCCCTGTTCCCTACAAAAGACTTACTTTCTGTCTATTATTATAAAGCATAGGAAATCCATCTATAGTTTAGACTCATTTTATGATTTTGAAAAGAACGACATGTGTTTACAGTTAACGTGGAGAAATATGCGAAATTTATGCGTAATTGAGTGTTGTGACAATTGTTTGAATTTGCTTTCACGAGTTGGCTTTAGTTATACAATCGCTGAAAACCAGAAACTGACACTAGACATCTGTTTCCTTTTACTATAGGACTTTTTTGTAGTAAGCATACACGGCCCTGCTAGGAAATAAAACCCAAGGCCTATTGACTCCACAGAGAATGCTTACCAATTAGAACACTTGACCGTCCGGTATCCAGCGATTGATATTGTGAACTCAGTCTATTCACGATATGTTAGGCGATCACATCCATTGCTATTTGTATGCAATTGGTTGTACTCCACATGTCACTTCTTTCCACTATAACTTCATGAATTACCTTCAGTAGTTGATTACTTGTAAACTGTTGTAGATTTTATTTAAATGTTGTAAAGTTTGTTGAATTTGTATTGAATATTTTGTTTAACTCAAACAATTTTGTGATATAACATTGTAATCCATTTTTTCATTGTATCTCTACAACTGGAGTTACTGATTACAATCTAGAAAGTATAAGTATTATTTAAAAGGCCATTGTAATTACATTACGTAATCTTAATTATGGGAAATAATCATGCAGGGAATATAATGAAAACAGTAAAATGTTTCCATATTTAACTAATATGAAACTTTGAGAAGAAAGTTATGTAAACAAAAATACAGACACGTTTTTAAGTTCATAATGAAAAATTGAAGAGAATTTACTCATAGTTATAAATGATCTTCAAGATGATTGATACACACAAACGATCATAGAATCCATGACTTTAATGGGTCAACGATAACCTACATTAGGTGATCAAGTTATACAACGACATCTGTTAATGAATAGAATATAGGTATGAATGTCTCGATTGAACATCTGCTAAATACTTTACCTGTAGTAATTTGTGATTGATATTTTCTCTATCTCTTATTTAAATCATAAACATCTATGATAACAAGTACAGGTAATCAGCTACAAATAATAGTTTATATAACTTTTACATCTGTTTTGTACCATTAATACACTGGTTTTATATCCAATTTATTTTTTTCAATTGTGTTTATCTGTGCGATCGAAGAAATCATGCACATATTTCTTGATCTGATTGGATTACACGCTCTTACTAATCTGGCTTAAGCTAGGTGAAGTCATGGTAAACTAACAAACGTTATTATACTACTCAGTCACTAATAAAGATCATAATTCCAGTGACTAGTCAGGACTTATGCATTCGATAATTATCCCTCTTGAAAGTATATCATCTATGGGTAACCATTATCTTGTATATAATTTCGCTTCAATCTCCTATTATAAACCGTAATAACTTGAATAATTTCATTTTGGATAGAAATAAGACAGAAACCTGTCACAATATTACTTTTGAATAGGTTCTCGAGGTTTTCTTACTGTGGTAATATTTACCTTATTGAATAAGAGTATTAGTAATTAGAAATAGGACTGTCAGGTCAAATACCATATGTTTAAAGCTAATGAAAATCAATTTGGGTGGTTATTCAACACATTGAATTCGACTGGTATTCAGGTTATAATTTGTAGGGTCAGAATTGTTGGGTACTGATGGAATTCTATATAAGTAACAAAGTTAATAATAATATAACAGAAAATTCCCTGAATAAATATATATATATAGTAGGATACATCCAACGACCCAAAGACCCCTATTCAAGACCTTCAAATATCATGAAAAAGGAGTTATCTTTAAACGATTAACTTGATATTCAACTTTGACTAAAACAAATTTCAAGATATGTTTTCCACAGGTATACTTTTAGTTAGATCGTAAGTAGTAAATAGAAACGAAGACACGCGTTTTGTCCTATTTGGGACACGTCAGTTGGATGTGTCTGCATAACAGTGTAGATAACTACACACAGAAGCGTTTGACACTAAACAAAGTTTGATTTACAGCGTATACATCGACACTGGGACGTAGATACATCCAGTTGATTAGTCCAAAATAGAACAAAACACACGTTCTAGTTTACGCTTGCCAACTACAATCCAGAGTAAATCATACATGCGAACTATCACTGTACCGAGTTAATCCACTCTGGATTCACATATAGCAACGCAGATATCAACTTCAGTCCATATCAAATCAACGGGAAGATCCAAGCCTATTCACTTTATAATGTTCACACTTAATAAACAATAAAGTCTTAAATTAGAGCTTCTCATAATGTACATTCAATAATTTTGCTTACATATTCATAAAGAAAGCATTTGGCTTACCACTTTTTCGCTTATAATATATAAGAATTCAATTAGTAAATTTGACATCACGAATTGGTCTGCAGTAGACAACCATTAATCACCTGAATGCATTAAATAGCTGTTTCGTTTTATTATCGGACTTTTTGGCAGTGCATCTCCACAAGTTCAACCCAGGACCCTTCGGTTCTGCAGCGAACTCATTACCATTAGATCACTGAATCGGCTCCCAACTGTTAATATATCTAATTCAGTCAATTCGTGGTACGCTTGCGTGACTTCGTTTGTTACCATCGGAGGGTAACTACCTCACATCCGGAACAGCTGAACTGTACTGGTCAAGTCTTCTCACTAGAACTCCAGGAATTCAGTAAAGTTATATTTTGGTTAGCAATCAAATCTATAATGTACATTTTGTTATATTTGAAATTCATCAGTTGGATTAACCTAAATCCTTAGGTTATGCATTGATGTACAAACTAAAAAGTGCTTAGAATTAAATTTTAGTATGAACACGAACTTTAGGATACTGTTACATACATTAGTTGACGAATCTTAAACGAAGTGAAACACATATTTTATGTTACATTGTTATTCATAATCCAAGTTTTTCTTTAGGTTTGTTAACAGTAATTTTTCTATTTGGAAAACGGAAATCTACTTAAGAGAATACACTTAGTGTGAAATTCGATTTAAGAATTTTCGTATATTGTATATTGAATCACTGTCTCATGGAAAATTCAATGTTCAACATATATAAAGCGATTAGCGATAATCCATTTGCATTATATTAAAGCTCTTGAGTACTTCCGTTTTTTTTAATACACTTCTATGAAATAAATAAAGTCACTTGTAACTGGATTGAAGTGACTTTGTGGAGATAGTTTACGTGTTTGAATTCGACACCGATTGATGTTGGTTAGGCACTACTGAAAACAAGAGAGCACGGGATAGCTGTTTCATCCTAGTACGGGACTCTTTAGCACTGATCGCTCTCGGTTTTGTCATGGAACAGAACTTGGAACGCTTAGGTCACACAGTGAACTTAAATCCATTTGCATAACTGGGCTGTTGTCCAATGGTAGAATTCCCGTCGTTTCAGAGTTGTGTACGTGGATAAAACTTTTATCCAGTGCTTCCTAATCTTTAGTAGCATTCAACCAACCTGCAACTTACACAACTAAAGTCATACATATTGCTTGTTATTATTAAGAAATGAATACACTTTATCGTTATAATATATGTTGGCTTTTATATCATTTCGCTTTTGTAGTATATCAATTTTGTCTCTAAGTGATGGTATTCAGTCAATTACTGTAGTAAGTGATCTTGAGCCTAAAGGTGAACAGTTTATAAGATAGAAAACAGGAAAAATCCATCGTAAGCTAGTATCTTGTAAAGCACTTCATAATTGGTCACTTACACTACTTAATCTGGCACTCAACCAAATCGATTAATAACTACATTTATCTTGTTCAAGATGTTTGATACACATTTTGCTTAATAAAACACATATGTATAAGATTGGTAATACTTACGATAAATAAAACGATGTTTATTTATTGGCTAATGGGTACTGCGGATATTGTTGATAACACAAAATAACCTAATTTAGACAACTACTTAAAACCAAAGAAGCGATGAACAACCATTATGTCCTATTCTGACAAAGCTCATCAAAAGGAAGTATATCCCTATATTTTCCTCATGAGTTGAGCCCAAAATATTCAGGTTTCACGCCTAAATCTTAAACCAGCCGGTCAATATCCTATGCTAAACATTTCTAGCTCATTACATGATACATGTTTGCCCAGAAAAAATTCAGCATAAAAACATAGATTGTCATCACAGATGATTACCAAACGTTTATACCTGATAAATACTATCTTTATTTTATGTCACTAAGGTGTAAACGATGTAATCAAATCTAATGAATAGATACATGGTAGGAATTAATGTACTATGGTGTACCACAGTATGAAATAATGGTACTATTGTGTAATATTGATAAATATGATACGATTCTAATTGTTAACGCATAGTGTCATAAGTAAGTATGTACTGTCGGTAATTTCTCATCATATTTTACAATAATAAATAAAATACTTATTATTTGCTCAAGATCGAATTAATTAAGAAGGTAATTCCGGAGCTCTGTTGAAGAAACGTGATCATTAGATTTCAATCATGTCCGAAGTGAAGCAGCTAGTTACTCTTCAACAGACACTGGACAACGTCAATAAATATATCACAAGCTTAGTAAATTCGCAAATGTAATAGTTGGATTCTGGCTTAGTTATCTATGTGTCATGTATTTGCCATGATGCATGAAAACCCAGAGTTCGATCCCTGACAGAGTTATAGGTACTCACTCTTACTCTAACGAAACAATTGTTGAGTACTTTCTGGTTTTTAGCAGTTGCATTACAAATTTCGGTTCATAATGTATTGTGCAAAGAGAACTGTTTATTTCGAGAGTTTGAGTCATTGTGGTTAACAGAATAACAATACGCATACATAGATTAGAGGAAAGGATTGTTAAAATTCGTTACTGCAATCATATATGTATATATTTATAATTAATTTTGTCTTCTACCTAATATAAATTTATTAAAATTCTAACAAAGTAGTGACTTAGTAATTAAAGCTTTCGACTTTTAAACACTAAGCCATAGGTTCGAATCTTTCCCTGCCAAATTCCGACTAACTAATGGCCTAATATCACTAATCATCACACAATTAACATATGTCTTATACATTAAGGATATAAATTTGTACTTACTAAGTAAGTTATATCATCTCCATCTAAATCAACATCATTATCATAAGCATCATCATCATCCTGTAAACCATAATATTTTTAATAAATACTTCTATTTGTAAATATAAATTCTAATGAGAAGCTTTTGAAATGATGTATTTAGTTAAACTATTGTCATGTTCAGTTGTTTTGTTTCAATATATACTTACTCAATTTTGTCTTCTTTTTGAAATTGATAGATTCAAAATGTTAAACCATTGCAGATTCTTCATGTTGAGAAACGTTTACCTGTAATTAATGAAGAATTCAATGATAATACAGTGAAGCATCTAAAAAAGACGCCATTACCAAGAGAAATGTATACTGAAGTAAGAAAATTGTTTATTACTACTTTCAGCTACATACACTTAAATGGATAGAATAGTTAATTTAAGCGTACTATTTTATTTCAATTAAAGTAAGTATCCTATTATTGTGCACTGGCTTAGTGATATAAATAGTATAGGGATCATCGTTAGACATCGGAGGGGGGGAGGGTTTAAGTTTGATTGGCTGTTGGAATTGATGATGTGCACCTATACTAGACCGGAATGATTGTTTAGTGGTTCATGATTTTCAGTGGTACCTAACTAACATCAATATATGACGAATACAAATAATTAATATTTTATTTATTTAAAATATCAGCCTCTTAAACATAGAATGAATATACTGATATGATATTTTCTTGAACCATCTCTTCTGTGGTTAGCTTCTCTTATTGTGGTTTCTAGTATATTATTACATCACCTTTGTTATTGATCCTGTTGATTTCGTTTCGTTGTATTGATTGAGAACTGGATTACTGAGTAAACACATTTACGCCAAGCTCTAAGTTGATAATAACTGACTGATAATCATCAAACTAATTAAGTAATCTTTGTAACGAAATAAACGATATTGAACGCAAAAAAATATCTATCTAGTACTCTATTCATTTTCATTGGTAATCCAAATCAAGATCACTTTGTGCCAAATACAAACAACAAAAAAATGAATACCAGTCTCCACAGATATTGATTCTTAATACGTGAAATAAGTTTACAATTCCCTGTTTCAGACATCATCGGAAAAGCATCTTTAGTAATAGCTAGAAAGTAAACATAATTAATATTTTAGATTTTGTCGGCTTTTAAGTGTCACAGCATTGGATGGCCATACATAACCATTTCGTCAGTAGTTTTTAGATGGAAGATTCTTGTTTTAGATACCTCACGGTTATCATCGGTAGTCTGTGAAACAAGATCTAGTAAGTTAATGTGAAACCCAACTTTCCTAACTGTTTTTTATCTTAGGATGAACATCAACATTGGGATTCAGGTACATCCAGACGACGAGTCCCTAATAGGATGAAACGTGCTTCCTGGATTCCACTTACCAGTCCCAATCAGACTTAAATGATGCTTTTTATCTGTTTTGGGATGACAGTATCTCTGAAGATATAATGGCAACACTCCACTGTCATCACACTTGTGTACAGTCATCGATACAACTAAGTCCACAAAACCTATTAGCATTGCTTTAGATTTTATCACTTTCTATCCTACCTGTCTAGAGTGCTAAGATTTAAATGAACAAGCAATCTAGACAACAAAACTGGATTGAGCCACGATGATGATAGATAAATCCGACAGCTATGTCACGATGAGTGAACACTGAACGATGTACTGTTTTACAAATTACTCTTTTCACACTCCTCCTTTTAACAATATCATCTTTAGAAATTCTCTTCTACAACGTTGAATACTGATAGTAATAACAGTAAAATCCAACATCAAAATCTCATTAATCTTATGATTAACAGACTAAAGAACAAGTAAACATATGCTTAAACTAATCATATGAAGACTATTTGTAAATATCAATATGGTACCCTATCGTTTATATGAAATGAACAAAAGAAATAGTCTATAACTTTTACACATTAGATTTGGTTCTTGTTTTTTTTTCAAATTACATTCTCATAAACAATATCGATAACAAATCGAAAAGAGTCTATTAACAAGAACAAGGTCTATTATGTATCACTTTGTATGATGATCATGTAAATTTCTTAAAATAATTTCAGTTAAATATGATTTATATGTTGAAATGAAGATGAACATCATTACAAATTTAATATAAATAAACATGAATTCATGAATTGGATGGATCACATAGAATTATTGAACAGAATTATTTCTATGAAGATTGATATTCATTTTGTTGTTGTTGTTGTTGTTGTTTGTATTCAATACAGACTGATCTTGATTTAGGTTACCATTCAAAAAAATAAGGAGTACTAAATAGATGTTTTATCTTAAATATGAGTATATGTACATATAACCACATATTGGATACTAGATATTCAGGTCTCAGAACAAACATTTAACAACTTGGACAGCCGGTGTTCATTCATAAGATTTCTATTACTTCAGTTGATTTGCAGTATAACTTGAAGATGACCCAATTTTACTGATGATAACTATCTCACTACTGTCTTGTTTGTAGCAAGACCTGGCATATTTGCTCCCGAGTAAGATACTAGGTGTTCATACGCCATAAACGGTTCCACACTAGAATGACATATTTATCCAGTACTTCTTGGTATTCAATAGTATCATATAGAGATCGTTGTTTAACGCATGTAAACAATAATCCTGATTATTTGTTTAAAATTAAAGCATCTTTCAAAGCAGCAGGTGACATATAATAACCAGCATTTATTAAATGCGGGTGATGATACCGATATTAGTGAATTATTTATGTGAGACCCTTGTCAGTCTATGTTAAATTAGAACCATAAAATGAAGTTATGCAATTAATTAGTAACTTCATTTTACAATGATAATTAGTCCTTAAATGAATGAAATATCTTTTGACAAATAAACAAATTACTTCATTTAGTAATAATGCAAAATAATAAGTCCAAAGTTACTCGTAACTTTTTCAATGTCCATCAAGTGTGTGTTGATTTCGCAAATGACCTCACCTTTCTATCCCACACATAGCAACTAATGCAGGTGAAGACGGACAATATAACAACAGCCTGTCAGCAGTAGGCCTCAACATACACAAACGATAAAGCATGATCATTACTGCATGCAAAAACAACGAGTGCCAACATAATTACACTTGACGGCAAAATTCTGAAAAATGTGGAAAATTTTCCATATGTGGGCGGTAATACCGATAAATAATAATGAGCTAATGGTAAGGCAGAGGTTGACAAGACAATGGCAGCATTTCTACAATTGAAAAACTTCTGAAACTCAAACCAGACGTCAGCCAACATTAAAATCAGAATTTTCAATACAAACATCAAGATAGTTCTATTGTATGGACCAGAAAAATTGCATGAACAACTACAAAAGCATCATTCAAAAGAAACAAGTATTTATAGACTGTTGTGTGCTCAGGATACATAACATCCATTGACCAGATACAATCAGTAACAACCTATTGCTGTACAGAACTAACTAACCGACTACCAGTTGAGGAAGGAATTAGAAAAAGACGCTGGAAGTGGATGGAACATAAATCGAGGAAAATTATCAAACAGCGTCACAAAACAAGCTCTAACTTGAAATTTTTAGGGCATAGGAAAAGAGGAGGACAAAAGAACACATTGTGTCGAGAACTGGAGGCAAACACGAAAATAATAAATAGCTCATGGGAAGAACTGGGAAAGGGATTTGAAAAGAGAACTGGTTAGAGAATAATGGTCGGTGGCTCACGAGGGGTTATTAACTGTAGGCCTGTGTTTCTACTCCATACAAGATTTCTAAAAATTTCTCTGTGAATTATAAAAGTATACCTTTAAATAAACATTTCATTTTAATAACAACTACATAATGGTGTACTTACCAAATGTAATATACCTCAATGTACCCGTATGAAAAACGTTTGTAGTAAAAGTTTAAGTAGGAAACGAGATTCATGCTGAAATTAACACTCAAATATGTTTTTCATTGTATTCCTTATTTATGTGACTGATTGATTTTCAATAAATTATACTACTTAAACACTATTTGCAAAGTAGACTTCAGTAATATGTAAATATTTTCAAAATTATGTCTAGCATTAGTATTTCATAATTTCATTCACTTAATCAAGAAATAGTATGTAAAAAATGTATCAAGGTTACAGTTTTTAAAGTTTAGCTTGAACTTTGTAGCAGTATACCAAATAGTTAAGTGTATTCTTCATTATAATATGACTTAGTACTAGTGTAAAAACAAACACCTGCTGTAGGAGTCGTTTACTTTATGAAAGTTCAGAACCTTATAGATTGTGCATACTTTATCTTCCTTCATCTATTTGCACATCTATTTCTCCTTTACTTTAGGCAAATCCTATACTGCCTTCTTTCACTTATCTGCATATTTACTGATAATATACCTTACTTCTCCCATCTCCAACTGTTCACTTATTGCCACTTACCCGACTCTTTACTACTACTTACTACTTATACACAACTTTCCAACTAGTATCCACCACACTAGTACTTTCTTTATGAGCCCTAATATCTATTCGTTAAGTTATTCACTCTATCGGGTTACTTAGAAATAAATAATATGATATAAATTTCAAACTTATGCTAAACTTACTAATTAGAAACAAGTTGGTTTAATCACAAAATCCCCCATAAGTAAATCAATTTACTTTACATCAATAAACAAATGAAATACGGACACTGTTTTGCAAAAAAATAAAGTCACATTCCAAAAAGTTTAGAAAATTATGGGTTAACTAAAGATAATAAAGAAAGTGTTAACTACCGATTTCTCTTCGAAAAAAGATTGAATTAAAGTAACTGTGACAGGTTGACAAAAAATATTTCAGAAGTATGTATATTGATAAGACTTAAGTAATTCGACATCTACCATTTCGTCGAATATGTATACATGTATACAATAATAAATGACAGACTAGTGATCAGTCTAATATTTCTCTTTTGGTTATATGGAATTCTCTTGGCTCATTGATTTAATTCTAGAGCTTTCATTGTTATTCCAGTGAATTTCATCGATGTAAACTTCTGCTACTAGTAAGCAGTGAGATTTTCCTTACAACTTATTCTGTTGACGTTGAATATGCATGATTGTTGTTGTTATAGCGTGAAAAAAGAGAAGGAGGAGGGTTTTGGTTGGTAGACGCGAACGACAATGAAGTGTGCCTAGCTGATAATGTACGACTGACCTAAGCCCAGTCACCCCCGCAGGCCGACAGTAGAAAGAACCAGAATTGAGAACCGGAAAACGGAGAGATCGTATTATATTTTAATCATGCCTTTATATATACATAAAACCAGACCACACATTAAACCAATCAAGAATTTAATATTGATACAGAACAAAGGAAATAGTGGCAGTGAATGCGGAGAACTTGTACGCAACAAAGTAACTATAGTTCATAGTAATAAACAATATACAAACAGTGAATACACTAAACGAGAAAACCGCGCAAGGGGAACGTAACAGTCATAGAAATAAAATGATCACATTACTCATGAATAGAATAATGAGAATAGTCCTCCAAAATACAGTTCTGAAAGTTAGTTACTTTTCTTTAATCGCTCGGCTTAACAGTTGTTGGCACTTGCAATGCCATATTTTGTAAATTTATGTTTATCCTCTCTTATTTTTGACCTGCTTCGTCGTATTGTAGGTGTTAATTATTTTTCTAACTGATTGATGAATTAAATCTATCTCACTATGTTCATTGATTCCCAATCAACTAGAATGACAAACTTCTAAAAATCTTCTGATTCATTCTGTGTTTACTTTGTTCAAATCACAACGTTTTCTCATTCAAAAATGAGTCCGTAATTGTCTGTGTATACTGATGAAGCAAAGATACGTCATGCCATCTGACAGCTAATTGATGTCCATGTAGATAGAAATGAAGAGGTTGGTCGCTCTATCAGATGCAATTTTCTTCACAGTTTCCAATGTTTATTCTGTAGATAGCTTTTAGCTTGTTTAACAAATAGAACGTATTGTAATCAAAATCCTTCTCCTAAGCTACTCATACTACTTAACGTGTAGTTCCGTTTGATGCGCAGAGAATTCTATGAAAGACCAAACTGGAATACATTTGTGTAACTTGACATAGACTTCACTATGGTAAAGATTTTAAGTTAGTTGGGAAGGGGTTGATAGCCCATGTCCATTAAAAACACAATATTGGTCATTACTCAGTAGTTAATCAATGTATAAATCTCAGATCGATCAGGGTTGGAATATTTTAGCATAAATAAAATCAGGCTGTGAAATTGGATGGTTTGTGATTGAATCCTCGAGAGAGTTTCATTTTTTCCAAGATTGTAGACATGACTTGCCGACGATTGCCAAACAGTATGAAAACCAGGTCAACTAATGTTTTTATCAACCACCTCCAACCAGTCTAATAAAAATTAAGTTTCATTTATTTGCTTTCTAATTATTTTCAATGGTTTCGAAACATTTAAGTTGAGTATCCTTAAGAACATACTAAAAATTAGAATCACATATCCCTATCTCATTTAAGGTCTTCTTTTTAGTAGTCGATTCTGAGTTGGTAATAACAGTTTTATGGTTAATGAATAAGCAGCATTACAAATCTAGTACTTAAGTAGATTATTTTAAGTAGGAGGAAGGATGTGATATGCCGGGCACATAATGAAGATTGATTGTCTTCGAGAACTGTGTTTTAGAACATTATTTCATTTAGCATAACTGTGGATAATGTAAACATTTCATTTGTATGACTGTTACATCCCCCTTACCCGATCCTCCCGTTTAGTATATTTACTCTTAGTATATTGTTTGTTACTATAAACTACAGTTGCTTAGTTGTGTACAAGTTCTCCCCATTCACTGCTACTATTCACTTTGTTCTGTAACAGTGTTAGATTCTTGATTGGTTCACTGTGTGGTCTGACCTTGTGTGTATACAAAGGCATGATTAAAATACCATACGTTTTCCGTTTCTCTGTTCCTGATTCTGGTTCTTCTGATAACGGTCTAGGGGTGAGTGGGCTTAGGTCAGTCGCGTATTATCAACTAGGTACACCTCATCGGCGTTAGCGTCAATCAACCAGAACCCTTCTTTCTTCACGTTATAACAGGATGGAGTATTAATTTTCTTTCGATGATTAGTCTGTTCACCATTTCTATCAAAATATTACGTCACATCATAAAAAATCCCATTTTATATAATACTTTTAATAAATGATTGTTCACTGTCAATCAATATCAATCACCAGCAAACCATTTCTTAACAATCCATATATTCTAATTTCTTCATATAGCACTATTAATCACAGTTTGCATAGACCTCCTACTTTAACTCATGAGATAAATTGGTTCAAACGTTGAGAGACACCATTCTATAATTATTTTTTATTTACAATCTTTTGAATCTCCATGTCAACAAAGTAAACCTTGTAATTATATTCTTACATTGATTTATTGTAAACGTCATGTTATGATGGATAATATGCATAAAATCAATTGAGAATTATGTAATGGATCCTATAGAGATCTACCATAGTGGATTGATTCGTTTATTCTGTATTTTGCATAAAATACGTCAACAACTATAACATAAATCACGGAACAATTTAAGGTGCTTCTGTATCACCACGTGAATATTTTGTTTGTCTATAAATAGTACACACCAAATAAAAAATTAAAAGATATTCAGAGTATGTTCACTGTTAATGGTATTTCTTCTGGAATATATAGATCGTCTTAATGTACATCTCCTATTAAGGTAAGCTAGTTTAGAAATATTTGACTGATATTTCTTTAAACCACCGATCATAAATGTCTACTGTTAATATGAATTCATATGAACCAATGTTAATACTAATGTATGCATAAAAATCTTTCGGTATAGACTGATGCTGAATACAACAGACAATACATTGAATATGCTCGGAAAGTTAAAGCTGCTATAAATGTTAATGATCCAGCTGTTCAGTCTGTATGGCAGTACGTAAGTTTACTTGGGTAATTGTATAAATATTAATATGTTTATTTCAATATTTCTAGAAACGTAGGTTGAAACAAAAACTGTGACCTATCTACAATGTCATACATGTGTATTAAGTGGATCCCCTTAATACTAATGAATACCAGTAAAGTTGAAGTGTACCTAACAATGAAATCCAGGGATGAGTTCAAATTAGGACATCTCATTTTAATAAATCTAAGTCCTAATATTTATGTCCAAATTAAGACTCGAACACAATATCATCTGGTTAAAATATCAATCGTGTTATCTACTGAAGTTCAGGTATGTCCAACTGGCAAGATATATCTACCTAACTGAAAGACACTGTTCTCTATAAATTCCAGTTCAATTAATTTAAAATATAATTATAATACAACAGACTATATAATCATGCTGTGGAGTAACAGTCAGCATTGAATCGAGTCTAAGGCTTTTCATTAGTTATCTCTATCTACCAATATTAATTGGTCACCATAGACATAATAATTTAGTGACGACTTTGATTTGAAAAACCTATTGAAGTAATTCATATTCTTCAAAACGTCACATTATAAAGGAATGAGTTTCCTTGTTACGTTGTTATTAAAGTTTGAATTTAATCACTTCCAGATAACATATTTGCATCACAAGCAGATTACCTCAGTATTTCTATTTCGTTAAAAGCGTTTTTCAATAAAATTCAGATACTGGCTAAAAGTGAATACATCTGGCTGATGAGTCCAAATATAAAACTAAACTCCTATCCCGAGCTTTAACTTTAATAGACATTATTTCTTAATAATTTGACACATACTTTATATATATATATATATGTTTTTATTATAGCTCAATGATGGGAGTAGTGTCAGTCCTTTAATTGGATTAGATATGAACATATATCCGATATTCTTAGAAGGTATTACTGGTAGAGGAACAAATGTTGTTGTTATTGATGACGGATTAGATACAAGTCATCCAGATTTACAAGATAATTATGATGAAACAATATCAATTAATTTGGATAGACCTGAAAAGAATGGTTTAGGTCCACGTGGACCACGTAAAGTTATTCCTGAAAGTGATGGGTAAGTATGTTTCACATTAATATTATTAAAACGTTAACATTTATAGTTATTTTTCAACTGAAAACTAAAGAACAATAGGCATTTGTACCTATTATTGGGACTACTAAATAATGCACATCTTACTTACTTACTTACACCCGTTACTCTTCACAGAGAAGCATAGGCCGCTCACCAGTATTCTCAATTGAACATTGTCTTGAACAATCCTTTACAGCTGTATCCAGTTATTGCTCATCTTTTAATATCTGTTTCCGATTCTCGACGCAGTGTGTTCTTCGGCCTTCCTCTTTTCCGTTTCCCAGCAGGATTCCATGTGAATGCTTGTCTCGTGATGCAGTATGATGGTTTGGGTAATGTATGTCCTATCCATTTCCAACGTCTTTTCCTGATTTCCTCTTTGGCTGGAAGTTGTCTTGTTCTCTTCTATAGTAAGTTGTTGCTGATCGTTTTCAGCCAACAAACATTGAGTATCTTTCGTAGGCAGTTGTTTATAAATACTTGTATCCGTCTGATGATGCTTGCAGTAATTCTCCAAGTTTCAGCAGGACTGTCTTCACGTTCGTATTGAAGAGACTGACTTTGAGGTCTGTTGATATTTGTTTTGAGTCCCATATGTTTTTCAACTGTAGGAATGCTGCTCTGGCTCTGCCAATCTTTGCTTCTACATCTGCATCTGACCCTCCTTGTTTATCGATGATGCTCCTCAGGTAAGTGAAAGCATCCACTTCTTCCAGAGTTTCGCCATCAAGTTGAATTGGGTTGGTGCTTCCCGTGTTGTATTTAAGAAGCTTGCTCTTTCCCTTATGTATGTTCAGGCCTACTGATATTGAAGTCGCTTCTACACTGGTTGTCTTCGCTTGCATTTGTTGGTGTGTATGTGCTAGAAGAGCTAGATCATCCGCGAAGTTCAAATCATCGAGTTGCATCCTACTTGCCCATTGAATTTCGTGCATCCCCTTAGATTTGGAGGTCTTCATGATCCAGTCAACTACTAGGAGGTAAAAAAAAGGCAAGAGTATGCAACCGCGTTTGACTCCAGTCCTCACTGGGAATGCATTTTTCAGTTGTCCTCTAAAGTCCAATGGGTTTCGCTGATTCCTAGCTCTGTCAAGTTGTATCTCTTCATTTCTGCAGCCATTTGATTTGACTTCCCGCTCTCCCACATTGTTCGAACATTCAATGTACTTATTAAAATTTTTGCTCTGGTTGTTAGAAGGGGCATAGGCCTCATGACTTCCGAAGAATTTTGGCTTCCATCATGAGGCGTCATAAACAATCCTTCCACTCCCAGGGCAGAGTTTAAATGGTTTGTCTTGTTTAATCTGATTAGCGTTTTTTTTAGCAAGCTTGGGTTTTACAGGATGGGAATTCTTGCCCTATTCCTAACCCTCCTCCTTTACCCGGGCTTGGGACCGGCAGTAACCATAGGAGAGCTACAGGCAGCACAGGCACATTTACTACTCTATAAATGATTAAACCTATCACATTCGAGTTCATCAGTACGTCCTCAACTTTTAAACAAATGAGCTGATATTCAGGGCCTAACATTTCTTTACTTAGTCAGTTTGAAATATTGCCTCACTCTCATCTTCGTAACTGTTTACTACCGATGAGTTAATAATAAAACAAAATGTTTGTTAAATGATCTCTAATTTTCAACGGTTATTCGGTTATGATTAGTTTATGTTGAACCACAAAAGTCAACTTTATCTACAATTTATTCTAAAATTCAAGCTATTATTATTACTACTTATTTCATTTATTTAATAAACCAATTTTTAAATCATAAGTTAAATAGTTATTATATTTTAGACATGGGACACGATGTGCTGGTCTTGCCGGTGCAGTAATGAATAACAGTTTCTGTTCACATGGTGTTGCACCCAAAACTAAATTAGGAGGTTAGTTACAGAAATGAAATAATACTATTTGTGCCATTTTATACTCTTTCAATTCATTAGGTTATCATTACAACCAATTACTGAATACGGAATAATAATCCTGACAGAATTAAAACAGCGAACAAAACGCAAAGACTTACTGCCATATCCCCATATATTTGCTTTAATATGACTAGTATTTATGAAGGATAGAACACAAGACAGTTGATTTAGCTAGCCAATAGTTAATTTAGATTTCGAACGTTCCTCTGTATACATGTGAAATATGACCTCACAGCTAACCGGTTAGGAAAATAACATCAATACAGAACAGGGGTAACAATGACAGTGTACTGAGGTGACATGTATACACTTAATCAGTCAGTTTTGTGGATGAAAAATGACACATCACTAGTTAATAGGTCAGATGAGATGTTAAGGCAAGTGAAATATATAAATAACAGAAATAAAACTTCAAATGTATAGGAAATAGTTTAATTGGGATGGTTATTTTTGTCGTCTCACTGTATATCACAAATTGATGGAAGTGGGAATCCTACCATTTGATGCCGACCCAGTGGTGAAGATGGTTAGGCGTTCGATGTCAACCTGAAGCCCCTGGTGAAGAATCTGGGGTTCGCACGGCTTAGGACTTTCACACTAGAACGAAACAGTCATTCAGTGCTCCTGATTTTCAGTGGTACCCTGCCAACATCAGTCTGTGACATATTAAATCAAATATATGAGATAGTCTTCTGGAAAACGGTTTGGAAAGTTAATCAGTCATCTTGATGTGTCTGATCTGATAATCATAATGATGAATTGTAAACAGATTTCTTATAAATAAATCATGACTAATTATTAAAGCAAATAAATTATTTAACGGATATCTGACATGTTTTTGTTTTCAACAGACTGAAATATTTTTAGGAAAGAGTCTTTCAATGTTAATTCAATATTAGTTAAATTTTAGTTGAAACTGATAATGTGCTTAAGTTCAAACACTGTCAGAAGTGAGAATAATATAACCGATTATGTAACACGGTTTTAAGAGTCATTAGGTACCAACAAAAGATGACGTAATTTCACGTTTGCCCAATTACCGCTTGTCTCAACGTGTAATGTTGGCTTGAGTTGAAGTAAGTTGAAAGAAAGTTAGATATGGCTGAATGGAAACAGTATCAGTCCATGAAGTCACTAGTTTTTGGATTGGACTACATTGTTATTTACAGAAAACATAGTTGCCGTCAGTGTAATAACTATATTTAGTGACTGGAGAAGTTGGATGACAATGGTATAGAATTAGTCACACGAAGGGTTAGAGATCCGCTCATTAATTAAATATTCTCAAGATATCTCACACGAGTAGTTATGCACCATGTACTCTAATGTCTATTCTTTCTTATTATCATCGCTATTAAATTATTTCTACTTCTTCCCCATCCGTATTATGCTAATGGTTATGAAAACCTGATTTAATTCATATTTTCGCTGGAAATTATGCTGATTATTAATATAACTAATAATCATTTGAAGACATCATATTTATACTTAGATTTGAATGTTATTTGTTCTGTCCCGTACGTAAAATCATGAATGTACACATCTGATAAGTAAACCACTACGATCAAACCGTTATTCTTAAACTCTTTTTACTCTACAATAAAAACTAACTTTAATGTGTTTAGATAGATAATTTGTCTGTGTGATGGCCAATATCATATTTGACTGGTCCTTAATCATGATTGAATTCATACAATTGATGTAAATATCTCAATCCTATATGTAGTCAGTTGAAGACTTGACTACTTAAATTAAATTCCCTAAGCAAGTATGAGTTCCCACAAAACTACAACAACGTTTCACTAACGAAACTTTGGTAACAGTAAGTTACCTTCCAACTACCTAACTGACTTAAGTATAAATCTGTTGATAATATTATAGAATTTATTTTACACCATCCTACAGAGAATGTATTTTCTTTTTGTACAACTACTTCTAGGCATACGTATATTAACTGCACCAATTACAGATATATTAGAGGCTAGAGGTTTATCTTATAAAGCTGAATCAGTCAATATATTTTGTTCATCATGGGGACCATCTGATGATGGTATCACAATGGATCTGCCACATGAATATGCAACAAAATCATTAAGTCACGGTATAGCAAAGGTAATTACTTTAATATGTTTATGACAAAATACACGTGCACACATTTACACATCTAATGTATTCATTGTGAGTTTTATCCGTTCAAGTAACAGCTTATCCATGATATCGATGTAACATCAAAATATTATAAAAGTAAACTTATTGGAAAACCAATTTGTTCTAGTGTAATGAACGCATAGTATCCAATAAACCTCGAACAAGATTATTAGTTTACTAAAGTTTGAAATATGAATCATTAGGTATTAACTTAATGATTTAAACGTTTAGCACTCACTTCGACACCTGGAAACCATGCAGAGAGAATGAAAACTAACACTCACAAAGAACTGGAACAATTGTATCTAGAAAATAATACATTATGATTTTAAAGACGGTTCATATTAAACTCAATTTCCACTATAGACTGAAATTATCTGAATAATCATCGAAGTGTATAATTCTAAACAACGGTTTCGTCAATAGTTGATATTTTACTGTTTATTTGTATCCATACCTATAAAAGTGACCAAAACGAGGACATCAAATTATAGAGTTGAGTACAATACAACCAAACTACTTAAATGTAATCCAATCGCTCAGTCAATGAATGATCTAGAACCATAGACAATTAATTAATCATACTACTGTTTTCGTATAAGTCCACGCTAGAATTCACTATTTAGTTATATTATTGTATTTTTCATAGGGTCGACATGGACTAGGTTCGATTTATGTCTTTGCTTCTGGAAATGGTGGTATATTCGGAGATAGTTGTGGTGCTGATGGATTTGTTAGTTCCCCCGATGTGATTGCTATTTCAGCTGTTGATAATCTTGGTCAAAGTACCGCGTATTCAGAACCATGCGCGGCGATTCGTGCATCAGTTCCTGTTGGTGGATTACTTAATTCACTTGATGATGGTATTTTGGTAAGTAACGGCTGGTAATAATAGTATTAATTTGTACTCATTAGAACAATGATAGTGTGATAAAAAGCTACCTATTTACAGATCACAAAATTCATTTGTTTCTGTTATACAAATTGTTAAAGTATTATTTATGGATATGACTAAACAATTCTAACGATCTCTTTGATGATGAAAAGGCTGATTGGTATTATGAATTCACAGTCAGTTGTATCCAACAATAAAACATCAACAACAAATGAATATTTTATCGTCCACAATATGTAATATTAGGATGAGTGTACAGAATGTAGACAATTAAGGATGCTGATGATGTTTTCTGTGAACTATACCGTCGATTAATCAGAGAAAAGCAACATAAAAACTCTCCCATATAATTATATAACATTTTTATTCCAAAACCTATTATAGGAACGCAAATATTCTCTCAGATATCCTTGCTTTATTTGCCGGTTTAGTTAGTATCAAGAACAGTGTTCCGTAAGACATCGTTCGGTTAAGGGATTAAGGAAATAAGATTTATACTTTGGTAATCTAGTATGTGGTCAAGTAATTTTAATATTATAAGGATCCTCCACAACTGAAATTTAGACAATCTTAATTCAGTATATTTGAGTTGTAATTGGATGTTGCGGAGATTGTCAAATTTCAGTTAGGTATCACGAAGTGGATCTCGTTAGATAACTATTGAAAATCATGAACTGGCACTAGACAACTGTCTCGTCACAGTATGGGACTTCTCAACTGTGCTCATCCACGACACACTTGAGAATCGAGCCTAGTACCTCCAAGTTTTGAGGCCAAAACCTAACCATTAGGTCACAGCAATGTCACCCAGCGGTTGATATCTATGACTTCAGTCAATTTGCTGCATGATTGCTTGATATTACCTATTCGAGGGCAGGCGCCTTCTATTCAGTATGATTTAAAGCTTAAGCATTTGCCACTAAACCTAAATATTTTGAGATGTGGTTGTTGGTGTAATCGTGGATACACACTACTAAATAGCTCTATACTAGAGTGAAACGACTGTTTATTGCCATTTCCTGGTTTTAATATTTGTCTAAAAAGATCAACTAGTGGTGTCAAATTCATAATTGATTGACTTAGTAACATACAAGAAAACCAGGAACCTGAGTTTTCTTATAGACTATATGGTAGCTAAGGAAACAGTATCAAGTCTTTTAGTGTTTTATCTGACGTAGGTTCCTCGTTTTAAATCCTCGTTGCCACTGTTATATCTGACGTAGTGATGGCCTACTTTTGGCTTAATCTATTACTCAGGCACAATAATCCGACTAATATACCAAGGAGCCGGTCGATCATTCGCACGTATATATCTTTATTATATAAGCTAATAATGTACAAGATATATATATAAGATCTAGACTTTGATTAACTTCTCACAAATATGGCATTTAATATCATACAAATTACTTATGTAATTAAGATAAGCTTGTATTTTCCCGTTGATTTGTAATGGACTGAAACTGGTTAGTCTCTCCTAGGCAATCCGCCCAGGATGCACATATGGCAACAGAGACTGACCAGTTTCAGTCCGTTACTAATCAATAGGAAAATATAAGCTTATCCTAATTACATATATGCCCGTTGCACAAGTGTGACTGTCTGAACACAGTAGCCTAGTGATGAACGTGGTGGTGTTTGGCACGAAGTGGACTCCGCTCGAATCCCAGTGTGAACATCAACATTGGGATGCAGGTACATCCAGCCGATGAGTCCAAAATAGAACGAAACGCGCGTCCTGGATTCCGCTTACCAGTCATAATCCAACTTAAACATACAATTATTATTATTATTATTAATATTATTATTACTATTATTATTATTTGCTGAACTTACTGAATTGTTGATAGTAATAATAATCTGAATATCAACGAAATAATAACTCACTTATAAACACAAATATTTTTTTCATATTCACTGACATCTAATTCATACATCATCATAATTCTTTTTGTGAATAAATAAAGTATAACCTACTAATAACATGAATAAAATGAAGTCCAAAATGTAAGAGATTAATTCGTTAAAGTACTTTATCCAATAAATATTACGTAATTGCAATACATTAGATGATTATACTAAAAGAATTTCAATATATATTCTGTTATTTTATATAGAATTCACTACACCACACTATTTATGCAATTCATTTCAATTTAATCTTATATTATCATTAATTGTTTTCTAAAGTGAATATAAATAATTATTATGTAATATAAGTAGAAATAGATTTATTCAGTGAAGGGATCTCTTTCCAATGAATTCATGGTTAAGCTATAGAACTGTATCAACATACATATATGTGATAAATTATAGGTCAGTGAATTTGATTAATTGTAATAATGTGATTTTAAGGAGGTAGGATAGATTGACAATAGTCAAGTAACAATGCAGAAACCAAATAACTCTAAAAGTCTGTTTCATCCAACTATAGAACTCCTCAAGGGTGCGTACCCTGAATTCCTCCAGGGGATCGTACCCATAGCTTTCAGGTCTTATGGTAAACGCTTAACCGTTTTCACGACAAGATCAGCGACCAATAGTAAAATTTCTACTTTCATCTGTTTGTAATATAGCACAGTGATCATCGATTGTAAGTTGTGATAACTTCTTCACTTCTGAACATTCTGAACTATGTCAGCCACGACTTCTCACTAGTGCATTAGTAACATCTTGAAGTTAGTCATCATTCTACCATCAGATTCCGACCTAACGACGCAGAATAAAGGCCCTAGATTCAAATCTGTGGTGGGATTGACAGTGAGAAATACTGCCGAAGAGTCTGATACTAGGATACAAGTATGCTGCTCTACAGTGGTACCCAACTAACATCAGTTCATGAGATACAAACAACCAAATTTGATTATTTGTCGTGCGAAACCTTTTGTCAATTAATAATTGAGTGGAACATGAAAACTGTGTAATCTTTAGAGGGAGGGGGCGGAGATTAGTATAATTTAGAATTTAAGCTAACTCACATATCCTAGGCTCTACATTGTTTGTGACTATGACTAACTTATAATATTCGCTTTAAATGACAATCCACTATACACTAAGCTACTTATATTAGATAGTTACGAATTTGATCAATGGAAATGAGAGTATTTTGTGATAGTTTTACAATTTGGTCAATTATGAGCAAGTGATTAGGGGAGGTATGTTCAATTTTAAATATTGTTTGCATTATGAATGAACGTTCATTGAACGATCTTCATAATCTAAATAGTATTAATACAAATCAATAATTTCTACACATCATTCGATATGAAATCAAACTCATCACTTCTAACTTTATATTACGAATTGGTCTGAATTAGACCATCATTGATCACCAGTAAGTATTATATATTACAAGCCCACCATGGATTGAACCAATAATCCTTAGGATCTGTGACGAACGCCTTACCACTAGACTTCTGAGTCGGTTCCCCATGGTTGATGCTTCTGATTCAGTCAATTCGTGATACGTTTGTACTACCTCTTCCATTTCCGTCGCTGGGTAACTGCATCACACCCTACGTGGTTGAACTCCACTGGTCACATCTATTTAGAACTTCAGGTTCATTGACTGATGCATTACTGTTCAGTTTATTGACTTTACTAAATTTAATTAACGCTTGTTTACTAAAAGAACTAATTGAACAAAAGACATTTCGATTAGATTCTTTATTCTGTTCTTTGCTTAAATATAAGGTCTTTTGAATCTAAGCATAATAATCATCCTAACAGTAAAATACTAAAACTTTAACCTCCAAATCAAAATTAATATTGGTTACTTAGTTATCATAGTGAGTATCTCAGGTATATTTGATATTTTGAAAGAATTGATACATCCTGTAGGTTTTAAATGCAAATTACGTAGCTTCACAGTTTATAATGTTATTATTGCACTAGTAAAGTTACAATTCACCTCCTCCTGCAGTGAGGTATTAATACTGACTGATTGCTAAATAATGACCAGTGTCTTGTGTACCTTGTTCATAATTCACCGAATACTATTAGTCAATTTAAAATTTAACCAAAGGCGTTATTAAGTAAAACCTAGGTGTCCAGTTCTTCAATGATTACCTCCAATTACCTTACATAATTAACCATAGTGCTTCTGATATCGAATCACTAAGTTTAGTGACTATACTGTATAACTTGATTATCAATGGAATGCAAAGAGCAGTACTGTGAAAACTTGACAAAACATAATATTATTCATTACTTAGTAGTTAATAAATTCAAAGCATCTATTTATTGAATATCGTATGTACACCGTATGTACACCAGTAATATGTAATCAGCTACATTTACATTCCATGAATTGTAATACGTTATATACAACTGAAAACTTTGCGTATCATTAAAATGCATCCGAATAATTTTAAATATTGTTTTAGTTGATTAAATACGTCATAGATTGGTGTTAGCAGGGAACCATTGAAAACTATGGAGCACTGACAGATGGCCGTTTCGTCCCAGCGTGGGACTCCTCAGCAGTTCACACTCTAGATTCTGTGTCATAGACTTCAGGTTGGCGATTATTTAACCCCCTGAACCACTAGACTGGTATCCAATGGCAGAATTTTCGCTTCTAACGATTTGTGACTTTTCATGATGATCATCCGTTGTCATTGGTGATAAATATCTAGCTCCTAATAAGTTTGAACTCTACCAATCACGACTTCTCACTAGATCTTCAGTAACGTCATGAAGTTAGTAACCACTAAGCTGATTGTTGTAATCGAATTGAGATGGTTTGCAGAGATTGGTATTTTTGGTTGACTGAATACATCACAGATTGGTGTTGGCAGAGTACCATTAAAATATGCTGGAATGATTATACTTTGCAAATTCAGAATTTAATTATTTTTTTTAGCCTACAACAATGGAAAATAGTAAATGTATGAAAAGTTTCATGGGAACTTCTGCGGCTGCTCCATTGTTTTCTGGATGTGTTGCATTAGTGTTGCAAGTAAAGTAAGCATTAAATTAAATATTCATTAAAAACGCTGATTAGTAGTACTTGTAATTAGCTATTATAATTGTAAAACTGTATAATATAAGTAATCATTACAACCAGTCATCTTCTACCTACCAGTAGCAACAACCTTATATTGTAGAGAAAAAACCAACCAACTTCTAGATGAAGAAGAAACTAGGAATAAACTTTGAAGGTTGGTAGGATATACAATGAAGAAATCATCAAACTATGTCATAAGACAGGCAATAACATGGAATCCTCAAGGCCAAAGGTAAAGAGGAAGATCAAAAGGCACACTACACCACGAACTAGAGGCAGATATTAAAAGAATAAATAGCACTTGGCAAGAACTGGAAAGAAGAGCACAGGACAGAGTTGGTTGTAGAATGCATATCAGCAGCCTACTCTCGACCAAGGGAACAGGCGTACAAATGAATGAATCATCTACCTATAAATTACGTATGGATTAACGAACTAATCATCGTCAAAGATTTCATTGATTTATTACCCGTCAAAATAAGTATTCTCATCGATAAAAAATGAAACAGTTACAAAGAGTATAGAGATTTTAAATGTTTTAAGAATTTATCAGTGTTTCAGTTGCTTTTTTCTAAATTAAAACAAAAGAGAACAACAACATGCAAACTGTTTCATATGGTAATATATAACTCTTATTTTTTAACGCTCGTAAACACAGATAGGATTTAAGTCATCCATTAATTGTATATGAATGGAGTTTAGTGTTAGAGATTAAAGGTTAAGATAGGATTAAATTAATGGTTGAGGATATGGTTAGAGTTAAGGTTATGCATTTAAGAACAGTATTAAGCCGGGGACTCAGAATTATGATTAAAGTTCAAGTTTGATATTTTAGTTAGAGTTGGTTTTTATGTTGCATAATATTTGAATCTTCATGAAGTATATTACATATATATATCAGAGTAACTGATTGGTTTAAACGTGATTTTCATCTTAAGAAAGCTCAGAGATTAACTACCAACTACCTTAGTAACCAAAACAAATTGCGCATTTTCATCCCTTTTAGCTACTGTTCTTTAATTAATTATCATTATAGTCTAATGAGCCTTACTTACATATACTGTTTTCTAGATATTTTGTTGTGTTTCTTTCAAAATGTAGAGATTCTGATTACTCTGCTTCCTCTGTGAACATAGCAACTTTAACTTATTGTACATTTATCTGTGGTATGCATCTTCAAGATATGATTAAATCATTTATCTTGAAATTGTTCTTTTCTACTTGGATGGCTCATTGAACTTGGATCATTTGTTGAATTTAATTGATTCTAAATAAGGCTTTATACAGTCTGGTGTAATGACTTCTTAATTTACACACATCCAAACATTAGTATATATGCGTGAAATCAAAGTGATATACACCTGATTACATGCAATAAGGATATTTTATTATCTGATACTAACATATCTATGATCCATCATATCCAGTTTCTATAGAGAAGTACTATACATGGATTTAGTTAAGATATTCATTCATTCGATACATCTATACACACCTCACTACGTAACTAAGCAATTATAAAAGAACATTTTTAACTTCATGCACATTTTGTAATGTGTTTTTATTAATTAATAATGTATTACTTTAATCTGATATTATGGATCGATTTGAGGTAGACAACCTATGAAAACCAAAAAGTTCTGTTTTATCCAAGTATTGCGCTTCTGCTCATCTATATCTTTATTGAGGAACGGGCCAAGAACTTTCAGGTATAATGGCTAGTTATTCAACTGGTTTCATTAAGAAGACAATCAGTTAGATATTTGTGGTGGAAAAGTATCAACCTATATGTAGTATTAATAGAAGGGTAGGATAAAACTTGACGCAGCTTGACCAAAACATGAAATCAGTCCATGTTGTAATTGACTACGTGGTTAGGTTTGGCACAACTATTGTAGACAATAGTTGAAAAAAACCAATAGTTTGTCTTCAAATCGATCACAGTAGAGCTAATATGTTCACCCTTTATCTTCTTCTTAACTTTAAGTCCTACTATTTGTTCATGTAAACCTTCGTTTCATTCATTTCTGTAGAATTATTTTATTAGATTAATTCTATCAGTTTCGTCTCTTGTAATAATGTGATATGACAACTTGAGATAGCGCATATTTAGTATCTTCTACATAACTGTACGTAACTGACTGACAGTATCAACGATAAATTACAGTACTTCAAAATAATGATAAAATACATGATGGTCAAATGAACACATGAATATGTTACATAAAATATTTCTCTCAGCACTAATAGTTATGATAATTTCTATACTAAAAATGTTGGTTAGATGATGATACATGAATATTGGACGTAGTCAGTACAAAAGGCTATTTTACGTAGATTTCATACGAATTAACACTTGTTAGAAAAGATACATACAATCTTGAATGCATTAATGCTGCTAGTAGGATTTGAACTTATATCAATACGGCAGTCTGTTTGAAATCTTAGGCTACCATTTATTTTTTACAAATATCACAACAAGTTACGGTTTCATTTATGTTTTGTTTTGATTGTTCAATCATGTCTCAGAATCACATTGTGTACTCACATGCCTATATAAAAGTCGATCACCTATCGTGAGTGATTCACTGAGACCTAAGCCAAGATATCATGGTGGCTAGAAACACATGTTAAAAAAGATCAATGTTTACCAGATGTGTATTCCTAAAATTCTTAGTCAACTGCAGATCTCTTATTGGAAAAGTGGACTACCTACAATTTCACCTTAGACTGGACATATACCGTAACTGTGATTTAAACACAGTTCAAGAATCTTGGCTAAGTGACCTATATGATGACAATTTGATATTGCTAAAAGGTTACCAGATCGTTCATCAAAATCATTCTGTCATCAAGAAAAAGTGTGGTGGTGGTGTTGCTAACTTCGTGAACACGAACTGGTATATGTACGTTGAAAAGGAGTCACTTGTTGAGATACTGTTTGTTAAAAATTCATAATGTACTAAACATACTATTGAATAAAGCTATTATTATTACTATTCATAAACTGGAATTTATTTAAGCTGCCTATATTCGGTTTACTATGAAGGTACTAACCTACATAGTAAAACACTATACAATAAGATGCAGTTATACATCTAACAACTGATTACATTGAATTTCTTCCATATTCAGTGAAAATACTTTATATTTATTTTATTATAGTCCTAAATTAACATGGCGTGATATATCACATTTAATACCATGGAGTACACGTATTCCTAATCCAATTCAGAATGGTTGGTTAGTCAATGGAGCTGGTTTATTACATCATTCATCTATTGGATTTGGAACAATTGATTGTTATCGTATGATGAAATTAGCTAAACAATGGAATTTAATTGGACCATTATGTGTTGTAAAATATAAAAATGAAGTAAATAATGTACCAAATAATTGGGCACATTTACAAAATAGTAAAAAACAGCATGATAAAGAACGTTTATTTAAATGTGATAAACACTGTTTAGCAGGAATTATTCATGAATACAAAGCACATTATACACAAAGCTGGTAATTAACCTGTTTTTTTTAGTGTTGTATATTTACTTCTCTATTTTTACTGAAATCATGTTTGATAATTATTTGCAAATTATTCATAGTGAGAATTCTACCATTGAACGTGTTATGACGTGAAGAAAGAAATAGAGGATGATTTAGTTAGTGGACGCAAACACCAATGAGATGTGTGCCTAGTTGATAATGTACAACTGACCTTAACGCACTCACTCCCAAGCCAACAATAAAACAACCGGAAGACGGAAAGAGCCGAGATCGTATTATATTTTAATCATGCCTTTATATACACATAAAAGCAGACCACACAGTAAACCAATCAACAATCTAACATTGATACAGAACAAAGGAAACAGTGGCAGTGAATGAGTGCTGCTTGTACACAATTAAGTGTCGTAGTTCATAGTAATAAACAATATACTAAGAGTAAATATACTAAACGAGAGGACCGGGCAAAGGGAACATAACAGTCATAGAAATCAAATGATTACACTGTCCACAGTTATAGCAATTGAAATAAAGTTCTAAAGCACAGTTCACGAAGATAGTCAATCTTCATTAGGTGCCAGGCATATCAGGACGCTAACCCCTGTGTTACAGAGTGTTGGACTTAGGTTAGTCTGAAAGTTTTGGGTTCGACTCCTTGATGGAATTGAGGGTGCGTGATACTACAATGGAGTCCCGTTCTAGGACGAAACATCTGTCTAATGCATGTCTGAATACAATAACAACTATGTAGTTCAAGTTTCACTGTATGAATCAACACTAAAAGCAGTTACATTCACCTTCTAAGTCCCAAAGAAGACAAGACCGAAGTCTTCTATCCCACTTCTTAATAAATACACTAAGAAGGAGAATTACATGAATATTAGTAACTGATATGCAAACGTGATCTGCCTTTAAACTGATTACTTTCACTTAGTTCTTGGATTTGATTAGATAACATCATCTCCTTTTTGAATAGACTATAGTTTTATACGTCAGGTAAATTTCTTTACCTCTTCACAAAACATGTAAATACCAAGTACTTTATGTAAATCCGTAGTCATTTGAGTCAGTTGTTGTCCATTAGTATTCACATGAATTAATGACATAGGCATATTCCAAATAATTACTTTTTCCTAATCAGATTGATCGAATACAAACAGCATAATTTATTCCACCATATATTTTATAAGATTATTTGCTATCATCTAAATAATCCTTTAATCTTTGTGCCAGGACTAACTTTAAAGTAAGCGCTAAGATATGTTACTGGTTTTTTAAACGTTGAAAGTTAGAGAATTAATGAATGGTAACAGACTAAAACGTGAATGTATAGTCATTATCTTGAGTGTACCATACTCAAACCTATCACCAATATGGATAAATCGACCTGTATAACATTTGTTGCATCAAGGTTTTACTGACAAGATTAAAACGAATCTAATGGAGAAATTTTATTGGTTCAAATAGCTCACTTAAGATTGCACCATGTTTGGTCATAAATGAATCAACAATTTACGGTATCCTACTCTACGTAACACCTAATAAAGTTCAACTATCATAGGAGAATGAAACATAAAAACAAGCAAATTACGCTTGTACATTTGATTGTAATCGCCCAGTTACAATCTTCTCACTCGACTTACTGAATAGCCTTCTAATCATTAGGCAATGCTACTAAATTCAAGTAAAATGTCGGACTAACAAACTACAAATACACTATGTTACAGTGTTAAGTCAATTGTTTTAATGATATGCTTCGTAATTTCATAAAGATATATCTTATTTCTAACGAGGTATCATATAAAAAAATGAAGTCAACGACTTATAAAGACCACATTCTTTTCTGAAATTTTAGCATCACAATCATTCATTTGCTTGGTGATTGATTAGTTTGGGTAATAAGACATAACATAAACGTGTACACTAATCAATCACATAGCTGTAATCGATTACACTAATCAACCTGTGGGATTCAGACCCGATTGACTGGCTGTACAGCTCATACTTGTACACCAGAACTGATAGAAATTTAATCCTGGATATCCTTACAAAATTATTCTTTTATTAACTTTTAATTTGCTTCAATGAATAGCTGTAAATAGACAATTGTTAAAAACCACGATGGTCTAAACATTTGTTTCGTCCTAGTATTCGACCTTTAATTAATCTTCACCAATGACTTGGGTCTTACTAAGAGCGCTTAGCATTTAAACTAACTTTATTCAATTTACTGCATTGTTTAACTGGCATTCATTGTGCTTACTGCTAGTTATGAATGTTCTAGGTTCAATACATGCTAATCGATCGTGAATAGGAACTGATGATGAGCTACATATTAAAATGTAACATCTGTCCAGTAGTGTCTGCCGTTTCCTGGTCGCCCACCTATATGTACATTATAAAAGTTGACAGTCCTTTTAAACCCTTCATATTAATTATCTTATTTTATTAATTTGTCAAATAGGCCAATTAAATCAAAATCTAATACAACGATTTATTTAAATTTAACCGATTTAACTGGACTGACACAATATTCAACAGGGCAAAATGTTCAGGAAAATAATCCATGTCGTGTAGATACAGTTGAACAAGTTATTCTTAATATGAAATGGAAACATTCCTGTCGTGGAAGTATGGAAATACACTTGATTAGTCCATCTGGTGCAGATGCATTAATATTAGGTCAACGAAGGTTAGATACATATTCTGATGCGGTATCAATGACATTTTCATCAGTCGTACATTGGGGTGAAATAGCTGCTGGTTTGTGGAAGTTAATAGTAAGTTTGAATAATTATGATTAGCATTACTTTTTTTACCATCACAAATAGTTATAGAGGTTATAGTATTGTAAGGGCAGTGTTCACCCGTGGGCATAGCAACTTTCATATTATACACTACTATATTGGTATATATGTTCGGCCTGTGATTGAAGATAGAAGTCTAAGAAGGGATATTGATTTTTATAACTTAACGGTTCTGATCAACTTAAAGTACATTTCTGTCCAAATCTTTATTACTGACTTTTATTTATATGCATAATTCCTCTTGTACATTTATATGAATCAGTACTATGTACACGGATCCATATGTGGAATGCATAATTAACGAGCTGAACTTAATACTTGGAAATTAGGATCTTATCGACTAAGGTGGTCAGGTTATGTATTACATATATCCAATCTCTTCATGTCCCAGCACTTAATATATGTCGGTGTAGAAGTAGTTTGGAGGGAATCTAGAGTTGACTCGATAAAAATCTGCCACCAGTTTATAAAGTGACTCTCTTTGAATGAACCATATTAGTAGGGACAGATTATATGTTAAAGGTCCACATGATTGCCGTAACTAGTAATTAGGTAAGTTACTTTAAAACCTACCATACTGGCATAAATCCGCGGACGATCCGTTGGCTCTCATATTCTAACTTTAAAAACTATTTCTTTCAGTTAATTTCATTGGTTTATCCGTTCTTTTCAAATCCTATTCTATGTGTCTAGTCATTTATTTTGCCACTTCTACTATCATTTAATATTCATACTTGCCCCCTTCCTGTATAGTTTCAGTCTTGGTGATTTAATCATCCTGTGCTAATATAGTATGGCAACTAGAATTCATGTATGTATTCATAAGGTTCTGTATTTTATAAGATTCATCCAAAGTGAACTTTTATTTTTCATGTACTCATTAACAACATTAGTTTACTAGTTTCATTAAGTATGAAGAATTGCGTATAAAACCATTCTTACAACAAATGTGATTTCATGTGAGTATTTCACTTCAAATCTACAGTATGTGATTAAACGCTGAGAAAATACTAGTTTGTTTAGATAGAGATGATTTAGATGTGAATGTCATATCTCCTACCCCCTGCCCCAACGCCGAGGAAAAAATAACCTGGTAACACAGCCGGTTTTTTTCAATTTTTATTCGTAAAAATAATCATTCTTCATTTTTACTTCAAAAGAGCCCACGTTACCTGCATTTCGTGTTTCCCATCTCTAGCGACACTGGTCCTGATTAATCCGTTTCTATTTAAGTGCTCTAGTTTTGTAAGACGTTTTTAGAGTCCTTTTTACTCTAAATATAAGCATTATTGTATGCTCGATTCACAGATCTTCCTGAAATATTTTCTTGCTGAAGTTGAATTTTCATCCTTAGTTAGTTTACATAAATCTCAGGGAATTAGGAATAACTTTGTCCTATGTCAGTTGTATTGATGGTTCTTATCGCAATCAGAACTTATCTATGTCAGTATATCTGGTGAACACTATACTATCCAAATCAATTTGTTTGTTTTCTACAAAAATTTCAAGAGTTTTGTTTTTTGTTTATTTATTCTATCTAGATACATGACCATGGAGAATGTAACTCAGAAAAAGCCACTGAAAATACCATTAATGGTTTTGTTACAAGTGTTGAATTAACAATTCGTGGAACATCTATAAATGATAGTGGATTTGTTAGAAACAAGAATCTACTAGAACCATTTCTTACAACAGTCGGTAAAATGGCATTACATTCACATACTGGACATTATTTGAATGCAAATGAAATTAAGAATACATTTATTGAACAAAGAGATACATCATTTTTACTTTCTAAATCAATATTTTAGCAGGTAAGTTGTTTAAATTGGTAATTTATAAACGACCTTGTCCGCAACGTTTAATTATTCATTCATTATTCTTCTGTTCATTTAATGCTTGAGTTCTACATATTAACATAATCTTCATTATAGACATTATTTCAAATTGTAACGCCTATTTTTTTTATTTTGTTTCTCGTTTATTCCTGATATCGAATTGCGCTACATTGGACTTGTTCTAAACAAAAAGACTCCGGTAATTCTAGACTCATGAAATGAAATCAATTTTAAAAATTATGCCCTAATCTACAGTACTTAAGTTAAAACTGTTTACAACATATTTAACCAGCACAAGAAGCACTCAGTTTTCGTTGTTGTAAATGCAGTATAAAGAAAGTGATCAAATGTTGAGTACAATGTAAAGCTTAAAACTGTAAATATTATAATTTGATAAAGAACCACTGAATACCAATAAACTCAATGAGTAGCTAAATCATTTTTTGATTAAATTACTTCAGTTGTGTGAACCTTCAATTTTTGTTTTAAATTTTAGTTTGACTCTAAAAATAGACCTGTCTTGTTAAGTTTTGCTTATCTAAACAACTTAAATAGTATCGGCATTCATACTATTAAAAATTCTCCAGATAGGGGGGTTTTAACCGAGTTAGAGTAACAAGACAAATAGAATCAACAACGGGGCGACCAGATACAAAAGGAAGTAAGTCATCAGGAAAACGGACAAAGTGTTTAATCATTGGCAACTCCCTAAAATGCTCACGTTTATGCAAAAATTAGGGCTGCTTTAGCCCACAATTTTTACATGAAATGAAACCGTAAACATTAGAACTCTTTACCAACACAGACGCAAACGGCTGTAGTAGAGCAAATCACGAATTCAATTCAAATATGTTGTGAAAAAAATGTTTTCCTTATCTATTGTTATCATTATACTATTACAAAATTCCCTCTCTGATTGTTCAGTAAGTGGAATATTTCATTTTGTGTTATCAGGCGAACGTAACGGATCGGAGAGAAATGGGACTGAGATGACAGAGAAATCATCAGTCATCATTAGTAATTATATGGCTGATGTCATTTAGTACATAAAATAACGACTTCAAATTGTGAACGTCTACTAGTCGCACCAAGTGCCTTGTAGTCAGTATTATTAATGTAAGTAGGAAAATCAACAGATAAAGTGCTTACTCTAACTTTACATCTATTACGAGCTAATCCGCCTTAACTATTTTTGATATCAAAAAGTCATGAAACTAATTCTTAAATTATAAAAAACACTAAGTTTAACTTTTGAATGATATCCTTACTCTAACTGTTATCATTTATCTCTTCTTTTATTTGTTACAGGCATTTTACTCGAACCCAGTGGTTGTGACATTTTTCTACTAACACATGTGATAAGCTTATTTATTCCTATACATATCGGCTTACAGAGAGATTAATTATATAGTATAGTATCTTTCTTAATTTGACTTATTTTGCATTAGTGAGTCATTAAACAGTCTTTATAGCTCTTCAAAAAAAAACATAATTTAAAAGAATATTACGATTGAATTGTCATCTTCAGTGACTTCGAAGAGTTAGTGTAACCACTAAAGATAAGGGCAAATATGATAAACCAACATACTGTGGATGAGTAGAAATAATATGTATGTGTTTTTCAACACTTGTCGTACTCTGAATAGCTGTACCAAATCTTCTTAGGCAGAGTGTGCACTTAGACTTTGTAGACTACGACTTCATTCTAGTTTTTTTTGAGAATTCATTTGAATCAATAAGACCTGATTCAAGATGTACAATACACACTCATCCAGCTCAAAAATTACCTAACAGATGATTATACACTGAACTATATAACCCGAAGTGATTTTAAGAGTATTTATCATTGCAAGAAAAAGGCCAGCCGTTTGCTAGATAAAAGTGGAGTACCGGAACTAAATACGTCAAGTGTAATGAAAACGCCCCGTTGCCATTGGGGATTTATTTTCGATTTCAATAACTTTACCAGAACAACGAATAAGAATTCGTTATATAGTGTTTACCGTTGTACACATCCGAATGCGTAAATGTAAACAGCAAACTGTTTGGTCATTTTTTTAATCAACATTTTGTCGGCCGTTGTAAATGGTCAGTGTGCATCATATTGTTTAAAGGCAACAACATATGGATGATAAGGATGATGCCACACTAACTGCGTCATGAGTTGTTGCTCGTAGGAATCAGTTCGCACGCATTTTCTTCACTTTTTTCCCAAATACGACTTGGTCCATAGCTAGCCTTGCATTAACCAGTAAGCCTATTCACCAAGGTAGACCATGCTAATAGGGTTATCAAGCGATGCAAAATACTCTTTACTTTACGTGTATTAAACAGCTGCCCCACTCGGCTTAAACTAAATTAGCAGTTAGGCTAACGGTAGAAATCGCCAAGCCGTATGCTTAAAAAAATTCCTTGTAGCTGACTAACTCGCGAGATCTTTTGAAACATCCGGGTTAGATGTGCGCATATGAGGCAAACCAATATGTATAGATATATTTATTATTACACGCGCATTTAGATGCAGTATTTCCCGACTGTAGCTGCTACCTTGACGTGGTGGTTGAGCCCGCCTATCGTGATGACCCAACCGGGCTATATTGGCTGGAACGCTTGCTCCTCTAGGTCCTACCATGCCAAGCAGGTCTGTTGGAGAGCAACTAAAGGCAGCAACCTAAGATCTGAGGGCGAAGTCGTACTGCTAACTGCAGTGGGGTGTGACAGCAGTAAGGTGTTTCCCTCGGATAACCAGTATCTGCAGCGATTCTGCCTTTTCACAAAAGAAGGAAGGGGTTACAATAGGTCTACCCTAAAAACGTCACACGTCACCTTGCTCCATAGATTACCGTCTCCGATAGTAAGGCCTTCTAAAGAACGGAGCTAACACTTCGAAAACATCCCATAACAAGGTCATGCGTGATCCGCCTCAAGCAATTACCTACTAGGGCTCTGCGATTGAGCTCCCGGCTTGCTATAATCAATACTAATCCAGTTTCCTTTTCAGGTACCTCAAGAAATAATACCCCTCCATGGTGTGGGCAGCCAGAAAGTGAAAACCGCCCTCATACCTCTAACAGCACAAAAGATCATCTTATTCGAGGTCAAATCCCATCCTCAACTCTAAGTAACTCCCTTATTCCCACGAATAACCCGTCTAGACTAACTTTATCACCTCACGCCTCTAATGCTAATGGTTTGAGTTCACAAAACGTTATTGTTGGTCTCCTGAAACTTCGCACTAAAGTACATATCGGAGCTTTTAAGTTCGAACCTTAGGCCAAATAGGACAACAAGCCTCTCTAGCTATGACCCTAGATTCTCGTTCCATCGATGTCTGCTGCGTCTCCGAAACACGTATACAGGATCCAAGTACAATTATTCGTTGTCCGTTTAAAAAGGGACGGTAATAACTCAGAAAGATAGGGACACAAGCCGTTGCCTCTTTGTTATCTGTGCCTACGCTCCCACCGATTGCAGCTCAGATGAAGTAAAAGATGAATTTTACAGAAAGCATTCCGACCTTCTTCGTGAAGCCAAGCGCACTGATCTAGTGATAGTGGCTAGTGATTTTAATGTCCAAGTAGGTAGATTAGGCGAAATCGAAAGGCACCTAGGTGGATCCTATGGTGTCGAGGTTCATTGAACAGATAATGGCAATCGTCTACTACAACTATATTCAGATAACCGTCTATTTCTTGCAAGCATCAACTTTAAGCATAAGGAAAGACATCAGTTGACATGGGGGCCTCCACAATCAACTCAACGCCTGACTCAAATAGACCACGTTGTTATCAGCCACATTTGGAGAGGCTCGGTAGAAGACTGCCGCTCATTGTGGAGTACATATTTGAACTCAGACTATGCTTTAGTACAAGCGCGTATTAGTTTACGTCTCACTGGAAGTAAAAGATCCACGGAAAGGATCCCCCCTGAGAGTTCAACTTAATGATGAAAACGTCAAGAATACATCTCGGCAACAACTAGATAACCAATTAGTCACCTGCATTAGCGATATCCATCCCGTGTCAGCTTGTAATGATATCCAAAATACTGTCAAAACAGCAGTAATATCTATTAGTAAACTAAACTTAAAGGTTAAGAGAACTCTGAATTTCAGCTGCATCTAATGAACAGATAATTTCTCGGCGACACATCCTATCCGGTTCTGAACACGATGAGAAGCGAGGATTACTCAAACGCAGGTTGAACTGTGGTGGGTGGTGGAAGCTAAAGAGGATGGAAAAAGCAACATTAGGTGGCTGTCCAGACCTCTCAAGGAAACGGGTATCAGAAATCCGACTTTAAGTGAATTTATCTCCGAAAAAGATGAGACCATTATTTGCTCTCAATCGGGAAGGTTGAACCGATGAAGAGAGCTCTATAAGACAGCTTAACTGGCCCTCGGCTTTACTTCAGTTGCTCCCTATCCCCAAGCAATCCGAATGACACATTAATACCAATCTCCCACGTCTTAGGGAGTTTGAGGAGGTTATAGGAAATCTAAAGCGAGGGAGAGCAGCAGGACCTGGTAGATTAACCCTTGAGATATTTAAGGACGGCGGTCCAGCAAGATTAACCCTGATCTTGACTGTAATCTGGGAATTAGGCGTAATCATATACTGGCTGGTTTCAAAAACCAATCGTCCAATTTATAAGAAAGGAAAGAAGTCCTCTTGTACCAATTAACAGGGAATGGTTGAACAAATAATGTCTAAAATACTGGCTTCAATAATACTTCGACGTCTAGCCAAAGCTCGTGAAGAGCAGACTCGAGAAAACCAAGGTGGCTTCAAACCTGGACGTGGTTGTGTAGACCAAATATTAACACTTTGGTAGGTTCTGGAACGTAGGCACATGTTTGGATGTCCAACAATAGTTGCATTCCTTGACTGTAAGGAGACGTTTGACTCTATCGATTGCAAGGTTATGTGTAAATGTCTGTCAGTGAAGTACACTAACCCTATACAAGCTTTTTACTCGAACACCACACGTTGAGTCAGTGCTTATAGCGGGTTGTCATCGGAATTGATTGCTTCAAGCAGTGTTTGCCAAGGTTGTCTGCTCTCCACATTTTTATTTAATTTTATCATTGACATACTTTTAGAGTTAACATTTTCATCGTCTGATTCCTCCAGGGTTGGCCTCCTTTCAGAAGACAAACTTGCTGGCTTGAAATGTGGAGATGATTTAGCCCTCTTGTAACATAGGTGGCTGTCCAGACTCTCAAGGAAACGGGTATCAGAAATCCGACTTTAAGTGAATTTATCTCCGAAAAAGATGAGACCATTATTTGCTCTCAATCGGGAAGGTTGAACCGATGAAGAGAGCTCTATAAGACAGCTTAACTGGCCCTCGGCTTACTTCAGTTGCTCCCTATCCCCAAGCAATCCGAATGACACATTAATACCAATCTCCCACGTCTTAGGGAGTTTGAGGAGGTTATAGGAAATCTAAAGCGAGGGAGAGCAGCAGGACCTGGTAGATTAACCCTTGAGATATTTAAGGACGGCGGTCCAGCAAGATTAACCCTGATCTTGACTGTAATCTGGGAATTAGGCGTAATCATATACTGGCTGGTTTCAAAAACCAATCGTCCAATTTATAAGAAAGGAAAGAAGTCCTCTTGTACCAATTAACAGGGAATGGTTGAACAAATAATGTCTAAAATACTGGCTTCAATAATACTTCGACGTCTAGCCAAAGCTCGTGAAGAGCAGACTCGAGAAAACCAAGGTGGCTTCAAACCTGGACGTGGTTGTGTAGACCAAATATTAACACTTTGGTAGGTTCTGGAACGTAGGCACATGTTTGGATGTCCAACAATAGTTGCATTCCTTGACTGTAAGGAGACGTTTGACTCTATCGATTGCAAGGTTATGTGTAAATGTCTGTCAGTGAAGTACACTAACCCTATACAAGCTTTTTACTCGAACACCACACGTTGAGTCAGTGCTTATAGCGGGTTGTCATCGGAATTGATTGCTTCAAGCAGTGTTTGCCAAGGTTGTCTGCTCTCCACATTTTTATTTAATTTTATCATTGACATACTTTTAGAGTTAACATTTTCATCGTCTGATTCCTCCAGGGTTGGCCTCCTTTCAGAAGACAAACTTGCTGGCTTGAAATGTGGAGATGATTTAGCCCTCTTGGGTGAAGATGCCGACCATATGCAACCGTGAGCATGAATGCAAGGATGTATAGGATGCGATTCTGTCCATCTAAATGCAAAATGTTGCTTGAGAATTGGAATGATTCAGCACTGAAGTTAGTGATAGAGAATGAAGCAGTTGAATGTGTTAACAGCTTCCCTTATCTTGGGAGCCTCATCAGCCCTGACAATCTGGTGTCTGCTGAAATCCCTGGTCGTATACATAATGCCCGACTAGCTTTTGCAAGTTTGCGTCACTAGTGGCATAAGCAAGACATCCGACTACTGACCAAAGGATGCGTTTACTGAGCAACAGTTCGGTCCGTTCTACTTTGTGTACGTGAAACATGGCCATTAAGGAGAGAAGATATTCTTAGACTCCTAGTATCTGATCATAGATGTCTTCGAAGGATTGCTCGTGTTTTCTGGGACCGCAGAGTAAGCAATACGTGGGTTAGGAATAAATCACCTAGTAAATGCGGTAAGTCTATTGATGGAGTAGTAAATCTTCATCAGCTGAGATGGTTAGAACATGTGTTACGTAAGACAGACCACTACCTACCTCGAAGAGCAATGGTGTCTGGTGTTGGAGTAGGCTGGAAGACAACTAGGAGATGACGAACAAAAACATGGCACCAGTCCATGAAGTTATTAGCAATTAAGTTGGGCGATGTTGATAGGTGCAGGCTGTTTAGTTGGGGTTCGCGTAATGATCGGCACATATGATTAGAGACTTTAGGTTACATGGCTCAAAATCTTTGGGAATGGCGTAGGTGAATTTACTCACTGTTTTTCTCCAAATTCAACATAATTTTTTTTTCACTGAATCATATTTTTGAATCTTATTTACGATCTCTATTTCTTTCCATTAATACTAACTCTGTTACTACCTCCAGTACTCTGGGATTCGATCTGATAATTTAATCTTGTTAGGGATTCGAAATCCCTAGAAATACAATTGTTCATTTTACCAAGTTGTATTAATTTTTTGTACGCATGATTTGTAAACTTTCACCACTTTTAAGTGAGCACATTTGACAACATTTAATTGTATTATTGAAGATGTTGATAATTTCATTTAATGAATAATCACTATAATTATTTCGTATATATACAAGTGAATGTGTAAAATATAATCTGAATCTGATTCTGACCTGTCTGGTTGGTCTATTGCCTTTTTCTTCTATCTCCGGCTTGGGACCTAGTGGGCATAGGGCAGTCGCGAATTATCAACTAAGCACACTTCGATAGGCGTCCGCGCACAACCAACCAAACTTTTCTCACGTTATAACAAGTCTCTATCAGCTCATCTGGTTATCACAACTTTAATTGATGTACGCATGCACGAAGTTCTACTTTGTAACTGACTGAGACGCAGTATTTTGTTTTGATCCAGATAAAGGACAATAAACAATTTAATGACATCAAGCACACGTCCTTACACAAAAGACATTAAAGACACGACAGTATGAATGAACAGAATATAAAACTTATTTTTCAAACTTTTTCAAACGTGAAACCACACTTGCAAGCTTAAACTGTCGTTAAACAATTATAACTTCAACTAATAGAACATATCATCAAGTGTAATGAATCCAAATAGACTAAACCGCACTGTTGACCGTGTCTCTGATGTTCAGTATCCTTTATTCTTACTAAAGTTCTCTCATCATAAACCTACGGCATAATACGGATCATCTTTTATGCCTTTACCACAGAAGGACTTTTTAAGTGCTCACAGACGAATGTCAAACAATCACACTACTTAATCGTTGCAAGGAATCTATGTATGTGAACTAGAATAAACTCATGAAATTTGCATTATCCACCAAAAAGACCAGCCCTTGCAGAGACTATCTAATTAGCTAAGCTAATTTGTTACAATTGGGCATTTACTGAAGTTCTTCTATCAACCAAGTGCTTTCTTTCCTATTGAATATCAACGTTTTCTATTATCCTCAAAACCCAGCTCTAATAATAAATCTAGTCTTCAAACGATCGTTTACTTCACCAGTGTTGATTTGAATACACGGTCTCTCAGTAATAAAACGAATGCTTATTCTGGTCGGTCCTAGAAAATATGTTGTATTGTAATAGTATCTGTGCGTCGTCACCGATAACATCGTATAATTTAAGATCATAATATAAGCTTTGAAGTTAGTTTGTGGAAATTCAAAATACTGGCTACTGATGGTCACTTTCGAATCGTAAGGAGTGACGGCTTACACCCTTGGGGCAATTTTTACAAAAAGAGGTATATTTTCTCCCGGAATCACGCAACATTTCAAAAGATCCTTCTTTAATAGTATTCAGCCCTAACAATTGAATTCCAATGAATTTTAAACGCCATCGTACGGTTGTAAGAACAAGTAAAAGCATAAGCCGTAACAAACGATTACGATCTAGTCTAACTAACCTCAAATTAGGACTCCTGACAAATTGCACGATACTCACCGTGATTCAGCCCGTAATAGCCATGATATGCTATCACAGCAAATTTTTTAACCTGAATTGACACTAAGAATCAACCAGTTGACACCACTCACAAACAGATCAAAATAACGATATAAACCAACAAAACCTTTAAAAAAGGTTGAGTGTCTAATTAACTTCATTGCGATAGAAGTGGTAAAACTAGTTGCTTATCCATACGATGTGGAGGTATGTAATATCCCGACCGCACCTTCCCCTCTCAAAGGAATCAGGGATCCATGTTTAAAAGTATGTGGTATACTAAAATTTCAGTGCCAAATTATAAGACAGGAAAAAGCCAGGTAAAAACCTGCCCATCTCTCTACGAAAGCTAATAAACATGAATGTTCTAGTAACTTTATTCCAGGATGTTCCAACAAACATAAACGCATTTAGGACTCACTAAACCACTCGACTATTAATATTTTTAGGCGACTAAAGGCCAACCTTCAACGAGTTATTTCACAAAATGATTCAGCTATACTAGAGAATAAAAGACAACTCTCTTATTTGTAGCTAACAGTGAGGCTATCCTGTACGTTAGTCCGAAAGCAGTAAAGAAATTCTTGTTTTCATTAACTTTTCTTGCCAACGCAAAACAGCTCCATTACGTGAGTTTATGGATAGACCTAAAGCTATCTCATGATAGCAACGCAAGTAAACTTTCCACGAATTGATTCAGAAGCCTGCAGATTACTACTGATAATTCCCTCATAAACAATTGTAATCAACCGATCTAATGAAGACACTTACAATTAGATTACGCTTGCAGCCTTGAGACCATTACCTGGACCATCACGCACTCAGAGTAAAAACTCATTCCAGCTGTACTCTGATGTTTTCATTGATCATGGCCAGGCAAAAATGGTTTTCTCCGGGCACCAGGGAATAAACTATTTTCTGCAAAGTTTGCATTTCAATTAATCCATTTTTAATAGCTTATGTGAAGCAATCTAATTTAAATAAAATTTTGACCTCACTTCAGTATCATTCGTACATTTAGTTTGAACAATGTACCCCATAGCCTACGGTCGCGACAACGTAAAGCCACGATTACATTTCTTCAGTTAGCAATTTGCTTGGTTGGGATGCTACAATTTGTAAACTATGAATAATACATTACGATTAGTAGAGTTACGTCGCTTGTCACGACAAAGTGGAAATCCAACATGAAATCCCTTTCAAACTCAATTCCAGTTAGAGAGTACACAGCACAAAAGATTTGTATATACCCCGTTTCAAATTAAGCATCACGCCTAGGTTTCTGTCAATGACGTATGCCTACTTGTTTGTTTATCTTTATACGTAATACCGTATATTGACTTTTATATACAATGTGAGCTGTTACCTTAATTATTAGATCTTGACCAGTAGATAAGGAATTAATTACCTAATATTTCATAATGAGTTGACCCAAGTAGTGAAGCATTTCCAATCCTAGTAAATTCATTCTATGCGAATTCGGCTAGCATTATGTAGGATTGTCTTTATAAGAAATTTCTAGTATATTCTGTGTAAGTATATGTATTATAATGACCTGTAATATATTCTCAGTCTCCATAAGTAAACCAGTTACAGTAGACTACGTAGAATCTATTTCTTCTTGGTAATCACATGATGGGTATAAGATAGCTGCATCAGATTTTTAGCGTGAAGCATTGGATTCACCTTACAACAAGATATAAGTTGTTTGTACAGAATGTGAAAAGCATACAAATTTTAATGTTGCAGAAGTAACTGCATTACACGTAGTGAACTTATAGTTGTCAAAAATGATTTTGATCAGTTTGGTTTTCTTGAAGAATTATACGAGGATCTGTGCTTAGGTACTAGAGCACTCGTGTATAGCCATACAAACTGTATGTTCATTAGTAAATATGACTTGGAATTCATATTGGGCACAGCCAACACATAAAACTGTCCTTTATGTGCATTTAAACCCTACAGCAGACTACTTATGTAAAGCACTACAGTGCATAGAAATGAACAAGTAACGTACGGCAGTCCAATGTGTGTCATATGATCAAAAATATCGTCAGTTTCAAGGATTAACTTGACGACTTTATTGAAAATAATTTCTAAAAACTTCCCCTGTAGATACTGAGTAAACACAAATTTATAAATGTTAAGACTAATGTTTATATAACAGCAAGTTCACCATCTGTGATATATTTCCAGATGGTATTTTAGCCTAGATGCAATTTATTGAACATTTCTCCCCTCTATTTTGAACTCTAGGTTACTGGTGCGTTGGAGCGTTTATGGTGAGCTTTTATCACCTAGTAAATTTCCGAACTTCACACTTTTAAAAAGTTGTAGATAGGCTCCCGTGTCTAGTAGTAACAGATTACCGGTGAAACTAAACTACGCCGACGAACTTGAGATGGCCAATGAGAAGCAGGGTAATTGTTTCACCAATATTTCGACTCAACACGTAGTATGTAAGATTTTATAAGTTATTGTATGGTCACCTTTAGGCCGCCGGTATTCCAAGGGATAAGTCTACTGTTGACGGGCGCTTCTCATAAAGTTTGAACTCGAATCCACAATCCTACTCCTTAGCTTTGTGAATTCGCTCCAAAGTATTTTTGACTTTTTGGGGTAAGGGAGGAGACAATATTTCCATATTTTAAATGGAGGCGAACAGAACTATTGAAAATTGCATGAAATATTCCAAATATGCTCTTCAGAGTTAAAAGTGCGTGGTTGACTTTGGAAGCAATTTTGTCACAGCCACAGTCGTGTGACTAGGACACTGAAGTCAATTTCTACTAGTTACTTAAGGGGAGATTATTTAAAGCATATATGTAGCCCGCTCTATGTCGTAGACTGGCAACTTTGGACTTTATCAAGTTAGAAGCTAGTACACTTTTATCTGCCCACCCTTGAAATCGAGTCATATCATCTTTTGCTGACAGTCTGGCTGCAGATTTTCGCCCAACGTTTGATGTCGTCAGCTAACAGTAATTCGGATGATAATCGTTAAGTTAGGTTTTTTAATCTCACAATCAGAAGTGAAGTGTGTAAATGAAATGTGTTTCATGTGCACTGACTAGCAAAACAAAACCACATACTTTCTATCAAGCTCACTTATGCATTATGAAAATGTTTGAAATACGGAGAATTTTCCTCTTTATTCACACTTTCTATTTGTTCATGATTTTTAAGTTTGTGTCGATGGCCAACTCTACATAATGCACTATTACTAATTTAATGATATAATATCTGTAACCATAGGCTATACCATACTAGTGAAACAGTAAACTCCGTGTAGTGACAGAAACAGTTAGATTGTGCTGTGTAATAAAAGACTGAAAACGACATAACTAGAAGTGTAATAGTACATAAACTTTATCTTGTTGAGCTTCGTTTTGCATAAGTATTCAGTAAATTCAATTATTGTATCGTTATTTTTTTAAAGCAGTCATCCGGTTTTTTGTGGTTCAAGGCTTATACGTATATCCTCTCATCCAACTGATGACAGTTATGAAGCAACGTCTAAAAATTGATCCAAAGGTAGGTTTACTGTTATTCTGCTACAACTACTTATGTAAGTTGTTTTTAGCCAGAATTAAACCAAATCGTAAGAAGGCCTTCAGTATTGTAGAAAGATTAGCAAAACATCCTCTACTATTCAAACAGTTTGCCAAAGAGTTTTCCACTACAGCAACAGATCATATTTCCATATTGAAATCTACAGATGATCATACAGTGTATCTAAATTCTGTGACTCAAGTTGAACTTATTATTTTCTCTTTAAATGTTATGTTAAAATCATCAGGGGCTCGTCATATTTTGGTTGAAAAAGAATTGTTCGCCTCATTGAAACAATTGCATCAGTCACTTGATAGTATTTCACCTCCATTTAGTGATACTGTTTTGAGAGAGTTGTCAGTCCAGTATCAAAATCAAGGTAAGCAGTGCGTATTTATTACTCTTAGTCTGACCGTAGTGAGTAAACTAGCTAAGCTTATTGACTACTCCTTATCTTAAAAGTGTGATCAACTCTGATGGGTTTTATCCAAAACATCACATCTAAGAAGGGAAACAGATTGAATTTTTCGAAATCGTCCAAAAGTATAGTGTTCAGGAGTTAACTATTGTTCTTCATAACAGCTAAATGTAACTTTTCATAGGTTACTAATATATCATGATGGGTGTTATCAATACATTACTCATACATGTTGGGACAAACGAGTGAGCAACTTTGAAGTTAAACTTAGAGTACTAAATAAAAAAGTTGTAAGCTGATTCATAAAAATGTGAACCACATCTTATCATGATACTCGGTGCTAGCTAAAACAATACGTTAGTAAGAAGCTAAGAGTGGTCGAATTTAGGCGTATCAACAGTTCACGATATCATTCATCGTCTGTGCTTAGTTGGTGGATGTAGATTACTTGAATTGCGTCTTCATGGTAACCGTCGTTGGTAATCAGTAATATTGAGTGACAATCCTCAAGATGAGTTGCCGTTATGCGGATGAGCGAATTTGTAATCTTTCTTTGAATCTGTACTCCACATTTTTCTCTTTTTTATCACCTTGTTTTTAAAGCATACTATGTTGGGTCGTTTTTTAATAACGTTTATGCTACTATTATTTTGACCCATTTATTATGCATTTTGTTGATTCTATTTCACTATCCAGATAAATTTGACAATTCTGTTGAATTTTTATTTATAATAGGCGTTATTCTAAATATGATTGATGCGTTGAATAAGCTCGGCTTAGCTTCACCTACTTTAATATAGTGCCTGAATGGCATCACAGACCTTTACAGAGTATAGCTTAAATTCGTATATGGATGAAAAATATTAACTTTAAAATTTGAATAGTTTCGTAGATATTTCTTAGAATGTTTCTTGTTTGTTGGGACCATCGAGTAAGTAATGCTGAAGTTACTCACAGTACTAAGGAAAGATTGCAAATCAGTTGATGAGATTGTGAGTTTTCACCGATTGAGGTGGTTGTGTCATTTATTCAGCGTGACTAGCCACCACCTACGACAACATGAGATGTCAGCTGGTGAAAACGTCTGAAGAAAACCAAGGATGACCAAACCGTATTGTAACACCAATCTATAAAGTCGTTAACGAACACTGTGAGCCATTTGAGCAGATACAAAACATTTAATTAAGATCCGCGTTTTTGTTGACAGCTTAAAGTTGACCACTATGTCTCAGGTTGATTAATTCTTTGTGTTCCCTTGAATCCTGAACTTTAAAATTATTTTATATCTGCCCACAAATTAACTTCGCGAATCATATTCTCTGTTTTCAATCACATTACTACCGCTTATGTTATTACTACTTCTACTACTTTTATATTCACCTTTCTGTCCTGAAGCGATGTGGCATTTTAGACCGACGTACACATGTACCACGTTCTGATTGATAGCAAAATGCTTACAATTGTAGACTCAATTATAACACGTTGAAAACTGTTTCAGACTGTGTAAATCATGGGTTGCAACTTACTTGTTAATTAATTGATTATCAACCACAAAGTTATAACTTCCAATTACACCCCAACTATGAATATTTAAGGTAACTAAGATTTATATTATGTGCGAATTGTACTCCACCATACAAATTTGTGTGCTAAGTAGCTAACATTCATACATAACTTGATTTTGTATCTGACTGGAAGAAAAAGAACTACAAAAACGAATTTACGCACACTTGTATGCTGCGATTGTGTATATTTGCAAATTTCCTTATTTGCGTAAAGCAAGAATAATAAATATGGCATAAAACGAATCCACTTCATTCCACATACTCTCATTACTCCATATACACCTTAAATTGCACGAATAATTAAACTATTTTACAAGTCTAATGTTAAATGTAGCATGTATATGTACTCATGTGGTATACTAGTACAAAAATAAAGGAAAATATATCAAGTACTCTCAAGTGAGTTGAAAATCCTTTTTGCATACATAGGTTTGCATTGATGCGACATATATCCTCTGCTTTTGCATAATTTAAAGGTTTGATATTATTGTGTCTACTTATTATTCGAAAGGCAACATTATGACTCACTAAAATACCCGTGTATATGATGTCTCTCCCTATGGCACAATAAGTGATCTGCAGATATTTATTGCTATGTATCTTGGTATATATTTTGAGATCCTTCTAAATAACATGGCTCCCGCTGCTTCAATGTAAAATCAGATGTAAATAGAGAAAGGCAGTAGCATGCATGTTAGAAGAACGACACGTACTGTATACACCAAGCATTAAATAGCTTCAAACTATCTACAAGCGCCATACGAAAAGATATCATATACACTGGTAGTTCAGTGAGTCATATCCTTTCTTTCAAATAATAAGTGGACAGAATAATACCAAACTTTTACACTATGCAAAAGCAGTGGATATTTGTTGTATCAATGCAAACCTATGTATGCAAAAGGGATTTTTGATTCACTTGAGACTTATAATGAATGTGTGTTTGCGCCTTTTTTCCTTCACATTTACGTCATTTTTTAGAAAATACATCCCGAAAATTTCTACATTTCTTTTTGTTCATTCTACCTATAATCTTTTCGAACTTTACTCTTATTTTATTATAACTCTTACATATTTCATAATAGCACCTTCCTCTTTCTTCAATATTGTTCAGTAAAATATTCGACTTCACTAGCAAGTTAGAATTCTATGTATTTACGTTTACCTATGCCACCTTTGACTATTATTGTTCTTATCATGACTCTTTCACTTATTTTTGGTAATTAACATCAGTATTTATCATTTTTGTTTACTGAAAAACATTATAATTGACATGTAACTGTTATACTCGACTACATCATGACATAACTCTCTCACTTATTCTATTCATCTTGAAATTGCAACTTGTAATTGGAATTAATGCTCACTAATAATCCAATTAACTATATGCTTATTCTATTTAATATTTCTCTTGTGAAACAATATTTTACTTGAATTGAGGTGGTTTATGAAGATTGGTATCAAGTTTAGTTGATTGGATTGTGTCACAGATTTATGTTAGTAGGGTACCATTGAAAACCCTAGATTTCGCCTTAGCGGTTTCAGGTTGGCGAACACCTTACCCTCTGCATCACTGGGCCGGCATCTAATGGCAATGGGAATTCTGCTATATCGGCCCAGTGGTCCAGAATCTTAGGCCAACTTGAAGCCCCTGGAGCGAAACCCACTGTGCGCTCCCATCAAAGAGTCCAATACTTGAATAAAACAGCTGTTCAGTGCTCTCTGGTTTTCAGTGGTACCCTACTAAAATCAATCTGTGACAAATTCAATCAATAATTTACTTGCTTAGACAATTTACTATGTATGTAGAGAATGTGGAGTGAAGTGAATTCAGTTCATGTCACAATGTCTAATTGTTTTTGTTTTTTTGGTTTTTCTAAAAAAGAAAACATACTGTGTATGATTTGTTAACATTGAAAACTACTTCATAATATCTATGCATATTATTTTTATTGCATTAACAGTTCAACATAATTCAAATGAATCAAATTCAAATCAAGTGGAAATGCTTAGTGATCATGGAAATGTAGCGACTGATCATAATGAAAGTAATTGCCAAACACTACCTGATAATGTAAACATAAGCACTATTGTTGATAAACCAGAATATAACTCTTCTACTGAACAGTCAAAACGTAAATCTTTAAGACGTTCAAGAAAACTTAATAATAATGAAGAGTTTGTAACTTGTAAATAAATCAGTTTCCATAGTACTATGTTTTTTTCACATTCTTGTTTCAGTTATTCAGGCAGTTATAAGCAAAGTTGAACGCAACCCATATGCATATAAGTTCAAGTTGCCATACTACATTAAAACGATGAGATTAAATTTACAAGAATGGCATAACAGTAGAATACACTAGGATAGGGTGCAGTAAAGGTGTGTATGAAAGAACAATGAGACTTAAGATATAGATGAAAATAGAGAGTGAACATATTTGCACCACTCTGATTGATTTTGTACCGTGTCGCCCAGTGTCTCGCACCATTGATTGCGATTATCACGCAGACCTTAACTAGATAGTCTGTATTTACCAACATGGCTTAGGCAAACCTTCAAAGACTTCATGGATTGATGTGTTGTTTTATTTTGACCACCCTTGGCCTTTATACACAAGCCAACATCGAGCGACTGGTTAGGCGGTGATTAGGCATACGTAACACATATCGCAACCACTTCAGTCGATAAAGGTTTACAACTCTCTCTAATAACTCGAAAATGTATCTGGTACGTTGCATCTAACATCATTGTATGATATACCAACGATATTTCTAGGGTTTATATGATCAAAAACCTGGAGCTTTTTTATTTATCTCATAACGATGTGTTTTAGCAATGATGATGGTAATATACCTCGTTCACCGAGTACAGATTCGTGTACCTGACTTTCAGTCACTGTGCGTGAGCGCTCTTCTAAGCCGAAATAAATGGAGTGTGGCTTAGACTTATAACCCGGTGGTTGGAAAGCAAGTACTTCTCATCACAAAGTCGTATTCTTAAAGAAAAGATTACATTTAACCATTAGATTGCAGTCAGATGGATAATTTGATTAAATGGACACCTCTGACTTGTTCTAATGAATTTTAGTGGCTTTTGCTGAAAGTAAAAGTGTTAATTAGATTGAAAGTTTCAGTGATAATTGACTTAACACTCAGTATATACATAAATTGTAAAAGCATAGAATTATAAGTTGTCATCTAACTACTATGGATAACATCATGGAATGTGGTAAACCTTATCGAAATCATGGAGATGACTTGCAGGTTATATAAATGATTCCGGTGATATTAGTTTTTCTGACCTTGTTGATTGGTTCGCAGAGTTTTCGTTGTCATTCAAGATAACATTAGCGCTTCATGTAAGAGAAGCTTGGTTGCATTATGTCCCTGTTGGCTTGACTTCTGACTGTGTCACTGTTTGGCCCTCTTTATATGTGTTCGAAAATGCAGTCTATTTATATGTCTACTGATTATCAATTAATTTGAGTCCCGTGCTTCTAGGAATCCCCCAGCATTCTTGAAATTTCTTAATACGGAATTTTGACATTTTTCCAATCAGATTGGCGTCCCCAGTACTTCTCACAGTCGATATGATTTATTATATAGACAATGTTTTATGCGTCATCCTTCGTTGTTTGGGTAGCTTGATGTGCATAGGATGAGACAACGTGTTTGTTAGTTCTTAGGCCACGTTGATTCCAATGTCTTAAAATTTTTGTAAGGACTTTTAAAATGTTCTGCATATTCGATAGGACAATCTTGCCTTTGATTCCTGGTGGTGGCTTTCTGATGGTGTTTCGACTTTCTAAACTTTTTTGATGTAGTTATGTAAATAACTGTTTTTAGAAATACAGATATGAGACAGGTTCTTTTAATTTTCGCTCATTGTGGTAGACATTTAAGATTTCTAAAACGACAGCAAAAGCCGTTTAAGTAAACTAGGTTAAAGAACCTAATGTAACCAAAATGGAGTTAGTTTATTGCAATAAGCTCTACATAAGTGTTTATATTATACATGTGCCAATAATCTCAAGAAGAGCTCTTCCCTAAGAACGTTAGACATGTGGGCTCTATTGAATACTAAATAAAATGATGGAATTAACTTTAATTTTTAGTAAATTTCAGTGAACTACACGTCAACCAATAAATCTGGATAACTTCCTTTGCAGACTACATGATATATTTGCTTATATTCAGTCCATAGATCTGTATGATGTCTAGTTAAAGTTCCTGTATCTTCTTGCTGATATGAACGTCAACACTTGAATGTAGGTATATCCATCTCATGAATTCTAAATAGGATGAAATGTGCCTTCTGTATTACATTTGCCTGCCATAACTCAATTTTATTTCTAAAATGAATTTGTCTAATCCTAACATATTCCACTTTATAGTAATAACTGGATTTTAGTGTTAAATTCATCTTGTCGAAAGTTTATGCGTATTAATCAAAAATGTAATGTTCTTGATCAGTTCAATGGTCTTCAGTGAATTCAAATTTCTAGATACACTTGTTTGTGTAATCCTAAAAAACTTGATATTTAAGTTACTAGACTTTATATAATTAAACTTTACCATTTGACAGTTTATTAATGAGTATGAATCCTTGTGGAATGGATCACTTCGATTGTACTGGTATACTGATACTCAATAAACTAAGAGATGAACAGTTTTAGAATCCTCAAGAGCAAAGAACACATTCTTTTGGGAATCGAAGGCAAACATGAAGAGAATGAACAACACTTGGAAAGGAAAGTTCAGTACAGAGCTATTTAGAAAACGCTGGTCGGCGGCTTGTACTCCACGTGAGGTGACAGGTAATATTTGATTGATTGGTTGCTTAGTGGTTAATGTAGTTGATTATCAACTAATATGCCATAGCTTTTAGTTCCTCTTCGGTTTAAACAAATGGGTGGTGTCGTTACCCAATTAAATGTAAAACTCAAAGCTGAATAGAAAAAGATATTTTTGATATATGAATAAAAATGATCACCATGAATAAACTGCAAACAACTACTATTTAAATAAGTCAAGAATAAGACTCAGAAAGACTCTTATCATGTTGACAATCGATGGTTTGTATCAACAGAAAACTTATGACTTAACATATATATGAATTCCAGTTAGTGTATCTAAGGATTTAGCTGTTAGCGACTTTAACACAACGTTCCATCTATCGATGAAGATTCGGGATCAGGACAGAATAACGATGGATTAACACCAAATGCAAAACAATCATCCAAAAATAATCAACATTGGTAAAGTTTTGTTTAGATATGATCAAGTTGTACGTAGTATTTGTCCACAATAATTTTAATGTTTAACCCATATGACAGGGAAGCAATAATGCATGGAAAGAATATTGTATTTGACAGTAGCTAGAAGTAGGTGAATTGCCTGATATTTGCGCTGGCTGTCATGATTAAAATAATCGTTCCATGTTGTGTCAAGTTGTGACCTAGTAGTGACGATTGATCATGTTTATTTAACCAGTCGTGTCTATTAAAACCAAAAAGGTCAACGTCATTGTTGAGAAAGGTATAATGCTCTTTTTGTCACAGGTTTGTATATAACTATCATATAGAGAGAAATTCTACTTCATAAACACTCTTCTTGTTATGTGGCTATCAGTCTATACTTATTGATCAACGTCAGCTTACTTAAACTTATTTAATCATCAGTCTTGTACAAAATTTTGATCTAAACTCCCTGAATCAGTTCTTTTTGACTTTGTGCATGAACACGAATGACGATTACAAAAGAAATATATGGCCAGCAATAGAATAAGGATTATGTATACCTTTTCTGAATATGAAGAACAAGCCTAGATTGACGAATTACCAAAACATACTATACATAATTCGTTTATGTTACTCCACTTAAAGCCATTTTGTTTAACCTTATACATAATTTGTAATGTAGATAAATGATAAGCTGATTAATAATGGTACTGTTGACTTATTTCCAGTCACCTTTGGACAACTACATTGAGTTATTATGTGAATATTCCTTTGGAAAGATCACGATTAGTACGGTCAATATTATCATGCTTTACAGGGGTGAGTTAATGAGTAGATTCATTCATATAACCATTCTTTTTGAATGCAGCATTAGATACTGATTTGTCTTTTCTTATTACATTAACACGCAAGTGATGAATACGAGTCTGCATAACATAATGAGGTAATAAGATATGACCACATGGCAATATGATGCTGATTCAGAAGTTTGATCATGCGATCATCGTATCAAGAACCAGAATTAAAACCACATACAAAGCGGTCACAGCAACAGAATCAATAATAGAGAGTTCTATAATATGGATATTGTTTGCTAAGTGTGACTAACTGTCTATTCTTACTAATCAGTCGCGGCTTATTTATGTCGAATGCATTAAGTAATATAGTTGTGGAATTCTGAGAAATCAAGTATTCAATAAAATATTTTGATTATGTTATTGATGTTTAAAAGCTCTAATGTATGTTCGTGGAAGTGACGAGGTAGACCTATTTTAAAGTTGTAGATCTGTGACTACTGATTCCTGATAATTTTAGCACTCTGTATTGATACAGTGTGTAAACTGAACCAACGCAGGCGTATCTGCAAGTGTTTCAGCATACGTAAGCTTCTTCAAGATGCCAGTTATGTTACGGTAGTGTATTCTTTGTTTGAATACCAGCTTACAAACATACAAATCTGAATAAGTACTGAATTCAACAAGATGCTCGCAATAGAATTTAAACTTAGAAGTTCTGAGTGTAGTGGCATCTATTGTATCTATTGGATTGTGACTGTCAAGCAAAATTCAGAACAAGCGCGTTTCAGCTGGACGTACCCGCATCCCAGTATTGATGTTTACACCGGGACTCTAAATCAGTTCCTTTTGTATCGAGTACCACTGCGTTCACCACTAGTCTACTGAGTTCATATAACCACACTTGTGTAACGGATAAGTATATATATATATATATATATATATATATATATATATATATATATATATATATATATATATATATATATATATATATGCAACATTATAGAACTGACTAGCCCCAAATTAGACGAAACGTGTATTTGGGATTTCGTTTACCAATCACAATCCAACTCAAACAATACTTGTAAAATATCACTGTTTTGAGGCAATCCACTTAGGATGCACATATAGCACCAGAGACTAACAAATTTCAGTCCATGACAAATCAACAAGAAGATCTAAATACATCCTAACTGTAGTAACATCTACTTTCCTTATCATCATCTCAATCTGGACTTCACCAATAAATGGTTAAAATTTATTCTAGATGTAATCACTAACTGATTTATAACTCAACTACTCTCATGATTAGTCAGTCTTAGATAATAAAATGTAGATATAAGATTCATAACGACTTCATGGGTAGTGTATTATGCAACTTTATGGTAATGACTAACTTATACTATAGTAGAAACTATATATCCAACATTTATTGAAATATTGTACTTTTATTTTGAGTAATATACGCATTGAAGATAAACTCCGATTATCTGTTCAGTGTAGCATTGCATTTCGTTTTCTTGGTGGGAGAGTAGGAATAATTACACTGAAGACTATACAACTAGATACACTACGTTGAGACATAACACTTTTGTGGAATCGACGTTTCAATCTATATGTAACGTTTTCCTATAAGAAACTAAGTAAACTATCTTTTACGTTTACTAATGCAGTCAAATTTATTTGAATTGCAACACTATACGATTTGTCAATCAATTTCCAAAGTAAAAGATTTTCATTCCATATCCTTTGTATTAACTACTTTGTAAATTACTACTTATATCCATTAAACCACTTCAATTTTATTATAATAATCAGCTCATTATTAACTAACTTCAAAATTTTATTCAATTAATAGTGACAAGTGACTGATGAAGTACAGATATGTCATGTGGATGAGTTAGTTATCACCAATGACAATAGATGATTATTGTGGTATATTACAAATTGATGGAAGTAGAAATTCTATGATTGGATACCAGTTCAGTGGTACGAATGTTTAAGCTTTCTCTGTGCGAGACTTAAAAGGATTGTGTTTGATTCACTGATGGAATTGACGGTGTACGCTGTTATAGAGAAGTCTTATAATAAAACGAAGCAACTGTGTAGTGCTCTTTGATTTTCAATAGTACCCATCCGATATCAATCTGTAACAAATACAATCAATCAAACTTTATACCCATCACCACAAAACCACTCTAATTCAATTAATTTTTAAGGATTTCCAACAGTTTGCATAAGATCTCTCCTTGAAACAGGTTCATTCTCACCATTTGTACGATACATCGGTAATATTGACTATTATGTTGACTAGCATGTTGCTAAGCCAATGAATGTAGTGAGTTGAGAAAGTTTAAGTTCTATTTCTATAGTCAAAACCGATAACGTCAGACAAAAGTGGCTTATCTCTTTAAATACACATCGCTTCGTTAACTTGAAAAGAGCAAGAACGAGATGTGTCATTCATTTGTCCACTTTACTTTGAGTTGAAACAACCGCTAATAATATTGGTCTTAATGGAACATTTTGGTTATGTTTTAAGTAGACCAAACGCATATGGGAAATGTGAACCTCGCGAATATAAATTATTAGATTCTGCCAATTAATCCCTTTATCAAAGATCTTACAGTAGACTAAGGAACCGTATTTCTGCCGAATCATTCAAGTTTTAGTTACATTTACTAGTTCCAGATCACGATTAATTATTAACCATAAAATTCATCTATGTCGAGCAAGTATGCAGTGAATTGATTGAGACTACAAATATCGACAGTCACATACATGCTCAGTAGTTTAACGGTTGTATTCAACTCGGAAAACTTAAGGTCTAAGAATCGATTCCATTGTAAGGTTATGAATGCCCACTGCCGAAAAATTCGACACTACGACAAGGCAGCAGTACTAACTGGCTTTCCATGGTTGTCTGGCGCAAATCAATTTGTGTTATTGAATTTAACAATTTTCGCATTGCTTACATATTAGTGATTTATCACTATATGATTTAAGTGGAAAACGAAAATTAATTTAAGAAAAAATCCTTCACATATCATTGTAGACAGTAAACAGTATTGCTACATTAAATTGAACTGATCAATAACTTCAAGGTATTTCTGAAGCTCTAGTTAGAAGTCAAAACTGATAGAGTTCAAACATGTTATGAGTGTAAGTTATCACTAAATGGCATTGACTAATTATACCATATCACAAATTGGTCGAAGTGAGGATTCTACAATCGAACGCTGGCGCAATTATGCTATTAGTTAAGTGTTTGCCGAGATACATTAAGGTCTTAGGTTCGATTCCATTGCAGAAGCGAGTGTGCACTGCTAAATTCTTATACTAGGACGAAGTGGATGTTTGGTGCTCCTGCATATTCACTGGTACCTAACCGACATCAATCTGTAATGAATATAAGCAACAAAACTAGAGACAGATCACTTAGAAAATGATCAAAGTCAACTCATTGATTATGTCATTGTTTCACGAAATGTGGAAATTTTAGATAGATAACTCAATTTGAAGAGTATTAAGTATATACCACGGCAACCTTCTTTCACATGCTCATGGACATTATACACACTATTTGTTTGCACTCTAATTGGTTAAGAACTAAATGGTTCATACTTATGTCAACTATTTTGGTTTGCATTATTTATAATACTACCTAATGCTCATTATTTCTAATTATCTTTACATAAGTAATTACAAGTTCAACTTAACCAGTGATAAGAAATAAGATGACATAATTACACACTAGAATTGTATTATGTTAATGAGACTACTAAGTAGGAAACTGACATGTCTGGAAGAAGACATGTGACTGACTAATATTGTGTGTCTGACATACGACATTGATCAGGCTTTATGTAGATATATCTTGTGTATTATTGGTTATAATATATTCGTGTAAGTAACAAGTGGGCTTCTTGATAATCGGTGGGATCTTGTGTCTATGCAATAGACTAAGGCAAGGCTGGGTGTTAGTAATAGGCGATAGCTCGACAGATAATAGAATCGATAATATCGGCCAACGCGGTGCGTCAGATATAACAGAAACAATTGTTAATCAAATGAGTTCGAGATATTTTGTATCATTGCATAACAATGTTTCTTTTTAATGTTGATGTATTATGATACAATCAACGACAATTTTAGATTAGTATGATGTACAGTGAAAAGCAGGGAGGTCGTGATTACAACCTAGCATTACATCATTGCTTAGTATTATTAATAAGATCATTCTGTTTTGTTTTTTCTCATTAATGTCAAGTATTTGAATATAATTGAACAGATTCGTAATTTCCGCAGTTACACAATAAATGACTATGATGAATTGTTCATATAGAATCAAATGTGTTCAGATAGGAAAATGTGTAATTTGCATTGATTGTACGTTATTTATCATTAAGACGGATATATTTGACTGAGGATAATGACTAAAGATGTAAAGGATTCTCAGAGATTGTTTTATAATATCATCTTAACATTATATGAATACTTATTAATTATTAAATATTTTAGTTTTGTGTAGTTAAGTGTATGTTAAGGATGATACTTGGTTGCACAGTAATTGTTTAAACGTTTACACTATTGGACTGGCATCTAATGGTAGAATTCCATCAATTTGTGATATACCACAATGATCATCGATTGACATTGGTGATAACTATCTCACCCACATGTCATGCCTGTACTCCATCATTCACTTGTCACTATTAAATAAGGAACAGTTTGAAGTTAGTTAATAGTGAGTTGTTTATTATAATAGAATTGAATTAGCTTTTTGGAAATAGATATTAAGTTTGGTTATTTGTATACGTCAATGGTACCCAACTAACATTAATCTGTGAAGGAATACAAAGCCACCTTAAATTTCTTTGCAAATATAATTGTTTAAACACTTTTTCAATTGATCAGCTTGTATGAAGAGGGTTCTTCTATATAATCAAACTAGAAGATCAGATAAATTAGGTTAGACTGTATCTGTTATGTGTAAACTAAAACAATTGTCTCCTTCTATTTGAAACTTGCCAGTTGTATGTACATCCATCCTAGTGTTGATGTTTACACCAAAATTTATCAATGTATCGAGACTATTCGCTTAGGATGCACCGATATATCAACGGATGCTAATTAATTTCAGTCCAGAATAACATCAACTGAAATTTAATTAGGATATAATTAGATCTACCCGTTGATTTGTCATGGACTGAAACTGACCAATCTCTGTTGCTATATGTACATCCTGAGTGGATTGCCTCAATACAGTGATATTTTACAAGTATTGTTTGAATTGGATTGTGATTAGCAAGCGGAATTCCAAATATACGTTTCGTCCTATTTGGGACTAGTCAGTTCGATGTAACTGCATGCAACAGGATGATCCAAATGCATTCTAATTACATATACATACCCGTTACATAAGTGTGGTTGTCGGAACTCAGTAGCTTAGTAGTGGACGCGATGTCATTCGATACGAAACGAACTGATTTAGAGTCCCGGTGTAAACATCAATCCTGGTATGTGAATACACCCAGCTGACGAGCTCCAAATAGGATGAAACACATTCGTTCTAAATTCCACTTACTCAAATCAACTGAAATTGATAGTAAATTGCATGCATATGCTTATTACCAAACAACAACATGATTATTAAACATCATTACTACTACTGTATACAACTGCATAGAATTAATATAAAAATGAACACCATATGAAAACTAAAAGATACAATTGACAACAAGGGAGCACTGGACAGCTGTTTCGTTCTAGTGTGGAACTCTTCAGCAGTGCGCACCCACGATTCTGCACCAGTTATCACCAATGACAATGGATGATTGTCGCGCTATACATATCACAAATTGATGGAAGTGGAAATTCTACCATTGGATGCCGTCCCAGTGGTGCGTTCGCGTCAACCTGAAGCCCCTGGTGCGGAATCGTGGATGCGCACTGCTGAAGAGTTCCACACTAGAACGAAACAGCTGTCCAGTACTCCCTTGTTGTCAATGGTACCCTGCCAACATCAATCTGTGATCTATTCAATCAAATCAAATAACCAATCTCCACAAAAATAACCATCCCAATTGAACAAAAAAGATACAATTTAGTTCTTCTTCACTTCTTTTTTTCTTCTCCGAAAACAAACATATTTGTACAAATTTCAATTATGCAATCTCATCTTGATCTACATCCTGATTATAATTTAACTGAACATTTAACTAAATAATAATAATTTTCTTTTTTTACGAAAGAAAAGCATTTACAAACCAACATTTTTTAAATATGTACAAATTGAAATTAGCTTTAGAAAACAAAAAAAAAACTAATATTTGCATTTTTTTAGTTGAAACATCTTTTATATACTACTTAAATTAGAGAATTATTTTTAATAATAGATTGATGATTTGTTAACCATACATCAAATGCTTCATGACAGATACGTATAAGACATTCAGGTGAACAGAATTGTCCATCCCATCGTGAATCATCTAAAATGGCAGGTTTTGTACATGGACATAATATTGGAAGATTTTCGACATCATGATTATCATTATTATTATTACTATTATTATTATTATGATTGATAGTAACTATAGTTGTATTATTGGTTAAATTATCAGATTTTAAGGGAAGGAATGTAGACAATGGTACATCATCATCTTCATCAGATTCAACAATAGAACTTGTATTATTTTCAATAAGATCAGGATCATTTGAAGAAGTGAATGAAGTCTGAAATAAGAAAAACCAGAATTAAATCGAATATCTGAGACTAGTTGGTAGGGGGGGGGGGGTAATAGAAATGAAATTAGTATTAATGAAAGTTAAGGCAGTGATTGATGTCTTAAATGATGTGACAATAAACATAATAAAAGTACTATGAAAATTCATTATCATGTGCACACTATATTAAAAAATAGGAAAAAAAAAATAGAAAAGGCATACAGTTTTATCAATTGTCATCAGTGACTGAGGTTAGTCACAACGTTTTCAAAACTTATCAAATGTATCCAAACTAGTAAATAAGCCTAAGAGTTTGTAAACTTTTGTTCACTGAGATGGTTGAAGCAAGTGTTAGTTATATCTAGCCACTGCTTGCCATAACATCTGGTGTTGGCTGGAGTCAAAGTAAGATGGAGGATAGGGCTAAACCAAAACATACCATCAGTCCATGAATTTTTAAACTATTAGTCTAAGTCAGACTACCCAGTTGCGGTCCACGTTTAAAATTTATGATAGTGAATATTGTTCAGTTGTAGACAATTCATAATTTACTAAAATTCGCAAGTCACCTACATGTGAAGGTAAACTTGTAAACTTAGACAACACTACGGTCTAATTGACTTGGCATTACGTGCGGTACACTTTGGTGCTAGATGGTTAAAAGAAGTTAGTAACACTTAAGCTTCTAGGTAATTAGAATTAATTTAAATAACCTGTTTAAGATTATGTTTCCTGTACGATTCGAATTCTTATCATTCAACCATTTAATACGAAAGTAAGTATTTGATTGGATTTGTCACAGATTGATATTGGTGACTTACTACTGAATACCAAGAGGCAGTGAACGGTTGTATCGTCCTAGTATGGGACTCTTCGATGGTAAACACTCACGATCCCACCAAAGAAGTCGAACCCATGGTCTGCATATTAGTGAAAGCGCAACCCTCTGCACTACTGAAATAGTGTCCAATGTTCCTTAGTTTTTAATTATACCCTACCAACACCAATCTGAGACGAATCCAATAAACCAAATCTAATACTACTCTCTACAAAAACACTTCAATTAAACATTGATACAAGTTAGATGTTCAAGAAACATTTTTCTATTCAGAATTACAATAAATCAATTTATGAATAAAATGAAGTTGTACATAAATCAGTAGACAAAAAAATATTCATAAAAGAAACCTTAAAAATGAATTAATCTATAATCAACCATATCTAGCTTATTGTTATAAGTCATTATACTTAACTAGCACAAACAGATAGACAGTTACAACGTAGAACTTAGTAAATACGTACATCAGTTCAAGTTGCCATACCCAAATTAGCAGATAGAGATTAAATTATCGGATCAAATCCCAATGTAGAGGAGGAGAGTTCTTATTAATGGAAAGGAATAGAGATCGGAGGTAAGATTTAACAACTTAACTAGCATTAAATGAGTGATAGATATATAATTACAACACATAGAGTTTAAACTGTAGGTAACAAATTAAGTATTCATTTCTCCTATTTCAGTTTGGGTAAATAAATTATGATAAAACTAGCCTTAACAGTTAAAGTATCACTTAAAGACATAAATATGTATCAGGTAAGTAAGTTTCTAAGTTAAAACTTGCTAACAAGGTATATGCTTAATTTCATGCTCTATAGAAAGTTAATTTATAAGATAATCTTAGATACAGATTTATATCTATTAATATAAACCTATCACTAATATTATAATATGATTGTTAGAAATCAAAATCTACAGGAATGATTGTACACCTCCCCTTCTTTAGTAGTATATTTAGTAACGAAGTAATTTGTGTAAATAACTGTGATCAGTAGTATTGACAAGTTGGATGATATAACTTAAAATCGAAAACAGTATCGTGAATGAATGCAATATATCTTCCTGTTAATTTTAACTTGTAGTAATCTTTCATATATCAATTAGTCATGTACAACATATAAACTAGCACACATGTGCAATAGTCCGAGTCCCTACACCATATTAATACATTAGGATAACCATTAAAGTAATAGAAGTAGTGATATCTGTGATAGTAAAACGATTGAATATAAACGAAATGATACGAGAAGTAAGAATTAGTTTCTAGAAAGGTATACAATAATTTTAAAGTTGAGACTAAGAAAATATAAAGGGTGAATGTACTCGCGACAAATCACCCAGAATATTTAACTACTGGATATGACAATCCCACGTACCACTAAAAGGCATACTGTATCTACCAACAAGGCAGACCAATAATCAATGACTATAAGGAGTGATGTCAAGTTTGATTTGACTAACATCAGTTTCTTCTCATTCGACTTCTATGCCAGCCAACATTTCACGTAGAGATAGGCAGTGGTTAGGTGTAAGCAATACGTGTCCTATCTCAGTCGATGAAGACTTACAACTGAATCACCATCTTTTCTAGTATCCTGCGTCTCACTTCAGGATTACTTACTCGATGATCTCAATAAACGCAAGTGATGTTTCGAAGACATCTATTATCAAATACTAGTAATTTACAAATGTCATCTACCTATAATGACCACGCTTTACATTCACGCAGTGAAACAGAGAGCACCGCAAAGCAGTACACTTAGTCCTCTATATGCCGATAGCCATCTCGCTATACGTGATATAAGTTGGTAGGATTCAACTGACCATTAATTATATATACCTACTTTACAATGCCTTTGCAAACTATATCATTTTAAGTTTCATCTCGTCGTGCTAACATGGTTTAATAAATTGACCTAACGAGTTTTCATCAATCAATCAATCAATGCCTGTTACTCCAAGTGGAGCATAGACCGCCCACCAGCATTCTCCAGCCAACTCTGTCCTGGGCTTTCCGTTCTAGCTCTTCCCAAGTGCTGTTCATTCTCTTCATGTCTGTTTCCAATTCCCGACGCAATGTGTTCTTGGGCCTTCCTCTGTTTCTGTGGCCTTTAGGATTCCAAGTCAGTGCTTGTCTTGTGACACAATTTGATGGTTTCCTCAGTGTGTGTCTAATCCATCTCCAGCGTCTTTTCCTAATTTCTTCCTCAACTGGAAGTTGATTAGTTCTCTGCCACAACAGGTTGTTGTTGATGGTATCTGGCCAACAGATCCGAAGAATCCTACGCAGGCAGTTGTTTATAAATACTTGTAACTTCTGTAGGGTACTTTTTGTAGTTCTCCAAGTTTCAGCTCCAAACGAGTTTTCATGCCAAGCTATAAATCAATTATGACTAATTAGGTGAAAATAAAGTGTTTGTGTATCTCTGAAGAAAAAACACTAAGGAAAATGATATGGTAAATATTCAAAGTAGAAGAATATAAATAAGTACAAAGTAGTTCCATTGATGAACATTGAGTATATATGTTAGAGGGTTGATCTGTTGATCCAATTTCAACCTTATGAAGAAATTAATCAGTATGATGTAATATTACACAGATAGCTTGTTAGATGATTACGTATACCAATTACTTAAAAAAGTAAATTTAGATAAATAATTTTTCAAGGAAACTTTTTTTGTAATTTGTACACCATTCAAATGAATGAAGTGATTAGATAAGTGATTGACATGTGCATCAGTAATCATAAGATACAAGAATTTAAACAATCTCATGGTTATCCATGTTGAACAATAGTCATAAAGAAATGTTTAATAGTTAAGTTAAAATAGCTTCGTAAAGATCTATACTGCTGTTGGTTAACTGTTTGCCGAGAGACCAAAAGGTCTTGAGTGTAATTTACATGCAAGATTGACAGTGTGCACTGCTAAGGAGCACCATACTAGGACAAAACAGCCATTTGGGTTTTTTTGGTTTTCAGTGGTACCTGATCGAAATCAATCTTTGACAAATACAAACAACAAATGTTTAATGGTGATTCAATAATTCATGAGGGTGTTCTGATTATAGAAAAGTCAATTTTGATGGTTACCTGACTTTTCTAATGAGACAGTACATGAAATACTTCCAGAATAATCTCGGTTGCACACTCAATTCAAAAATAATATAAGTCAGTACTAAAGTGAATATTCCCATATTAAATTTCAAGCTGTAATAATAAAAGTTTGGAATGAAAAAATTCAAACAAATATCAGTGAACAGGAAACTGAATTGGATGTTGTGACTCGGAGAACATTCACATACACAGAGGAGATAAGTTATGTTTAGAAATGGGATTAGGATATTTTGAAGGTACAACACATAGTCACATACTCATGATAGGCATCAAGAAACACGAAAACTAATCCAACTACTTACTGTGTATTACATTTAATCACGCATCATAAGACAGTTTAATGGATACATATATTAGTAAGAATTGATTAACAAGATATCATTCATATTACGTAACTAACCTACTGTAGTAAAGTAATCTGTATGTAAGGTCAATAGATCCTTTCAATGCGATATATTGATCCAAACTACAAAGGGTCCATTAATAGTGACCTAAATGGATTTCACTATTACTATATACATTACATTATGTACTCTAATTGAATTCATACTGCTTGTTTCTGAACTAACGCTACTCTTTGGATAGTCGCAAACTGAATTATGCAGAGTCAGGTTTGACGTTGTGCTTTACTAGTTGATAATTAAATGTATTTTATCTATTAATCCATCATTCCACTTCTATTCAACAATATAACTGTACCTACGACTTCTGAATAGTGAGAATATGGGAAAATTGTTAGCCTAAATATTAGGATTTGTGGTAAATATTTCACACAACATCAGTTTTGCATTATTAAACTAACATTAATAAAAGAAATATTGATAACTAAGGCGGACACTGGATAGGTATATTATCATACTTTAGAACTAATGGGCAATGTACATCATCCCTCCACTGTCTAACGATCTTTCACGTGGAATCAAATCTAAAACTTCCAAGCTGTACACAGCAAACATTAAGACGATAGGATCTAATAGGTTATATTTTCGAATTTATTCACTATAAGTCTATTATTTGTTGTCAGTCAATACATAAATTAGACAGGTACAAATTATTGTACTCCTACTGTGGAGTCACGTATTTTTATATGTGATGCCTAGTAAAACTTCAAATCACTCGTCGAAAATGAAGTTAATTGAGTAAAATATACACCTCCAAATTTTAGGTTGAATACCTTAACAATCAATTCATGATTTAAGTCAACGGGAACAACTTAAACGATAAGAAATCTATAAAAGATTAATTTATTAAACTTAGATAATAAATAACTAAACAAATTTATATTGACATGTGTAAAGTTTCTTGACAATAACGCCTAATATTAAAAGTATTTTGATAGATCAAAAGTAATTTTTGTTTTATTTTTGGAAATTGTAAAACAAAGTTACAGAAAACTTATCAAAATATTACCCTTCACAAATTTTATCATATCAATTTCAATAGACAACACTATCTAACACATACATACAAACATACATACATTGAAAAAATGTTCAAGGAATTGTAGACATAAGATTAACCAACATTCACAGAAGGTCACATTAAAGAACAATAAGGATTATCATTGTAGAAATAGTGTATAGACAAATATAAGAAAAAAAAAAGAAGGAGACTAAGAGTAGTAACGCAAAAAATACGTATAAGAATCTGGATAACTAAGATCAGTGAGAGCAAGTATATAATACATATAAGCATATTTGTAATGGTACATAAACAATCCGATCCATAAACACACATTTGTGAGAATAATGAGATGATTTAATTAGTGTTTATGAAAATCTACACTGACTGGACTATTAACAAACAAATAATGTACGGTTGATTGGAATGATGAAAGATTTATTTCAGTCTCTTTCTTTACTCAAGTCGTCATAAATTGAAGTTAGTCGTGGTAGTTATCAAATTTCCATAATAATATGATTTAATGAGAGCAATGGTATGAAAGCGTTTATAATCAGATACTCGAAATTTATCAAAAAAGAATGTACCCTTAGGGTGGGACACATAATTTTAAAGATATCTACTCAACATACTGAGGAAATATCCAACTAAATCAACTTAAACCTAGGCTTTGTCTAGCAGCAGCTCCAGAAGTAAGGATATTAACCAGAGATTTTATGTATATGAAGCAAGAAAAATCGGTCACAATCGACGTAGAGCCTAGCATAAACGTGGATTAGCCCAAGTTACCATACTATAGCAGCACGACAAGATAAACGGTAAGAGATGAAATGATGGTGATGAGGATAAAACAGTTAGAATATGGTTCGGAATGTCAGAATGAGGAGAAATATATACAAGAATACTGGAACTCTGTGTTTAGGCCGAATGTTTCCGAACTATTGACCAATTATCCGTCGTTAAACGTCTTCAATTACTCAGTATAGCCATCGTTCAACACCCCCCCATTCGAAGTTATTGACCAGTAGCCAATAATTTCATGGACTAGTGTCATTTTTTGTTTACCTCCCATAGCTTTCATTGATTTCTATGATAGCATATACAGCGTGTTGAGGCACGCAGCTGTTTGGTATACACAACACGTCCCAGTCACCTCAACCGTCTACCCTACGCCTGACTTTAATGGTACTAAACACTTGGTCGTCCCACGATTGATGCGTCGACAATATTTATAATCAAGAGCTTGGACAGCGAGGTTAAATGCTACTTCCATATTGATAAAAACAGTTGTAGAGTATCTGCATGCCTGGATTTATTTCTCAATCAGATGAAGATTTCCGGGAAAATCTGAGGAAGTCTTTTTCCACTGGTTTTCTCTTCTTAGATCCCAGCTGTGAGTTGAGCATACGAAAATTTTACTATTTTAGACACAACAGCCAGGTTAATATTTTTGATTAAAGAGGAATCCAGTTACTTTTTAAAAGGGAAGGTGATAAACTGTCTACATCAGTTAAAACAATGAAACCTCACTTTTTATAATAAAACTAATAGCTGAATAAACTTCTGTAATAAATCCAGGTTACTATGTTGTTAGCCATATGTAATTTCTAACAGTATTTGCTATTCGATATCACTCAAAATTTTTCACATCCACGCAGACTAAAATCGCAGTTAAGTGCTTAAAGTTATTATTATGCCCAGGTAACCAAAAAGTGAAAGTTATCCGAAAGTTTAGTATATGGCTTCTCAGAATATCTCATTCATAGTTACTGCATAGTTAATTGTGAAAGGGTCACAAATGTCAAAACTACTATAAACTGATATATATATATATATATATATATATATATATATATATAGTAGATAACCTACGATGTTTTTAATTGTCACACTAAGACTTCAGTTAGTAATGGAATTCCAAGTGCCAAAAGCTAGTGATACGGTTATTAGTTGCTTAACTTTTACTAAACTAGTTGTGGATAGCTGACCAGACCTACTAACTTTACAAATCATTATAGAAACATGATATACCATGTTCTAATGACTACTATTCTTTGGTGCTAACAAATTTCGTCAGTGTTTTTACACATATATTCTTTAAAATCTCACTCTCTAACCAAGATTTAAAATTTATGCTGTCCGTGTTTACTTATATGCATACATTTGAATATATAAACTAACACATGATCAGTATTCAGGTGTGGCACAGCAGAAACTGTAGCCCACTAGATTCAGAAAGAAAAGATTAGAACTGATAAAAACATGTTCGAGAACTTAATCTAATCATTCGTGCCCGCGCTCTCAAGAACCTGAAAAGTATTCTGGTTTAAAGTCTAGTGGAAACAATTTAGATGCACTAGTTCTCCTGTCGATTCTACCTTGTTCCTTAAACTTGACGGACAAGAACTAGGCTTGACAGTCGCGTTTTAATCACACTAGTATGGCCCATAAAACTCATATCATCCAATCGTTATTACGTTAAGTGATGTTAAATTGCTTACTTTCGGATGCAATCATGTTACTTTGCAAGAGAAACAAACCGGTTTTCTTAGTTGCTTATGTTGTCTTTCAAAATCACTTAATTTAAAGCTCAATATTATGAGTAGCTATCAGCCGGCTGCATCTTATCATCAAATATCATCTATCGATCAGGATTCTAATCGTCTATTTTACCAGTCCAAAAGTGTGGTCGTTATTCATTAATTTCCCCCCACCTTCCTAACAGTGAAAACGGGAAAAAGTATTAAATGTTGAAATGTCAAATACATTGTTAATGGATCACAAACTAATAGTCATGAAACGTTTTTTTCACCAAAAAAGAGTTGGTATAACTACATACGTCAAGTGAGCAAGAGAAATACTGTATTTTTACGGCATCCCCGGACGCGGTTAATGCTGCAGTCTTAAGATCATCCTCGAAATATAACTTTATGATGCGATTAGTATAATTTAATACTATACAGAAAAATATATGAAAGTGATGGGAAACGAAATAACGCCTCTTAGTGTTTCTATAATAGGTTATTTTTGTGAACAAGAATACGATTTTTTATAATCAGTAGCTGAATTTGAAAAGAACAGGATTTTAGTTATTAGATTACAGATTTCCACCAAACTTTTATCATTATATGGCAATTGCTTATGGAATTTTTCTCATAGCAGTAATTTACAAACTCGATAATAAAAATAGATTGGAACTATACCTGATTATGAACTTTATTCACCTTGAACTTATTAAATGGGTAATCATATTGAGGACCACGGTTTACAGCCGTACTGTCAGCAGCTTTAATGGACTTAACTGATTGCTAGAGGAAATAATCGACATAATATGATTATATTCAGAAACTGAGTATCTACAAATAAAATACATCACAAATATTCAAATTTGACAAACTTTTGGGGACAATATGTTGAATACCTCATTTGCAAGGTATATTTTTGGGTACTTAACTTAAATGTGACCGCTAGAAATATTTCCAGGTCGCCCACACTGAAGTATTTAAAGAGATTTTTTTAGCTTGCTACCTAGTGGCTGTAAACTTAACAATTCAATCACTAAGCAACCATTTTACAAAGCTTTTATGGAGGGAAAAGTAGTAAACACAAAGGTATGCTCAATATTAGGCATAATCTACTGCAATTATAAAACAAGTGCGGCAAAATGTGCAAAGACATTATTAATAATTATTAGTTGTAAATGGCGCTGATTGTAGAAAAGGATCAAAGCTACAAAATTGTTGAATAATAAGAAATGCTTCAAAAAAAATGATGTAGTTTATCTAAAAGTCATACTACTTGTTGAAACCACGTATTTACGTATTCATGAATGTATCAAACAAAAGTTCCTTCACTGATTTCAGTGGTCCCAATCGGTCAATAGTAAGATAATCAAAATAAATAGTAACTGGGTATCTAAGGAACTGTTTATGATCTAGACAAGCTAATGAAAATAACTTTATTAGGAGAAATACATAAATAACTGGCTGTAAACTCTGATCTTGATCTGAATAAAAGTAATGTTCATTTACGAAAGGAACAAGGTATATCATACAAAAATCTCTACCTGATTATATTCATTCGATAACTCAATATTCGGGAGTTACTTTTTTAGAACAATCATCTATGCTTATCCAGAACGAAAAGTTTGGTTAAATAGTGGTCTTTGCCTTATATTTGATTAATCAGTCTAAATTAACATCTTTGGTGGAAGAAGTATAGCTCAAGACTGTATTTGAACGGTAGTTTAATCACTACACAGTGGATAGATACTTCTCTGATTGATAATAGCCAAATGATTTATTCAGAAACAATAAGTACCGTGCATCAGCATACAAACACCAATTTATTGACCTGTTAATGCTCTGGAGACGGTTGGCGAGAAGTTTCCAAAAACCTATTTGTACCATAAAGTCGAACGTTAAGTTCAACCCTATAGGACAACAATAATGAGACAGAATTCATGTGCTAATACAAGTATCGCATTTGAAACTAAAATCACTGGCTATTAATGAGGCAACTACGAGATATAAACAGAATTAGATGGAATAAGAAACCTAAGTACGACTGATTGAATGATTTACACTAATAAGCTATTGCTGTAGCGACTGATTGTAATGTGTTTTAGAAAATCCACGAATCGAACTACTCTACTTAAACAAAAAATCATACAACAAAAAGCAAATAGGACTTTTTGTGATTTGATTATATAACAGTCATGAATTTGAAATTTAGTTACACTGAATAAGTAATGGTTACATCTATCCAATATCCCAGTCACTTAAATGGAAAATAATAAGGTTATGGGACGAATGCAGAACTCGACTGTTGAGTGATAAAAATACGTAGATCCACAAGGTGGACTAAAACTTTGAAAGGCTTAAATATCAATGCTAGTGAGACAAGGCGTGGAGATAAATGTATCGGTCAGCCATTAACTACGTAGAACTGACGTTCTTTAAGTAATGCTAATACACTTAACTATCAAGACGTCAATGCTAATGTCAATGTTCGAGCTTTAAGTAAATTAGAAAATTAGATTACCATGGTGAAGACATGCATTACTCATGCCCTACCATCTGACAAGTCAGTAATTTACACCAAGAGAAACTGTCACAATAACACGTGATATCACATCTCAAAGTTGGAGAATGTTCGATGTGCGTTGAAAGGTAAACCTTGATGGTAATTTGAAATAAGATCAGAATAAAGTATTGGTAGTGTGTTCTACCTCTTCCCTTAAACAGATTCCGATATAAAATCGTGCAATAATTTATGCATATTTTAGTGCCATCCATTAACCGTAGATACGTGACAATTCCTTCTTTATTACTAGTAAAATAATATTCATGGTGTAATATCGACAAGTGTATGGTCATGTCTACACAAAGATCTATGCCACCTTAGGTTGTTCATATCTGTATGCCAAGTTAAATTTATATCACGGGAACACAAGTGGCTCGTTTGGACTGATATAATTAGTAAACGTTAATTTATTGCAGTGTATAAGACAATATTACAACATCGAACACCGAAATATTTTAGTAAAAAAGCTTGACTGTAATATAATCTTAAAACCTGGACATATATAAGCAAAATATTTACATTTGCCTAAGAATAGTTTACAAAAATGTTGGTACACAGAGTAAATTTTATATATTTGGTAACTAACAGATGAAGGTTTGTGGAAATGATTTTCAGCAACGGATGTTGGGGTATCATCAACAAGCTCCATACAATCTGCGTCACCTCCAAAATCCTAAGACCGACGTCAAAAAACACTCAATATAATTCTTACACGCAAGGATACAACTGGCACAAGCGATTCCAATTGAAATAAAGGCTTCCGAGTCCAGGAGGTTTCGAAAAATCTCTGCTGGTCTACTAAAGCTGCCATATCAGGCTTTGAACGTCTGGTAGATGTTTTTCTCTATAAAGAAGTAATAAATTACAGGGAAAGGATTATGCTTGCAACTAGACTGTTAGGCTCATCAAAAGCCATTTGTGTGCAAAAACACAACGGTCTACAACATCGTAACACATGTAGCCAATTGACCGCGGTAGCCGCTAAAGTAAATTCAAGTTTTCAATCTACACTTTGGTTAGCATAGCTACCAGATTGTCATTACCCAATATCTGCGCTTAATTGATAGCAGTGTTTTTAATTTCAGAGGGCTAAGCATCTGTTATATCGCTTATGAGGGCTAAATTTAAAGCTAAGCGTAGGAGTAATTCATACAGTACTGTCACTCATTGCCCGTAAATTCTACGTGTCTTGCAGATTCCTATTTATGATTACTCAGATGAAGGTGCTAACACAAATTTCTTAGTCAGGAAGTTCTATAATTTGCTTATCCTGAACACGAAAATATTGGCACGAATTGTTGTGCTAGCTCTTTTTGTTCTAATTTATGGGAGTGGCCTTCTAGGTGTCGTTTAAGACCGACTTTCGCAAGTAATCTATTAGGTCAAAGATGATTATGGGCAATCAAATGAGTGAAGATCATAATGTCTCTCATCCTCCTGTACTGTACAGGATGCAGTCTTAATGCTACAACTCGAGCTGCAAACAGTTTTCTTTCCAGTTTCTACCTTTAGGGTCGTTCTTCAGACTCGTGCTGAATTTAAAATGTCTTTCTTAATGTAAGAAAACATGATATATATTAGTTTTCCTCAAGCCAAGGTCCTAGCTTAGTACTGTAGACATAAGTGAAGATTTCAGGAGTCAAATAACATAAAGATCTGGGGAGAACCTCGAAGACTAAGTAGCTTCGTTGGCTACAGGGCGCCAGTTGAAATATACCTCTATAGTGTCGCAGACTGATACACCCAATTCCTCTTTTGGAGCAGAGAAAGTAATACTGCGTCCACTACTTTTGTATGTTGATATGCACCCATATTGTTTGCCGTTAGTACATTGCACTTATTAGTACTAACAAGAAGTACGTTGCTAGAAGCCCATCCACTTATTGTATCAAAATCTTCCTAAAGAATCGTGGAATCGATTGGACTTTGCCTTCGACTCCACATAATAAGATGGTTTGTAAATCGAAAGGTTTGTGACACTAGGTGAGCAAGAAGGTCATTTATAAACAATAAGAAGACGATTGGTCCAAATATGAAACCTTGTTGTACACCACTAGTTGTTGCAAACCGGTTAGACAAAACACAAAGAATTCTGAATACTAGAAACTTGTCACTTAGGTAGTCCTTTAACCATTCTAATGGACGCCCACTAATACTCAGCGATTGTTATTTCCTGGGAATAATTCAGTGATTTACTTCATCGAATGGTTCCAAAAATCAAAGTGCACCAGTAAAGTTCAACTGTTCAAATTTGTCAGAAGGCGAGTGTTGAAAGGGAGCTAACCTGAGATGCAGGTTGTAGACGGTTATTAAGACAATGGTCACAAAGACTAGTGTTGATGACCCGATCCATTATTTTCACTACCGACGGGAGTGATGAAATTGGGTGGTAGTTTGTTCTTGCACCGGAAAGTAACCATTAGTTAAACCTAGGTTTCTAAGGAGACTGACGAAGCGGAATATGACAACCAACAGATTGAAGGGGAGTATCTTTAATTGGATATTATTTTCCGTCCGCTTTGACAGCGCCTTATTCTCTAAGACAGAGTACACTTTCCAGATTGTCTTTAATTTCGTCGAATTTCACATTGCGGCAATCCCAACATACTGTAAGTTGTATCATAAGATAGAGGTGAGATACTTTAGACAGGGAGATGGTATCATGACTATCCCCCAGTGGGTTTGAAATTTCTAGGTTCGAGTCATTAGCTTTCTGATTAGTGATTACGCACTAGATGATAGGAGGAAACTTCTTGCTATAACCTACGCATTCTAAATCTGCTTTGTATATGAATTATTTTACGAATAAGTTCACAAGAATCTAAAACAATTTTCCTCAAGCCATTCGGGGAACAGATTCACTTCACTTTATTTGTACGGCATGTTAGTAATTTCATCTCTTCTGATATCTCATTAAAAATGTCCACACTAACTATTGTTTCTCACTCCACTAGCGAAGTAATAGGAACTCTGAACGTGTGAGCACTATTCACCTGTCTTGGTCGTGTGATAGTGTTCTTCCCTTTTTTATCCAGCCTATAAGCAAAAGTGGTATGTCAGAAGCATAAATACTAATCCTGCTCATTACCTTTGTTAACCCCGGAATACCAGTTCTGCCGTTTTGTGTTCTCAATTCAGACCTTTATATATTATAAAGTCCTGACAGTAAAACTTCGTCGAAATATTTGCATGTATGTAAACTCATATCATTCTGATCATGCCTGTAAACTGGCATGCTCTCATGTACACAATCATACTTAAGAAGAGAAGCTATTTATTTATTTGTTTTCATTTGCACCTCCTCCCCAAAGTGTAAATTTTGAGATGGGGGCGTTGAAGTAGCTCATTATCAGTATATACACAAAATTAAGGTGAAGAGCTGAATAGAGTGTTCTTCATGAGGACTTGTTCAGGAAATCCGGAGCTCCAGGAAATCTGTATAGAATTTTAACTAACCATAAGCCACGACTTGCCCTCTAACTGCATCGCGGAACTAAACAACGAGTGCGTCTGGAAACAATGGTATCATGGACACTAACAGGAAATGATACAAATTCTTCCATCCCTCCTAGTGAGCTGGAAGTCATCAAGGTGCAGTTTGGCACCAGAAGCGCCACTGTTAGTACAGGCTTCGCAATGAGCCACCATACCCGGATGTGCGGAGTGTAATAGCACCCCAGATTTTGGGCATTTTTGTTCACAAGTCCTTTCTATTACTGCAAAAACGAAGTTAGTTGGCATAAAGCGTGGTAAACGTCGAGAGTAGTAGGGAACCTGGGTGTTAAGCTTGTAAGATAATAGGTCTTCACTAATTCCGTTTATCATCCTTCCTCGATTTAAAAGGTAGAGCTGTCAAGGTCTGTTTGTTCGGAGTATTTTTTGTAGGTTAACTGAACCAGCTTGGCCACTGGGGTCTGAGTATTTTGACCAATCCACCTCATGCCGGTTGTTTGTGTAGGCAAGTGTACTCGATTATTCCCCGAATCTGATTTATGACATTCCAGGCCGATTACAGATCGCCCCTTGGGCCTGAAACATTGACACAGGTATCAACCTCCACCTAAAGAGGTCTGCGTAAGCATATTATATTACCTCAGCTGTGATAAGCAATCATGAGAACAATATTTTCATTTGGTGCTCGGACTGAATTCTACTGTACGAGCATTCTTGCCAGAATTTTCAAGACAGATTACCCAAATGTCATCTGTTATAGTCATTGTGAGTAGTAACAAGGAGAGGTTGGTCTTAAAATTGAAACTAAAAAGGAATAAGAACGAAAGTGCAGGACACTTGCTGCAGGTATGCAAGAGAAGCGTTAGATTCAAGGCACAAATCAACTCAAAAAATATATGTGGCGTACATATTAGTGTGTATAGCTAAGCTTGTGTAAAGACTAAAACTATCCATAACGTTTGAAAGTTAACGTCGTCTCTGGATAGAGCCAGCTGGTTCTTGAGTCACGCACGAATTCGTAACAAGATATCCAATAACGCAATGTATTTCTGCAAAACGTGGCACTACATTTAACAATAAACACAAATTTAGTACACAAACCTGTTATAATAAAAAGAGGGCAAATAGAAGGAAACAAGGTCTGCAACAGAGTCAGAGCACAACAAAATAAATAAATAAATAAATAAACAAATAGATTTTATTCCCATGTATCATTTTGTACATAAGGGCATGCCAGTTTACAGGCATGATCAGAATGATATGAGTTTACATTTATGCAGATATTTTGACAGTGTCATAACATAAAATTAGTTGAATTGAAAACCAAACCATTTGCAACAATGTTTACAGTGCCAGGACTCAAAATATATGCATTGCAGCACGGTTCATAAATTACAAAGGGACGCGCGCTCTCTGACCAAAGCGTTACAATTCCAAAAAACGGCTGAGTTTGCGGAATGGATGAGATGCAGAATAGGATTAGGAGCACTCAGTAGCAAGATTCCTGGTTCGGTGGACATCTATTATGAAGTATTGAAGTCTGCATGGTTGATAGTCATTGATAGGGGGTTTACACCATATTAAGGCATTGATTAATTACAAGACCAACGACATCAAAGTTCGCCAGATTTACGCGTTGTAGTACAGTGCGTTTTGTTTTTTACAACCAAGCGCGCGCTTTCCGTCTCTTGCGCTGCGACTTCTAGAGCCGACTCGGAGTGAGAATAACGGACCACACAGTATATCCAGATACAAGGTAAGACGAATAATATATAGAACAATGGATAAGAACTCCAACCTTGCACAAATATAGGTGGTATTCTTCCGTAGCGATGGAATCGGTGCGGGTTGATATTATGAGTAGTTTGCTGTAATGGAGACCCATTACTTATGAGAGCTGATCACAAGCTCGGGGAGATGATATGGAGAAACATACAAAATAGAAGAAAGAAACAAATGAGGTTGGCTAGTAGTTGTAATGCAAACAGTTTTAGAGCAAAATATTCTATATTTTTTGTTATTTTTCCTACTACAATGTTTATGCATAGAGTGTTTAAAGGTTGAGAACCCTGTGAACCATCACTAATTAACTTAAGGTTGTGGTAAGTCGTGGAGTATTCGGTACCGAACTTTAGCTTCGTGTATTGCTCATGTTATCTATAGATAATAATTAATATAGTCTACACTCTCGTGTCACACACAAAGAGGACCGAGTATTTCGCACGTTATACTAGAAGTTGAATAAATCGGTAGTTTGTTCAGCGTCTTAGAGTCACTAAATAGTTGGTTTATCGCTAGTATAAAGTGTCTATGCTATCTAGCGTACGGATTTCTGCTGGTAAATTATTCCGTATGGCAGTGAATTTATGCACGAAAAAGTTAGAACGTATTTTAGTCTTACAATATCCCACCCACACTGTACCTGTATGGTTTCTAAGGCTATAATTAGGTACATCGATAAATCTTAATATAGGGTCAGGGGAGTAAGCTAAACGGTGTAAAACTTTGAAATAGAATGTCAGATTGAGATTAGCTCGTCTTTTCTAAAGTGGTTCTAAGCCCAATGTATCGCACCGTGTAGTATAATTTAGTCCACAATCCATCCCCAGTGTCTTTTTTGTGAAGTATCTCTGTATCCTTCTATCTTTAGCTTATCACTTATTCGGAGGCTGCTGAGTATGAGTGGTCAGTATTTAAGTAGCGGGCGTATACAGATCTTGTATAATATCAATCTAGACTCACGTTGGTAGAAATTGCGGATAATACAACCCATAAGTCTGCGCGCCTTTGAGGTGACAGATATTGTTTGTTCCTTGAATGTAAGATCCGTAGTGTATCTTAAGCCTAGGTCCAGAATCGTCTTACATTCGGAGATTTGTTCCCCATTTACTACAAAGTGTAGGTTGTGGTTGCGACACCCAATGCTAATCCAGCCACATTTCTTAGCGTTAAAGTGAAGTTGGTGTTCTTTGCACCAAGCAGTGACTCCGTCTAACTCTTGCTGTACGATCTTAACAGTGTTGTGTAGCTCATTTATGTCGCTTGAGTAGACAACTTTCAAGTCATCTGCGTACAAAAAGGTTTTCCCAATGTTAAAACAGCTACTGATACTGTTGATATATATTGTAAACAAGAGAGGCCCTAGTACGCTTCACTGTATAATCCCACTGGTTACTCTCTTAGATGATTGTGCTGAGTTTACTTTTGTTATCTGAAATCGACTAGTTAAGAATGATTTAAGCCAGCTCAGCAAAGGGTTTCGAATCCCTATGGAGTATAATTTCTCTCTATGCGTTTTACTGGTCGCAGAAAGGTTACATCAGGCAAACCCTTTAGATATCACTTTGAGTCTGAGAACGCTAAGATTGCATTTAGGAATGGTTTGGCTAAGCATTTACTCGCCCGTAACCAACAGGTTTCCCCCGAAGTAGCTTGGAATGATTTTAAAGCAGGTGTATACGCAGCAGCGCTATCAGCATCTAACCCCAATCCAATGGTTACGAAAGACCATTGGATCTTTAGTACTTCTAGGGAACTGATGGAGGCTCGAAAACTCATTCCAGCAGGCTCGGAGTATGATGAAGAGCGACGACAATTGAAACGTAGACTGACAAAGAGTCTGCGTAAGGATCGTGAACAGTGGTGGGCAACAAAAGCAAAAGCGATAGAAGCATCGGCAGCGACAGGCAATAGTAGACAGCTGTTCCGACTTATTAAGGACACCGGTATCAAGAAATCGGCAGTTAGTGAAATCATCTCCGAAAAAGATGGGTCGTTGATCTACTCTCAATCTAGAAGATTAGAACGCTGGGCAGAACACTTTCAGGAACAGTTTAACTGGCCCCCAGCCACGCTTAGCTTACCCACAATCTCCAAGCTACCCGAATGGAAAACTGACACAGGTCCCCCAACTCTCAGTGAAGTTGAAAACGTCATAAGTAAATTGAAACGAGGGAAAGCAGCAGGGCCTGATATGTTGTCTACCGATATCTTCAAGGATGGTGGTATAGTTTTAATGTGCAGGTTGACTGATATATTAGCCAAAGTCTGGGAACTAAATACCATCCCATCTGACTGGTCTCGATCGCTGATTGTTCCAGTCTACAAAAAGGGACAGAAATCCTCTTGTGATAACCACAGAGGAATCAGTTTGACTAATATAGTATCTAAGATATTAGCCACTATAATCATCCGACTTTTAACCAACACTAGGGAACAACAGACTCGGGAAAACCAGGCTGGTTTCAGACCTGGCCGGGGCTGCATTGATCACATATTCACCCTGCGCCAGGTCCTCGAACACAGACATATGTACCAACGCCCAACTATAGTTGTATTTCTTGACTTAAAAGCAGCGTTCGACTCTGTTGACCGTGAAGTCTTGTGGCAATGTTTGTCATTAAAAGGCGTACCTCAAAAGTACATTAACCTTATAAAGGCTCTCTACTCGGTCACCACTGGTCGAGTCAGAGCTTATGGCGAATTGTCACGAGAAACTTCATCCTCAAGTGGAGTCCGTCAGGGTTGCCCCTTATCCCCATTTTTATTTAATTTCATCATAGATGTACTGTTAGAAATCTCTCTCACTTCTTTTAAGTCCTCTGGGATTAGTCTCCTTCCAGGAGGCTCTCTTGTCGACTTAGAATATGTAGATGATGTAGTCATATTTGGTGAAGATGCACACAGCATTCAAGGTCTCTTGAACACCTTGAGTAACAATGCAGGCATGTTTGGAATGCGCTTTTCCCCTCCCAAATGCAAAATGTTACTCCAGGACTGGCCTGCTTCTTTTCCCAAATTAGTTATAGGGAGTGAAGTAATTGAATGCGTTGATCGCTTCACTTATCTCGGAAGTCTCATCACTCCTGGTGGGTCGGTGTCTGACGAAATCTCAGCGCGGATTCAGAAAGCCCGATTGGCATTTGCCAATCTACGGCACTTGTGGCGCAGACGAGATATCCGTGTCTCAACGAAAGGCCGGGTGTACTGTGTAGCAGTCCCAGCCGTTTTAACATATGGCTGCGAAACATGGGCCATGAAAACTCAAGATATGCGTCGTCTCCAGATATTTGACCATAGGAATCTTCGGAACATCGCTCGTATACCATGGAATAACCGGATTAGTAATAGTGAGTTTAGACAAAAGGTTCTTGGGAAACACGGTAAATCAGTCGAAGAGGTCACTAACCTTCATCGACTGAAATGGCTAGGACATGTATTGCGCATGCCCGACCACCGTCTACCCCGTCGTGCGATGTTGGCTAGGGCTGAAGTAGGATGGAAGAAGGTTAGGGGCGGCCAGCCCAAAACATGGCATCAGTCCATGAAGTCCTTGACTACTGGTCTAAGCCATGTAGGTAGATGTAGACTACCTGGTTGGGGTCCGCGTGATGATCGCAACAAATGGCTGGAGACACTAGGCGATATGGCTCAGAATCGGTCACAGTAGCGCAAGTGTATTCACTCTTTAACCTCATCTAAATCTTGAATTCTATCGTTATTTTCTAGACATCTTTACTTTACTCTTCCCTCTTGTATTCTATCTATACGTTACCTCAATATTCTCGTAGTGCTATTGTGGTATGGCAGCTTGAACCTACAGGCGTTTGTGCCCGGTTCTACGTTGCTGCTGCTGCTGATGATGATGATGATGATAATTTCTCATAGAGTATGCTGTGTGGTACTTTGTCAAAAGCCTTAGATATATCGAAGTATAGGACCAAAACTACTTTGCGTAAGTCGCGACAAGGTGTGATGTGACTAAAGTAGTCTAAGTGACAGGTTAAACACGATCGACTCCTTATAAAACCATGTTGTGATTTAGATATTTGGCTTTGTGCTAGTAAGTATTCTGAGATGCCATTTTTTATTATTTTCTCCATGATTCGTGAAAGAACAGATGTAATATTTATAGGCCTATAATTACTTGCACAAGCTCTATCACCGGCCTTATATTTGGGGATAATGTAGCTAGTTTTCCAAATGTTTGGGTATTCACCTGTGTCTAGCGACAAGGTAAACAATTTAAGGGGTAGAAGTGGCATATCCTCACCACATCCTTTGAGGAAGACTGATGGAAGACCATCGGTTCCTGAACCTTTTGTAGACTGAAGGTTTCTGATAGCTCCAGCTATGCATTTAGCGCTGAAAGGTATTTTGGACAATGTACTGTCTACAAGCACCTTGCGCATATAGTTTGTAGGTAGTTTGGCCTCAAAGTTGCTAAACAAGTTATTGAAAATTTCGCATATTGCTCTGGGGTCGTTGTATACCTTGCCGTCTTGGATCAAAAATGGGATGTCTGTTGGGGTGGGTGTACGTTTATTAAGGAGTGCTGTCAGACTATTCGTTTTAGTACCGCTTTTAAGCGCAATAAGCTCTTCTTTCCTTTTGCCTCGATCAAGTGACATCCTAACAGATTCTAAGGTTTCCCAGATTAAGTGTAGACATGAAAAATCATAAGAAGAGAAATAAAAATTTAAAAGCTTTCTGAGTTTCGCTCGGTGTTTACGAGGGAGAAATGATGACTAATTCCTAGAGGGCAGGCATATTGTTTTGGGGGCTATGGTATCTAAGCATGGTAGAATTGTCGTGTAAAAAATTGTTAAAGAGTCTTGAAGTGAGTCAGTAGTGAAGAAGTCGTTCCAGTCAGAGTATTTTATGAGTCTCACTAGAAGCTCCCAGTCTGTATTCCTAAAGCACCGGGTGTCTGTGTCACATTGGTACTGTTTGTGTGCTGTTTTCAGTGAGGGAATCGGCAGAGAACAAAACACCACTCTGTGGTCGCTAGTAGACCATTCTTCACCGACTTGCGTCGTGATGGGTATGATACTGTGGCAAAATATCAGATCCAGGATATTGTTACCGCGTGTAGGTTGTGTGACATACTGCTTCCAACCATATAAATCTATGGCAGTAATTATGTCGTCATGTCGTTGTGGGCCACTGCTTGTCTTCCAGTTGATGTGTGGCAGATTAAAATCTCCCGCAATCACTTTATAATCAGCATCTGTGATTGAGGCCCGTGCAAATAGGCTGCACAGTGCTGCGTCTGTTTCTGGACGTGAGCAGGGTGCTCTGTACACGCAGCCTACAAGCATCTTATAATTAGTGCCACATACCATGAGGCAAAGTGAGTCAGGGACTGTACTTAATGTTAGTTCTTCTACTTTTGTCACCAGGGCGTGACTATGAATGTATATTGTGCATCCTCCCCCCCTTTGATTGTCTCGGCTAGTGCGATGCAAGGAATATCCATCTATGTTTATGTCAGCATCTAGTACTGAAGAAGGGCACCATGTTTCTGTTACCAATATAGCTGATGGTTTAGTGATAAGGACTGTTGTTCTGAGGTCTGACATTTTGTTAAGTACCGAACGAGCATTGATGAGCACAATCGTAAAAAGGTCTGTGTTCACGTATGTTAAGAAGTCTTTGTTGAAGGGGTTGAGATTATAATTATGGGTATAGCTTGGACTGGATTTCAGGGGTCTCTGGCATTTACTTAACTGAGATGTTAGTGGATACATACTCGGTGTTTGTTCCATGAGATCAGTGTTCGGAACGTCTCTGTTATCCCTGTGGTAATCACATAAGACGCTTATGTTAAACGGATATGAGATGGTAGCTACGTTTTTCCTTAGTGGTGATAGGGGTTGGGAGCATTCACGAGTGGCATGAGTTGTTGGTTTAGGTAGGGTGGTAGAGGTGACAAAATACAATTTAAGGAACTGGTAAATACAAAAAACATGGGGAGATTTTCATACAAGTAAATAAGACTTTCTAGCTTGTTCCTAAAAACCCTTGCTCTAGAGGTACTCTAACCAAAAAAATCATAATAAAGGGAAATTTTGGTCTTGAGGCTGAAACAAAAATAAATCTATGAATTTTATAATGCTGGGGAAAATATCACCGTCCCTTTTGAATAGTCCACTTGGTTAAAACAGCGAGTTTTATTTCTTGAAATATCTATTTACATGGTAAGACAACGTTTTTCTGAAACCGGAATGTGCAGTTCTTGTCATTAGCTCTCCATAATGAATAGCTGAAAACTAAATGGGAGTTAAGAAAAGATGTAACCTAGGAGATGTTTCTAAAATATTGTTCGTCAGTACCTAAACTAATTAGGCAAATATCGAGTCCTTGATTAAAATATTCGGCCATAGGTGCTAATTCAGTTTCTTTAGGTTAGGAGTTCGAAATTTTGCATAATCTGACAACAGTTTTGATAGGGCGTCCCCTTAAGTTTAAATTGGGAATGAATCCTACTAGTGATTCGTGACTGTGGAACTGATAATGAGTTACGTAATACATTATACTCCATAGGGATTCGAAACCCTTTGCTGAGCTGGCTTAAATCATTCTTAACTAGTCGATTTCAGATAACAAAAGTAAACTCAGCACAATCATCTAAGAGAGTAACCAGTGGGATTATACAGTGAAGCGTACTAGGGCCTCTCTTGTTTACAATATATATCAACAGTATCAGTAGCTGTTTTAACATTGGGAAAACCTTTTTGTACGCAGATGACTTGAAAGTTGTCTACTCAAGCGACATAAATGAGCTACACAACACTGTTAAGATCGTACAGCAAGAGTTAGACGGAGTCACTGCTTGGTGCAAAGAACACCAACTTCACTTTAACGCTAAGAAATGTGGCTGGATTAGCATTGGGTGTCGCAACCACAACCTACACTTTGTAGTAAATGGGGAACAAATCTCCGAATGTAAGACGATTCTGGACCTAGGCTTAAGATACACTACGGATCTTACATTCAAGGAACAAACAATATCTGTCACCTCAAAGGCGCGCAGACTTATGGGTTGTATTATCCGCAATTTCTACCAACGTGAGTCTAGATTGATATTATACAAGATCTGTATACGCCCGCTACTTAAATACTGACCACTCATACTCAGCAGCCTCCGAATAAGTGATAAGCTAAAGATAGAAGGATACAGAGATACTTCACAAAAAAGACACTGGGGATGGATTGTGGACTAAATTATACTACACGGTGCGATACATTGGGCTTAGAACCACTTTAGAAAAGACGAGCTAATCTCAATCTGACATTCTATTTCAAAGTTTTACACCGTTTAGCTTACTCCCCTGACCCTATATTAAGATTTATCGATGTACCTAATTATAGCCTTAGAAACCATACAGGTACAGTGTGGGTGGGATATTGTAAGACTAAAATACGTTCTAACTTTTTCGTGCATAAATTCACTGCCATACGGAATAGTTTACCAGTAGAAATACTTGCGCTAGATAGCATAGACACTTTATACTGGCGATAAACCAACTATTTAGTGACTCCAAGGCACTAAATAAACCACCGATTTATCTAAATTCTAGTATAACGTACGAAGTACCTGGCGCGCTCAATGTGTGACACGAAAATGCAGACTAGATAACCTGACTAGATAACGACTGATATCCTCATATCTACAATCGAAAGACTTGTACCAAATCTTCGACGACTTACCACTAAACCTCTAATCAATAAGCAATAAGGAAAAAACAAAATAGAACGAAAAAAAATTGTTGTTTGAAAGTAATTACTTTGATACCACTAATTAAATCCGTTTTTTCTTTATATCTCATAATCTTTGTCACCGTCTTCCCGAGTTTATGGTCTGGACTTACAAGGAATTGATCTCCTTTAAGCAACTTACTCCAAACGCTGGCGTAAAACGTAATCAATGCACAGACAACTCACCGCTCAAGACCAGCCCACACAAATTAGCTGTCTTAACCAAATCTCAAACTACCAGCTTTATCCTGTCTCTGGATAGTCTCCATAGTTCGTCCTGCTCTCTCGCAGCCATCCCGAGATTACAGCACTAAGGACGCACTAAAGTCGCGCGGTTGTTTATTGAAAGTGTTCTGTAATACAAAATATACCTCTAGTACTGTAGTACCGTAAACTGTAAAGCTTGCTATCGTTGGCTTCTCAATTAATTAATATCTTCATATATCGTCAATTCCATAACAGTAACTCTACTGAAACCCTGTTACAAACAAGCCATATCATTCTGATCATGCCTGTAAACTGGTATACTCTCATGTACAAATTGCTACTTCAGAATAAACTATCATTATTATTACTATGATCTGATCAGTCCTTTCTTTTTTTATATTGTGAGGTGTGTCTTAGTATATTTTTAAGCCCAAGAACCTTTGTGCAAGTTTGACGCAAAAACGTAATCTTTTGTAATAGGCTCACAAACTAGGCCTTTATTAGCATACTTATTAATACGTTTTGGCTCTGATGACGAAGAATGTGCAATAACGTGTTTTGGTGAGATCTATTACAAGGATATTAAAGTCGATAATTTACATGACCATTATGCTGACGTGCCAGCCATGTAACCGTTGTCTCCCTCTATGGAAACTGCCTTTAAACCACGCAAATCACTAGGTACTAGGGGCATTAATTCTTGATTGCTGTCATCGCTGGGAAACTACAATCAGTCCTATCCTAAGAATATGAAAAAAACAGCGTATGTCTAATTACAGGCTGGCAAGTATGACTAATTCTTCTGTTCAAGTTTTAAGAAGATTCATTAAGAGAAACCACTTTTAAATGTGTAAATTTACAATCTGTTAACTTTAAATCAACTTGGGTCCAGAACGAAGTTCATTACAGAGGAGGACTAAGTGACTGTGCACTATGTTGGATTTTCTGTAGGTATAGAATTTGCTCACTTCGGCATGGGTCTCAGATGATATTTACGTATAGGACTTTTCACGAATTGTCCAGTTTTTGAAAAATGAAACGAAATACGAGCCTTTATTAGGAAGTCTATGTGAGGTCGACGACAGAGTGGACGTTACTTAATGAAAGTGGAAACCTGTGGATAGTGAGGAACCACAAGGCAAAATTTAGATCTGCCAACATTTTTGTTACACGTAAATGAGTTGTCGAGCCACTTTGGATTATAGTCACTGCTGTTGGTAGATAACGCTAAACTTTGGAGGAAAACATGGAAGGACAGTGAAAAACTGCAGCTTAAAAGCGGTCCAGATGGTTTGGTCAGATGGCTCAAAAGATGGGGTTTGTAAATGGACTATACTAAAAGCTCATCACTGCGAATTGAACACAGGGATATCTCTCAGCACTGTAGCAACCACTGGTAACCATGAACACTTATTTCACTTATTGTACATTTCTATCTTGGTATGCATGTTATAGTATGATGTAACAGCTGACCTTACCTTATCCGAGACCCCTCCTGGTTAAGGCTTATTTGGCTTTCGGCTTGTTGAAATAAATTACCTCGTATCAACTAACTGTTTGCAGTTCATCTTAGTTTTAGAGCCTAGTAGAGTTCCCAAGTGTTGGTTTTAGTTATACGAGTGCCTTTCACATAAAGTGTCAATGTAAACCAAAATCAAAGGTTTTACCAATCGATTGTCAGTGAATTCCACTTCACATAACCGATGGAATACTTCTGCTGCAATTCACAGAACGAAGTAAATTGAACATAATTAAGAGCAATAAGCTACAAACGCCTGCGTATCTCACTGCAGCCGCGAGCATAGGATTTCGTATGCCTTGGTATGTTATCGCCGAAACCACCATAAAAACACAGCAAAACCATGATCATGTAAACTTAATTTGTGATTACCCTTCTCCTGTTGACTGTTCATTGATCGGAATAGCTAACTAGAACAAGTGCAAATAGCACATTTTGTGAACACTTTAAAGGAAAGAGTGGATCCACACTTAAAGCATACTGCATGGAATAATATATACCAATCAACCTACTGTCCTAACAATTGAAAGTGCAACCGAGCACATTCTTTGGGACTAACATCCTTCTTTAAAAAAGGGTGCTTGATTTGGGAGTTCTTTTCGAAATTTGGGCATATTTAAATAGTCACTGAACAAATAGGAGTAAGGACTTGCATAGTTCTTAAGAGTAACATAGGGACAGGACGTTTTTTTCTCCGGGAAATGTTGACGATTACAACACCTAGTTTGTCACAAATATTTATGCCTAGGCCATTTTCTGTGGCAGTGTTACTGAAAGCTCCCAAGGCGCTGCATCTGGAGGTTAAAGGTTTATTGTTCATCATTAAACATTCTCATCTGTTGGTGTTAAGTGTTGGGAATTTATTAGCAGTCCACTCGTATATCCTGTTTAAATCAAATTAAGGAGTCAATTCACCAAGTAAACCATCCCTTACTCCAACTATAGTCATATATTATGGATGAGCTTAAAGACCATACTTTAGTGACGTTGAAATAGTGCTATCTTTAATCTCCAGATAGACGCTAATCTTTATAATACGCTGAGAGGAGTTTTGGTACTGTGGTGACAATGTGTTGAGTGTTTGATTACTGTACGTTAACGACAAATATCAACTTGACTATTTTCTGTGTACAAGCATTAAACTATTATCAGAACATTATACATTGTTTGGTTGTTGCATTAAGATTAATATTGAACACATTGATTTAACTTGTGACATTTTTGATTTTTAACTCTCGATCACACGTTCGATAGTTGTCTCGTTAATAAATATTTCGACTACTCTTCGTTCTGACTTTTAATATACATCAATCGTGTTTGTAATTAGTCGATGTTAGTCATTGGCGTAACGAAGTTTAGTTATTGGAATATCGTACTCGAATCGCAGCCTTCTCTCAATAGCGACGATCATTAACTCTTGTCCGTCCATCCCACTAAAGTACTTTGCTAGGTTTTCACAATTGTGTGTTTGTTGAAGTATGAGTAGACCATGTGCGTGGCCTAGTCAAGGATAACCAAAAGCTAAATAAATTTTAGCAAGTATATTGCTCAGTATCTCCGTAAAGTAGTTTCGCTTACTTCGGTTTGCAAATTATACTGAATTCTAGAATAACTCAGCGATTGTTGTAGACACTGGAATAAAAAATTCGAATTTTCACCGATGTATCTACTTTTTTACAAGATGGTTATCGTTTCACTGTCTAGCAGTAGAATCCATACCAATTCTGTAAAGTGGCCGATCTTTCAGCATTAGGGATACTGACCTTATCAGCAGCGATGAGATAATTAACTCCTTAGTCAACAACTATACTATAAAACTACACCCGACAACTTAACCACCAATCCAAAAGGGCCAAACTAGCCTACCATAGTACAAGCTGCAAAACGTTGTGGAATTAGCACTAATCAGAAAAATGCCCCGTTTATAAAGAGGATAATAATAGCCATATTCTCAAGTAGTATCTTGTACATGGAAGCATACCAGTCTACAAGCATGATCAGAATGATATGGCTTTTAAAAGGGTTTTGATAAAAAGAGAAGGATCCTGCAGCGGGTAGTAATGACACTAGAAATTTAATAGTAGTGTTTACTACTAAGCCACCAGAGAAACTTTCTAATCAGCTGTAAAAATAACTTTGCTTTTCTAGACTAGAAATACTATCTATGTTGATGAAGCATGCATCAATTCTGCCCATATAAGGCTAAAGACGAGTAAATTTGATAGGCTTGATCAACCCTAAGTACTTGTATTTCTAATAATAATTAAAATATTTACATTTTAAAGTATTCCGAAACATCTTCAGTTGCTTAGACTATGTAGTAATATCCAGAAGGTTGCCAACAAAACAAATCAGTTAAGTAATTAATATTAGAAAGTAAAGTCGGAGTCGTTTACTTTCTATTTTATCCGGGAAGTATATTTTCTACTCATCCTTGATGAATAATGCAAAAAGGTTATTTTCATTTGGTTTAAAAACACTACCTACCTCCCCTTCTCCCAATTTTCCACTGATTATGATAAATAAGAAGTTGGCACGAAGTTCGGTGACGACTATGAGAAAAGAAAAAAACAACAAAGTCAACGACTACGTTAACAATGTGATGTTTACAGCTTCCATGAAAGTTGCTTTCCCTTCCACATCATGAATGAAATTTTTAATCAAATCTATTCAACCTCTCATATATATGTTATCCAATCAGCTTTGTGAAGTATCATATTTTTACAATAAAGGTGGAAAATAAAAACCAAGAATAAATGTTATTGGTATAAATACATAATCAGTACTTGTAGTCTATCGTTTCATGAATAGCTCAACAATCTACTACTGGAGGTTCATCCTATCAACTCTATAATCTGTAAAAAAAATGTTTCTGCTTTGTATTAATCTTTACTCTAAGATGTATTAGGTGGTCAGTATCAATATAAAAGAAAAACTTTTATGTTTCACTTCATTCAATTAATACACTCAAACACAAAACAAAAGTGTGAAACATAACAACCTACATTCATACTGAATTCATTTATATTGAATATTCAATAAAACAATACACATACAGAATAATTAATGTTAACATTGAATCTCAAAAACTGATTACATTTAAAAACATGAGCATAATTTTCTTCAGTATGAAAAAACAAATATCTCTATTTATTCACATACCACATTCATGTACCCGCCCTCTCCCCACGCTTTCCCGGGCTTAAAAATTATTACTCAATTGTATTAGATGATTTGAACTATTCAATTAGATTAGAAGTATACACTAAATGGTATTATGTAATCATGTAATAAAATAAGAAAGAAATGAAGATAGAAATTGTTAAACAAACAACAGAAAAATTGAATTTTGAATTTGCACGGTGTTTGTGGTATTTTTGAACATAAGATGAAGTAGGAATATTTAATAATAACAATAATAATAATAATAAACATATAAAGTATGTACCCATTCAGGATATAATAAATAGACTTTGAATACATTTGAATTAAATGGGGTGTAAAATATCCCTTCATATATACAACATAGACATACATATACTGGGTTATTTTTTCATGGAGGCCATGGAGAAGAGATAGTTTCTAAACTTAATAAATTTGAAGAAGATGGTAATGATCGACGACTTAAACGTACAATCCAATCTAATATTCTCATTTGAATACGTATTATCTGAGGATTGGTTGTTCGAAGGAATGCTGGAACACCTAAACGTTCTAAAGTTAACTGTTGTTCAACAACACGTCCATCTAATGAATCTAATATTCTGAATGAGAGATTACGTAAAGCATCTGATTGATTTTTGGTTAAACGCTGAATAAAATCATTAAAAGAGAAATTAATTAATTAATAAAATTATAACTTGTACTTATTAAATTAAAGCCAGTTTATTATTTAAAAAATACGATCTAGTTTAGCTGTGTATCACTCCCAGTTAACACGCCTAGGAAAATTGACGGTAATCAAAACGATACGAAAATTAGATGATATACACAGGATGATATTGGTCAGATAAACAACTTTGTCACACAGTGATGTACTGGGCACTTAACGAAGATTGATTATTTTCGAGAACTGTGTTTTAGAACATTATTTCAATTATTATAAATGTGGACAATGTAATCATTTCATTTCTATGACTGTTACGTTCCCGTTACCCCGTCCTCTCGTTTAGTATATTTACTCTTAGTGTATTGTTATTTATTATGAACTACGTTTACTTAATTGCGTATAAGTTGTACCCATTCACTGCCACTCTTTCCTTTGTTCTGTATCAATTTTAGATTGTTGATTGGTTTACTGTGTGGTTTGATTTTACGTATATATAAGGGCATGATTAAAATACAATACGTTCTCAGTTCTCGGTTCTCCGTTTTCAGGTTCCCAATTCTGGTTCTTCTATTGTCGGCCTGGGGGGTGAGTGTGCTTAGGTCAGTCGCGCATTATCAACTAGGCACGCTTTATTGACATTCGCTACAACCAACCAAATCCTCCTTCTTTTCTTTCTCACATCATAACAGTTGACGTCATAACACACAGAACAAATCACCTGCGCATATATTCCAAACGATTGGACCTTGTTATCCGTTAAAGCTTTCACAGTTTATTACCTCTATTTATGAGAATAGAGTTAATATTTTTCAGTTGAGATTGAGGCATATGATTATTTAAAAATGAGAGTTAAACGATGAAGCACACAATTTCATTTCTAGTCTTACAAGTTAAAGCAATATGATTATACTAAACAATGCGCTAAAATAAATTATTTGTTATATTTAGTTCAAATGTTGACACAGATCAATCCTGAGGTAAAATTCTGTATTTAAAGAGGAAGAAACTCATCTTAAATATACTTGATTGTTGTTCAATGTGCTCAGAAGACCCTGCATATTGTTAGCGCCTTCACTAAACAGTACTATCTTACACGTATATTTGAAGTTGATAACAGGGGGTCTTAAAGTAAAATCACTCCATGAATTTTTAGACGACGAAAGTTATACTTTTACCAGTAAGTCTATAATGAGACTAAGTAAATTGGAGATAGCAGGAAATCTTCATAGACATCATATGAGGCTAAAAGTTCAGAAGACAGATGACGACAAGCCGACTCAGCTAGTAATTTTCAAATAAAAAACCTTCACAAGATTTATTTACTTCTGACATACGCCTTTCAAAGACAGACAATGTCAAAGAACCTCTAAGTCTATGCAGTAAACGTAATTTGCAGTAAACAGTATAAATTTCATAATCCTTGGAACGGAAAAATCTCAACAACTATCTTCCAACAAGAACATATTTTATCAGCAACAGGTTCGATAAATTGATTTCGAGCCATACTATAAGCGGGAAGATTATCAATACCACTAGACTGTTTTATATAAAAGTGATTAAGCTGGGTTTAAGTTTGGGACATAGTAGGGTGAAGTTTGAACATCATTTAAATGATTAGATTTAACTCACTTGCATTTCTTGTTCATGTTCCTTGTGTAAAACTGGTAGATGATGTGGTCGAGAAGAATTCATGGAAATTTCTTCTCTATGCTTTCGTCTTAAAGTAGATCGGCATGCTAATAAGTGCAAGAGAACAAGATGAATGATTCAAACGAACAAAATTTAGCAACATGACATCCAAGTAAAATTGCAATTAAACTTTTAACGTTACAGTTTGCATCATAGACTGATTGTAGCTACACAACCGGCAGGTGACTTAAGAAAACAATATTATCCTAGTATAATACTCCACAAAAATGAACATTCACAACCTCTTCAGGGATAATACACATAATCGTCAGGTCTCGTGGCAAGCACCGAATCTTTAGATTACTGACTAACTACTGAAGAATTCCATACCAGAACAAAATAGCTGCCTAATACTTCCTGGATTTATATGGTTATCTAGCTACACTCAACCTATGATGCAAAATTGTGAAAGTCACCAATTATCACAAATACAAATAGATATGAAATCTAAATAAATGAACAGAATAAAATCTACAGGCAATAAAACAAAATCTTAAGAAAAATAGGAGATAATCATCCATAAACCACTGCAGTCGATGCTAATTTCTCTCATTTAAAGTACTCTTCCGGATACCAGACAAAACTTAGACCAACATCAAATTACTGTAACGTTTGATCACATCACAAATCATTATACACAATCTATCAGATTTAGTAAATTTATTTAGTGCGTTAGATTCAACTTTCTAATCAACGCTATTCAACATTAGAGCTAAAAGAAATGGGAGTCAATTCAAGTTCTATCATAAAATGAAGATAAAACGCAATCACTGGCACATTTCAATCTTACACTATTCTAATCCAATACAAACTTACAGTCAAATAGAGGAATGATTAATTGTAGGAAACTCTGATTCTAAGTGGATAGTTATACTCCAGTTAATTGAGAGGCACTTTTTCAAGGTGAAACTTCGAACAATGAACAAAACAACCCTCAGAGTTATTACTACACTGTTATTCTTTCGTTTTAATATAGTTAGAGTTGTTCAGCTCACTATATACTTAAACTGCCAACCAATTATTATTCTAACGCTGTTGGGTGGTGTAAGAGTTGAATATAAAAACGATAGGGGTGGCCAAACCAAAACATGAAGTCTTTGACTGTTGGTCTATAATATGTTGGTAAATGAAGACTAACCTGGTTCCATTCCCAAGTTATTAGCTGAAGACACTAAATGACATAGCATAGGATCGTTCATAGTAACGGAAGTGTATTTACTATTTATATGCTTCTAGATCTAAAGTTCCATAAACAATATAGTAAGTATTATAATAAAACTGTTTAGATACAATCTAGTCTCTTACTAGTACCGTGATCAATACAAACTCGCAACTTTCTAGATATGATTGTCAACAAAGCTATGAAGATCTGTTATAAACTAAGATTAAACAATCCCTCCCATATTCTATAATAAACTAATCTACAATGAAAACGTTGATATGTGAGCAGCTAAAGAAGAATGATTATCATTTAGGGCTGTTTTTCGGTAGATTCTTTCTATTATTTTGGTTGTATGGACATTTTATTTCGATTATTGTTAAGTTCCTCTCACCCTATTCTCCCATTTATCACAATAACTGTTACTATATCATTTTTCATTTATGAACTATAGTTAATCAATTGAGTATACGTTATTAAAGGTCACAATTACTGTTACTTTTACTTTGTATGAATGCTAATTTTCTAATTGGTTGACTGGGCGGTCAGGTCTTACGTAAACATAGAAGATTTTTTGAAATATAGTATGATTCTGTTTGGTTGTTTATAAATCTTTTGTTATACTTATTCTGGCTTGGAACTGAATGGGTATCGGACAAGAGTGCAAGGACCAGCTAAGGACTATCACCAGCGTTTTTTTGTCTAAACTTTGTGTGCACAAGGACATATACACTAAGTAGCCATGTCCATCAGTTCATAGCAGTTTTCAATGTCAATAAACTTCATAACAGACTTGTATAAAGTAGAGTTAGGAAAAAGACATGCAACGTAATAGTGCACAATAAAAACTCAATACTGAAAAGAACTAACCAGATTGTTCAGAACGCAAATCAACTAACTGTTTATGCAATATTTGTTCTTCTATACGTTGACTATTCACTAATTCGGAGACTGTTGGAAATATTTTACCCTCTGCTAAAATATGTGCTAATTGTGCAATCATATCTTCAGAAATTCCCGTTTGAATATCACTAGAATATGATTTATTTAAAAATATATGGAATAGAAACCATTCATTCAATTATCAAATGAAAATGTATACTATGTTTAGATATGTGGGCTTTCGCTAACCAGCTTATTGTCAACCAATTTGATTGTGCAATGCATTGAGAATAAATGCTAGTTCTAGTGAAATCCAATTATATTGAAATTATCTGGAAACATGTAGAATATCCAGAGACAACTGGTGAATGAGGCGCTTTAACAGATCGTTATTGCAGTTGTTGCATTAACATTAAAATTAACTTTGGTTATTTGGTATATTGTTAGATAATTTAAAGTAAAATCAAAATTGAAATGAGATGATTTGTAGAGAATGGTATGAAGTCTAGTTGACTGAATTCGTTACAGATTGATGTTGGCAGGGTACCATTGGAAACCAGGGAGCACTGAACACCCATTACGCCACAGTGTGGGACTCCACAGCAGTGCGCACTCTAGATTACGCCTAACGGGATTCAGGTTGGTGAACACAACACATCAAATTTTGCGACGAATTCAGTCAACTTAATACCAATCTGCAAAAAAATTCAAGTGAATTGCACTAATCAGTACACTAGTGACTAACATCAGGATGCAGTTATCACCGACGATCACCATACTATATCACAAATTAATTGAAGTGGGAATTCTTCCATTGGATCCCGGCCCAGTGGTGCAGAGGGGTAGGTGTTCGCCAACCTGAAGCTCCTGGGACATAATCTAAAGTGAGCACTGCTGGGGAGTCCCACATTAGGAGAAAATAGCTATCTATCAGTGCTCCCTAGTTATCGATGGTACCCATCAGACATCAGTCTGTGGGGAATTGAATCAACTAAACATAATCCGAATTCACTTACATAGCAATTCAGATACTTCAGACTCAAGACATTTAATTAGCTAAGCAACAAGCTACATAACCAGTCCCTGTTCGCCATTGACTCACAAAAAATGAATACCATGCACTGATTATACACATTGTGTAATATGTAAAAAAGTGAATTATTAGTACAGATAGATAAACTGTCAGTCAGCTACGATTGATGTATCACCAAAATATTAATAATCTGGTTACACAATACGACTAGGATTCATTCAAATAAACAGATCACAGTTTAACATACTTATGTTGTCACATTTGACATTAATTGGATGTGATCTCATTACCTATCAAATAATGAAGTTATGGAACGAAAGTGAGGCGTGAAATGTATTCATAAATAAATGACTGAATAATAACAAGAATAACAATCGCCATCGTTCATATCAGTTACCAAGTCAAGTGAAGTCTATCTACTGATTCCTTTCAAATACACACATCATGTTTCACTCTTCTAATTACAATACTTTCAGTAAATCTTCACAATGTAGAATGGTATTCTTTGTTAATTATTTTAAAAGTATCGATCGTGTTCAATAGACGTCTTGTGCCTAATGAAATTGAACTGCATATAATGCTTGTCCAATTAAACATGAAGACACCCATTTTTCTGCCATCTCAATGTATCTAGTTTCTTAAGTACATGTGAATTGGTAAATACAATTAAAATGGAAATCGGTGAAATTAAACTACACCGCTGACCTTGAGGTACCTTTTAGCCAATGAGAATGCAGTGGTAGGTAAAATCATTATTTATTGTGAAAAACGAAATTTTTTAAATTCAATTACACAGGATATACTGTTTTTACATGATTTATGAACTTCTGCAAGTTGGAGACGGGTTCATTTATTTTAAATTCAAAATATGAACGATATAAGAATTCATCCATATGGCTCCAATTCATGTTGTTTCTAGAACCTTTATAAGGTCTAAGAAACTCCCTCAGACGCGACCAGTATCCCTTAATGTTTTGTGTGTGAACACCAGTACTTGGGTCCACAAAATGTCTATGGTGAACTACGACATGGTGAGCATATCCGAGTCTACGGAGAGGACGATATGCTTTCCAGTCGTCAGTATAAATAATGGATCCTGGTTGAAGATACGTTTGGATTATTGGTATTAGGGTTCTTGCATTTCGGTTTGGGACACACTGAAAATGTCCCTTTCCTAATGTTCTGTCATAAATACCAAGAACCTACCAGTAAGTTTAAAGTAATTATTACTTACCCACTCGGGTTTTACAGATCTTCCTCTATTATATTTTCTCTTTCTGATGGCCGATTCATCTATTTCAACTATTTTTCCGACGCCTCCGAGTGATAGATTCAACCGCAACATCATTTCTGAGCATACGTCTCTGCAGTGTTGATACCATTGCACCACTGATACTTTGCTCACATCTGTAAGAGGCAATGCCAGAGTAACAGGCAACTGCATATTCCACAAGACAACTAACATGCAGGTTTGCCGTAGTGTTAGTTTAGATTTACTAAAAAAACTGCCTGTTCTTATTGACTTTCTTCGCCAACAGGTATTGCATCGAAACGTTACTCCATCCAGACTGTCTCCGTACGGTATTTGAGTCATATTAAGGCCACAATCACAAATTAACTCTCTCCGAAGTAGTCCAAAAGCTTGTAGATTAGAAATAATATTGTCCTCACTAAACATTTCAATAAGCCGATCCAACGTAAGCATTTCGAACTTAAATGCGCGCGCAACCTTAAAAGTAATAACTTGATTCTCATTGGTCACTTCAAGGTCAGCGGTGTAGTTTAGTTTCACCTGGAAATCTAATGAATGTTTATCAATTCATGTTTAATATACTAAATATCATGTTGAATCCAGCAGGATCAATGTATGTTCATGAACTCAAAATGTAATAAAATCAATATGGTATCATTCTATTCTGCTTCAACCTCAAATTTACATTAGAATAGGCGTTAAAATAAAAAAAAATTTCAAGTAAATACTCTTACATAGGAGCTTGATGAACAAAACAACGTAATTCATTCAAATAATAGTATACTTTCTGTTGAAAATATTCTTTATCAACATGATCCTCTTCAATAGATGAAATAGTAGGTGATTGTTGTAAATTTGAAAAATCAGTTGGATAATATGTTGGTGGCTGAAAACTCATGATGCCCAACAAATTGTTAAACTGTTAGGTACACCTAAAAAAAATTAAAAAAAATAAGGAAAAAAAAATCTGAAAAATAAAAAATACTTTGATTACTAAAATTAGTAGTGAAAGTTTTCCTATGTACAACATACATAGATATTACTGATATTATTAATAAAAAGGTAACAAATGTTTTGATCGATAGATATCGATGAGTTTAATTCGATAAATCAATAGACTTTGTTAGTATTGAAGGATTTCATTTTGTGAACCATTAAAAGAAAGTAGGTAACATTGAACAATTATTTAGTCTTAATATTGAAATTTATAAGATCTAACGCCAGATTTTAGCATTCACATTAGTAAGTTGTGTCAAGATTTCTAACTTTCCTCGATTCACATTACTAAGTCCCTGTTATATCGGGAGATTCAAAAAGAGTAACTAATTTTTTAAACTGTTCTCCAGAAGACTATTTCATTTATTTTGTGTATATGTAAATCGGTTATTTTATTTCTATTACTATCATGTTCCAAACAACCTAACTTCCCATTAGACTTATGAACTGTTGTCATATCATTTGTCGTTCAGGAATTGTGGTCAATTAATCATGTATCTGTACCTTCCCCCCAGCCTTTAGTCAATGTTATTTCCGTTTTGCATTAATGTGATTCTTACTATTGGTATGATGCATGGTCAGGTTTTGTGTATATATAAAAGAATGTTTGAAATACGATACGATTATCTCAAGTTGGTTCATCAATTTGTGTTCTCTATTTCCGGCTTAAGACTAAGTAGGTATCAAGTAGATGTGCAGTTAGAAACTATGATTGGCGCTCGTCATGGTGACTTCGTGTTCAAGGTTGTATCAACCACTTGGTCATACGAATCGACCATTTCAGCCCCTTCTAACGACATAACAGTCTCGTACTCAGAATAAACGACAATCTAATGCTGTTTACTTTCCAGTGATTCTGTAACTGAAATTAGTTTGTGACGCAAAATTCAAAATAAAATAATTAATAAAAGATGGAAAGAAGTAGCTTAACCTTAAAATCACGCAGTTTGTCAGTCAATTGGCTACAACTTCTAACATCACGTTATCTATCTATAATTAAGTAGTTACGTACTATTATTACACTTTGTACAAATTATTTGGCACATACTGAATATATAAGCATGCATACTTAGTAACTAACCTACACAAGTTAAGGGTATTAACAACGTTGTCAATGTTTGGTAAGTTTATTGTAACATGTAATTGTTGATCACTTTTTTTATTCATTTAGTGGGTGAATGTCAAACATTAAAATGGGATTTCCGGCAAAAATTTACTCTAACCCCCCTAAATGTAATCATCGTAATGTTTTTTATCCACCACGTTGGAGGGTGGGAAGGATGAGTTACCATGAGATGATCACGGAAACTAGTTGTGTACAGTTGGGCGTGGAATTTCGAACACTTAAAATGAAACAGCTAGTGAAAATTACACTCAAATACGTTGCACTTTTCCTTCTACCCCCCTACCCTCTCAATAAGATTAAGTGAACTAGAAAATAACTGAAATAAACATAAAGAATATTACAAATGTTGATGATAAGCCTAGATGTTAAAGTGTAAAAGTAATGATCATGATGGAAAATAATATACAGTGTTCTCAACTATTGAGTAGTAGACAAAACATAAGAAGACAGATACGAGAGTTACTGATAAAAATATATTGCCAATGATATAAAAGAAAAAAAAAGGAATACAATGCATTCTCACACTAAGCAGTTAAGCATAATACAACTGAGTAACTAAACGAAGTCTATATACCATCTACACGTATGCTTATATATAAAAGCTAATGAATGATACTATTAAGCTGCTTATAACGGAGTAGATAGATTGAGATTCGAGAACCAGCAAACAATGAATGAAACAAGTATATTGGGTGGTTTTTACACAATGTTATAGTGAGTTAATTATTGAAAAATTAATCAACAGGTTACAAGTCTGAATTTAGCTTCGGTATGAACAGCTGACATTCATATCTAAGGTGTAACTTAAAGACGAATACAGAAATACTGGTAATTAATTAATTACTTAACACTTCTAGCCGTTTATTAACCATGAGACGGAAATCGAGCCATGTCATTCAATGTTTCTAGAATTTGGCTTGCTAACATAGTAGTATATGATGAACGAATCGTCGACACGTAATCTACATAATATTGTGCTAGTAATTGCAGGTAATAATGTTGTTCCTTTTAAGTTTAAGACAAATATGTCGGCAAGTACCAGTCCTACAAAACTTCCCACAGCCAAATCATCCGTCTGTAATGTAATTTATTGTTGAGTTGGAATTGGATGAATTTTGTGCATACTCTTAACAGCTGTTCCACTTGTCTTTGGTATGGATATGTGTTTCGAACACTGGCTAGTTATATCAATCATTTCTTCTCATGAACTAGTTGTGAACAGTGATGCTATGTAATACAAGATCATAAGTTTGTTTGAAATATTTAGCAAATTTATTATTTCAGCAAACTCAAAAGTATCCACAAAACTACTCACTTGGTTCATTTCTAATCGGTTCTAGTTTGTTTGTAAGCCTACTGGCTAGTTTATGGTAAGTGGAACCAATAATGGAGAAAATGGGTCTCATTAATACACCAGGTTTATGGAGTTTAACATGTCTATACATTTATCATGGACGCTCATTGCAATTCCCAGTTAATTTACTTAACTGACGTGAAGCAGAGTTAACTCAGACACTATAACGACAAACCTTCTATACGCCCTTTTATGTGATCTATGACAATTTGATAGTTAAGTATCAGGTTCAATTAATACTCTTATATCTGAGGTTACTTGTTAACGCTCTAAAAGTTCACTAAGTATATTGAATGAGCATATGATATTAGAATGTGATTTTTGTGTTGGGATTCACATTAAGCTAGAGCTTCTGAAATTTCTATGTTTCTTATCCAGTATATTGGGATGCAGTCTACTGGACATGTTCATCACATACAGTTGTAGATAATTCCAACCACTTGAAATGAAATCGTTGGCAAGAATTACATTCCAAAATATAGAATTCTTTCAATTAACTAAAACTGTAGGATAAAGCATACTACTTATTGAACATTGAAAACAATGAGATCAGCCATTACCCTTAACGTATTTTTTAAGGTTGAAAAGTTTACAACACAGTTCATCACTCAATGGCAATTATGTTCTATTCTCATTGATTACTGATGACAATATCAAACCCATTAATTATCTGATGATCTTTTCTATTTATGTGATAACCAACGGCTGGATAGCATTTACCAACCGCCCAGTTACTACTTCAGGAACACTAAAGAAACTAAGTTGCAGGAAAATATTCCTTAAACCCATCATCTAGCGTCAGTAACTCTCGTTGGACAAGATTCGTCATAGAGTACGCTAAATCTAGCGAATTCCCATCCTGTACAAGACGCTTGATACTGAAATGTCGCGACTCCGTATGCCTGACTATAAAACTTTCCAAACAGAGGCGAAGCCACGATATCTATTCATCATAATCGCCCACACAATCGTATGCAGTCATCTCTCGGCCCATCAGCAGCGTTCCAAGCACCATCACCGTCTCCGTCTAGTCCCTCACAGTAACTAACATAACAATCGCATCGAACTGCTGCGTGAAGTTCCTGAAATCCCCATTTCCGAACGGTTGAGGCTAAAGTACCTTAATATTGTCACCAAATTTAAAGGGTGATCTGCCTTCATTCAACAAAAATTGGTTGATTATAAAGCCTACATTTCAACGATAAAACTACTACAATTGAGGTGAGATGGTTTTATGGAGATTGGTACATACATTTTGTTTGTATTCGCCACACATTGATCTCAGTTTACTACTACTAAACACTGAACATTTGTTTTGTCATAATGCAATATGCACCCATGATTCAGCCAGCTAATAGGATTCATGACCTTCAGTTCTCGTGGCAAACGCCTGACCATCGATACTACTGGGTCTGAGTGAGACAAATTTCACGAGTACCATTATTCACTACCCGGTTATATCCGAAATTGATTGGAATGAGAATTCGACCATTGGGCGCCAGCCAAGTAGAAAGGATTGTTAAAAGTTTGCTTCGAGACTTGAAAGTCATCAGTTCAATTCCATGGTATAATCAAGAGTGCACACAACTGTGGTGTCCCAAGCTGAATGATAAATATATCAAGTGTTTGCTAGTCGTAAACAGCACTCATCCATTTGTGATAAATAGAAACAAAATAATAAGACTATTATTATTCTGTTAATCGTGATATCGATATGCACTATTCATTAAGAGATATACCAGAATAGAATGAAAACGAAATAACCATTTTCAATAGAGTATTCATTGGTGATAAGCGAGAGACACTATTTGGATTGCATTGATTGTGCAATATGCAAACAAGCGAATTATTAGTACAGATAGATAAACTGTCAGTCAGCTACGATTGATGTATCACCAAAATATTAATAATCTGGTTACACAATACGACTAGGATTCATTCAAATAAACAGATCACAGTTTAACATACTTATGTTGTCACATTTGACATTAATTGGATGTGATCTCATTACCTATCAAATAATGAAGTTATGGAACGAAAGTGAGGCGTGAATTGTATCCATAAATAAATGACTGAATAATAACAGGAATAACAATCACCACCGTACATATCAGTTACCATGTCAGGTGAAGTTTATTCACTGATTCCTTTCAAATACACACATCATGTTTCACTCTTCTAATTACAATACTTTCAGTAAATCTTCACAATGTAGAATGGTATTCTTTGTTAATTATTTTAAAAGTATCGATCGTGTTCACTAGATGTCTTGTGTCTAATTGGTGTAATGAAATTGAACTGTGTAAAATGTTTGGTCTCCTAAGGCTTGTTCAACAAACATTAAAACGATCGTTGTTTTTTGTCAATCCAGTGTATTTGATTTTGGAAGTACATTCTCTAATGTTTGGGTTTACTGAATTCATTTAGACTAAAAGGCTGAAACGTGATCTGCTTGCTTAGAGAAAATCAAAGATTATCTATCACCTGATTTGATAATTGATGTGAACGATTGTAATTAGTTTTTTGTCCACTTATGAATACAATCCACTTCTCACTTTCGTTCCACAACTTCATTATTTGATAGGTAATGAAATCACATCCAATTAATGTCAAATGTGACAACATAAGTATGTTAAACTGTGAATGAATCCTAGTCGAATTGTGTAATCAGGTTATTGATATTGTGGTGATATATCAGTCGTAGCTGACTGACAGTCTAGCCATCTGTACTAATAATTCACTTGTTTGCATATTGCACAATCAATGCAATTCAAATAGTGTCTCTCGGTTATCACCAATGAATACTCTATTGAAAATGGTTATTTCGTTTCCATTCTATTCTGGTGTATCTCTTGATAAACAATGTATGCCGAGTTGACAAAGTTGACAAAGGATAATTGTATGTTACATTGATCACAACTGATTGTCTGTATGTAGTTGAAGAAAATGCGACGAAATGTTTAATGAACTCAGTGCATTTTGCGAATATTGTCGATTTAGTGTTATTTAAACAGTTTAAAGATATCCGCAATTTCATAAATAATTCACATAGATAACAAGCTGAGGTGATTTTATGGTGACAGGTTTTAATTTGTTGTTTGTATTCACAGCATATTGATCTCGGTTTGGAAGTACTTAGAGGTCATATTATAACTGTTTAGTCCTCCCTGGGTATCGATGGTACTTAAATGAGATTAATCTAAGATGAATATCAACACCAAATTCGAACTATTCTTCACAAAATCATTTCAATTTAACCATAGAAATCAGCTTACTAAACGTCGACTTTAAGACTCGCCTGAAGTTTAAACAACGCCATAGTGAGACCGTTATTACCTATGACTTTGGATTTTCCTCTGGTTATATCACAAACTCACTTATGTAGGAATTTTATCACTGAACCTCAGTCAATGACTATGATAATTAAGCGTTTGATGTAGGACTTGGGTGACCTGTATTCGATCCATGGTGGGGTCGTGGTTATATACTGAATTCCATAGTAGTAAGAAAAATCTTTATAGTACTCAGTGATTTATAGTGGTTCACAACCGAGATCAATACGTGACAAGTGTTTATACGTTTAACCCAACAAGTTTCAATGGGATACTTCGATTTACAATAAAAATTTAAACAGGTGCTCAACTACATAAATACATAAATCAAATAAACTGAGGAATATGATAATAAAGTAGTGGATACTAAATTCTGTTGTCATTCATTAATAATTATTTCATCTACCAGGTACAGATTCGTGTATCTGGATTCAAGTCAATCAACTAACCAATGGCTGTTACCCATGCAGAGCATAAGCCACCGTCCAGCATCCTCCAACTAACTCAGTCCTGGGCTTTCTTTTCTATCCCTTCCCAAGTGCTGTACATCATCTTCATGGAATCCCCATAGGGATGCTGCCGGTCCCAAGCCCAGCTAATGGAGGAGGGTTGGGCATGGGGTGAATAACTCTATCCCGTAAAAAAAAGACGCTAACTAGAAAAAGCCTTTTTAGATGTAAACAGTACTACTTCACTAATTAAATCGAAATAAATAGGAAAAAAATTGAACATATAATTTAGTAGCCAGAAACTGAACGCCTTAATTACTAACAAGCCACAAAGCGGACTGAGTTCGAATCCCAGTGTGAAAATCAACATTGGAATACAGGTACATCTAGCCGATGAGTCCCAAATAGAACGAAACGCGCGTCCTGAATTCCACTTTCCAGTCACAATCCAACTTAAAGAAATTAATAATCAGTATAATAATGTTAAGACACTTTCATGTAAATGATACAATTAAAAAAAAAAACATACTGAATGGTTGATACATTGATACAAGATAAAAGTTATACATTCATAACAATGATTATGTAAATTTATGTAAAATAAGCAAAACGTGTATACAATACTTAGTAAAGTATCAGTAAATATGCAAAATAATGTATAGTTATGAAGTTATTAATCCAATAATTCATCAAATGTCTATCAGAAATAAAGAAGAATACATTAACTAATTGAATTGAGGTGGTTCTGTAGTGATAAGTTTCAAGTCTAGTTGTTTGTATTGGTCATAGATTGATACATAGTTTCACTGTTACTTAACTAACATCAATTCGTGAACAGTACAAACAACTACACTTAATATCTATTTTCATAAAACTATTACAATCTAACTAGAACAACTAGTTCGCTAGTGACTAACTTTAAAATGTTCCTGAAGTTCCAATGACAAGTTGTAACTGCTGCTCAGACTTGTTGGGAGTTAGCTAGGTATTATCAGTGACAATGGATGGTCATTGAGCTACACAATAAATTGACGGGAGTATGTATCCGATCATTGGAAACTGGCTCAGTGGTCTAAATGGTCAATCCATGAGATCAGAAAGCCCTAGGTTTGATTCTCTGAAGAAATCAAGGATATGCACTGCTGAGTCCCACACTAGGACGAAACAGCTATCGAGTGTTCCCTAGATTTCAGCAGTGCTAAACTAACACCCATCTGTAACGAATACAAACAACTAAACCTAATACATCAAATATTCACAAAATATCCAGTGGATTCATTTGTTCATTCATATCAAGTCGACAATAATGAATTGCTGAAATCCTTCGAAGTTACGGCTTTATACGTTTCAATTGAATCAAAGACAACAAAACATTCACTATAACTCTGCTTCTTATCATTGATATAGAACTCTTAGAACACGACAAACTTCTCAGTCAGAATTTAATTAATCTTCTGAGTCTTGTGTTTAACAACATACTTCCAATACAACAGAAAAATATGTAAACAAACAGAAAAAGCGTCAATGTAATCATTAATATCAGGACTAATTGCAGAAGCAGTAACTTAAAAAACTGAATGGTCAATACAAAAATTTAGATACGTCATTTAGACGATATATTTGTAATTATCAAAAAGGATCAGAAAGAAAATACGTAAAATCCGACCAACAGAGTATTCAATATTTACACTCGAAAGGGGAACAGACAACAAACGGGCATTCACAAAGTTCTTAAGCACTAGGACCAAAACTCAAAAACGTAAGGTACATTAGGCCAAAACTCAAACTGAATAGTGACGACAGAAAAAGTTGTGTACGAACTTTGCTCAGAACAGAGGAGAGATATTGAAGCACTGCCATTACATGAAAGAATAACCATCCAGAGCAATTCATTGAGAGATGCTTACCGAACCTATTAGAGCAAAAATATCTGCGGAAAACGGATAGCTCTACTCTATGTAGAAACATCGAGATCACAAACAGACTATTCATGCCGCCAGAAATAAATGTCGTCTACAAGATCTTGATGATCAGTACAATGCAAACCGATGGGCACAACGACAAATGTCAAGGCAAATATCATCTATAAGATGTATTTCAGCAACTATAAGAAGCACTATATCCGATAAAATGGCTCAAACCTTAGTCTACAGGAACACTAAGCAGCTGCTAAGTACTCTAACATTACAATAATGGATGTCAACAATTGTGAACATGATTTTGACTGGTAAAAGGTTATAATAATGGATACAGGAAGGAAGTAAACCAGCAATTTTCTGGAAACCTAGCACTTTACTCACATATCACTTAGTGGACAAATTGAAATTGATCCTATTCACCAAGCAATATAGTAACCAGAATATACATACCAATTAAATTTCAAATCAAAAAAATAAGTTATTGATCAATGATGGAGAAACTTTGAAGTACATGTGGATGATATCGTGTACGGTGGTAGTGAAAGAGTCATAATCCAACAATCCAGCTAAGAAAACACATCCGAAATTTTCCTATCGACCCATAAATTATCATTTCAATATAAAATCTCGTTGACTTAATTTAATGAAAAACTAAGAATGTACTAAATCCAGCCTTCCTAACTAATTAGGAATATGAAAAGTCATACTATGTTAAGCTATTGGAGGTCAACAGAAGGAAAGTATACTTCACCTAAGTTTCAACATAGCTGTCACTAATCCGAAAGGTATATCTAAAATCTTAACGGAAATGATGCTCTCTGTGGGATTCCAATTCGTGTCAGTTAATTGCACAAGATGTTATCAGTGAGATACTTAGCAGCATATTGTCTTTTGTATGATAGATAATTTCATTAACTAATAATTGGGTAGTGATCAATCCCATATTTGTCTAGTCTTTGGTATCGACTAGTCAGTTCAAAGTCTCATTATTGATGTTTTCTGTGGTCAAATGCATCCAAGAATAAAATGAATGATAGAGAGTTAATTAACTATTTATTTATTCGAAACGTATGCCCCATACACGTTTATGAAATAAACTTGTGAACTAAGATACGATACGGAGTAGAAAATATAAAGTAGTGCACTAATCCATTTATTGTTTTTTGCAAGACTAATAGGTTCAGTTTAGGTAAAGTCAGTCAGTTACAACGTAAAGCTTAATACATGCGTACATCAGTTCAAGTTGCCATACCCATATTAGCAGATAGAGATTAAGTTGTCAGATCAAATCCCAAAGTAGGGGAGGTAGTAACAGACTTAGTATTAATGGAAGGGAATAGAGATCGGAGATGAGATTTAAGGCAATATGATTCAGTAAGGAGAAAATTATGATAAGTTCAGAAACTTAGAATTTAGAGGATAACAAGGAATGGATACACCTGCGCTATTGCCAACGATTTTGAGCCATATCACCCAAAGTCTCTAACCATTTGTGACGAGCGTCACGCGGACTCCAATCAGGTAGTCTGCACCTATTAACATGGCTCAGCCCAACTGTCAACTTCATGGACTGGTGCAATGTTTTGGTTTGACCACTCCTAGCTTTCTTCCAGCCTACTCCTACACCAGACAGCATTGCTCGTCGAGGTAGGCGGTGGTTTGGCATACGCAACACATGTCCTAGCCACCTCAGCTGATGGAGATTTACTACTTCACCAATAGACTTACTGTTTTTACCTAGTACTCTATTCCTAACCCACGTATTGCTTAACCGGTGGTCTCAGAAAACACGAGTAATGCTTCGAAGACATCTGTGATCAAATACTAGGAGCCAATTAGTCACTTTTGAAACTGTATGAAATGTACCCTAAATAAAATTATACTTTAGCTAACTTTATTCAACTTGTATCCCAGTGTTGATGTTCACAGTGAAACTCAAACTCAGTACTTTTTTCCTTAAATTCTAAAGAGCAGTTTGTTGAGCCCCTGATTCCAGAAAGTCATCAGTTAGTCAATCTAGTATAGGTTTGTAATTTCTAGCTGTTAATGGATATATGGAAGCAAAATGGCCAATTTCAATTCTGAATATGAACAACGTTAAATTAAAAACCTTTAATAAAGAGCGGGAGTCTGTAGATGAATCCGAAAGCGTCACGACCTAGCGAGCTTAACAGTAACATTTAAAAATATGACTTTACTGAAAACCATAGCGAGATATTGTTAAGCCTAGAATATATTCAACAACTATGTAAGTGTAACTATTGTGTTAACTAAGATGAAAATCAAAGTATCTCAATTACTAAGTACCACTTTCGTGTACATGAGTTTGAGTCATGGGGGGGACAGAATTAATGACACTACAATAGCTTAAACGAAAGTATTTTAAACCATTCGAAATCAGGAAGCACGGGACAACTATTCTGTTCTCATAGTGGTGCACCCATGTCCCCATCGGGGGGATTCAGTCAAGGGGCATCAAGAGACTAACTCATATTAGACCAATGAGATGGCAACTAACAGTTAACATTTTTAACTTCAGTCAATTCACAATACATTGAGCAACCTCACAAATTGTCATTGATAAGTAACCGGCAGGCTCCTAACATCATAGTCTAACCCAGGTCAATTCGTGATATCAAATTCAACAACCTTCACAAAACCCAATCATTTATATATATACATATATATATATATATATATATATATATATATACATATATATATATATAAGTTTACAACAGGTTTAAAGTCATTAGAAAATAATTGGTGGTGTGTTACATAATAATTTTACAGGTTCAAAGGTGTTTGTAAAATAATTACAACTAATTAACAAAGCAATGAAGACATGAAGGTGAATAAAATAATTATTGTTTTGAAAGTGTGCAAATGATAAGTGAATAGGTTAGCATATTGTTGATTACATAATATCTATTGAGAAGAAACCGATAAAGTGCAAGAAATCTGATGGTCAAAACAGTTACGTTAAGTTATAATTAAGAGGTGACAAATTTTTGAAGTTATGACAAGATTTGTACTTGGTAATAATAATAATAATGAGAGAAATGAGTGTAATAAGTTATTTGCAAACCATCTGAGCATTGGCTATTGTGATGACCAACACAAACAGAGGCTGTACAAATTTCTAATGTACACACCGGTCCGGTTTGAGAATGTGGATAACGGTGGCTTCCTCTTTATATAGAAGACTTATGCGTAGGTGGGACTCAATAGATGATTTTATAAGCTCCCTTGACGTTTACTTGATGTTTCGTATCAAACAAATGTTCAAATACAGAGCTGTTTATTTGCCGTAATTGACCTTTGACCAGCTAGGCTTGGTGATGTTCTGAAATTCTATGACGTACTTGCCGAATCGTGCACCGAATGTAATTGGTCTCACAGGAACAGTTGACTTGGTATATGCACATAGATGAGGCGAATTCAGCGAGTCTGTCTTTAGTTCCTGTTCTTATGGCAGGGTGGTTGTGGAATATAGTATACAGTTTGGCTGTTGTAAACGCTTTTCTAATTCGTTGCGTTGTGATTTCACTAATGTTGTCATCTTAGAATTGTAGTTTGAGAAAAATAGGTTTCTTACGGACAGTTACGTTTTCCCGTAAAATTATTATTTAACACATTATCAATTAGTGTAGAGCTTTGATGAAAAACTAACTGAGAAGAAATTTCTGCGCTCCTCTCGTCATTTTTTAAAATAACTACTAAGTAATAATTCGAATGCGTTTGCATCTTCCTGTTGATTTGCTACGGACTGAAATTGATCAGTGTTTGCTGCCATATGTGCACTTTGAGAGGATTACCGCGACATAGCTCAGGATGAACATATAGTAACAGAGACTGACCAGTTTCAATCCATAACAAATCAAGGGGTAGATCCAAACACATACACACCGGTTGTACAAGTGTATCTATCTTAAATCAATAGCCTAGTAGTGAATGCGGTGGTGTTTAGCATGAAACGAACTGAGTTCGAGTCCCATTGTATTAATCAACATTGGGATGCAAGCACATCCAAAGTAGAAGGAAACGCGCGCCCTGGATTCCGCCTGTCAGTTACAACCCAGTTCAAACAAAACTACTATCATTTGATGGGCCATACTAAAATGACGCGTAATAGATCGATCATAGAATATTAAGCGATACTTAAGTGAATACTATTGATAAACTAGAAAAATGTGTTTATTGTTTGCAACTATGTTAATATAATATTGTTGACCTTCATTTTGATTGTTATTCAAACTGTCGGATTTAGAGTGAATGTGTTATCACGTGGCTAAGTTTAGTATTATCTACAAGTCAAATAGTATATATGCATCGCTTAGCACTATTATTGTTCTTATTATTACTAATATTATTATTATTCGTATCGTGCATTTTCTTAAAATGCAACGTACTCTTGTGTGACCAGTCTACATCACGAATGTTTGATTATAGTGAGAGAAGCTTCATAAGCACCGGTGTATCGGTGTTTGACGGAAACCCGGTATGAACTCAACAATTTCACCTGGGCTTTGTATTTATCTGTTAAACAAAAGATAAATATACTGTGAAGCAGTTGGCTCTGTATGTATTTAGAGTCCCAAAGTCTGTGAGGGTAGAAGACATGTGGAGGCGGTAGGCCTTTGTTCATAGGTGTCTTAGAGGCACTACTCACGTATTCTAGAACGACAGAGTGAGTAATGCTAAAGTGAGGCACAGGATATAAGCCAAAGACAAATAGTCGCATAATGAAGTTGAGTGAGATAATTATGACACGCATTACTTATGCTCAACCAATATCTACACCAACACACGATGTTGGGTAATGTAGGAGAATGGAAGGGTCGACTAAACAGAAACTTGGCATCAGTCCACCAAATTATTGAGTGCTCACCTGAGAGTGTTGATAGATGCAGACTACTAGGTTCTATTGATAATAGTGACCAGTCGTTGGAGACATTCGGTGGGATCGCTCAAAATTGGTCTCAGTGACCTAGATGGATTTCACTCTGTATCTTCTTTTAGATCTTATGTCTCAATAATCTTTCACACATAACTTAGCATTGTTTCTTATTAAACTGTATTTTGCTAATCAATTCGTAAATCCGATATCATTCTGATGTGATGTGGCAACTTCAGCTAACTGCATTGTTTATAACTGACTGACGAATAATATATAGATCCCCTCTCCATAGCGTTATATTACAAGTTTTATTAAAGCTGAAATATGGTTGGCATTAGAATCCAGATCAGGCATTATGCTCTATTCAAAACTCATCAGTGTGATGGTATTTCTTAGTAGAAATACCTATGAAAATAGTATGCAGGTAGTTCACCTATACTGGCAATATCTAGTTTAATACAAAATCAATGCTGAAAAATACCACTGATTCGACACTAAATACTCAGCAGTTACAATCGATTTATTCATAAACAAAATTTGAGATAACAAGGAATTCTATAAGACCAAAAAAACTCAGTTACAGATTAATATAAATTGGTTGACATACATATCGTAGCACAGTAGTTATATTCTATCCATTTAATACACAAACTCCTGCACATTTGGACATCAAAAAATGTACCCCCCTTCCTACCACATACATATATACGAAGTGATAGTAATGTGGAGAAATAAAAGAAGGGAATGTAGTACAGTCAATAAATAAATGAAAAGAATGCAATTGGATGTTTTGGAAATTATTAACTGTTAATTTGATATCAGGAATTGGTCTGAATTAGATAACTATGAAATTCAATTCGAAAAACAGCTACGAAAGCTTCTTTATTTAAGAGAGTTCATTTTGCGTGTATGAATAATGCAAACGAAAACTACCGAATCAACGTCACCCGTTCTTATTCGCAGACACATCCGATAAAACGTGAAGATAGTTAGTTGCACGAGCTTTAGAACTTCAATTAGGGAAGTATGATAAACAGACAGATACCTTTTCTATGCATCTATCCTCATACTACGACGTTATGTCATAAAGTGGTGATCTCTCTCCTGTAGTGACATTCATAAAAACTGATGAAACCAATGAAATCGACGTTTCGAGATGGTTACGTTAATTAACTTGTCGCAATTGCACCAAAATGAACTTTGTAAAAACCTGAAACATATCTGCATTGATCTAAGTCCCCGCGACAATAGCACATAGTGATAAGATTAACAGAATGTGAACAGAAAAGGAAGTATGGTATAGTATGAAAGGTGGTAAAGATGATCGAGTATAAAGAATTTGTTTCAGAAAGAATCAGTCAATAGAACTAAATAATTTTGGATGTCACAACCAAATGGCAGACAAAAGATGGGTGCGTCTGAAATATATCATCCAGTCTCCGACAACTGGTCACGATCAAATGGATCCTGACTCGGTAGTTTACACGTATCTACCTACTAAATTTAACGGGTGGTAATTTGATGTACTGCTCCTTACTTCCTTCCAATCCACACCGGTCAACATCTTAAGTCGAGAGAGGCGATAGTTGGTATACGTATCTAATTCAATGTTCTTCACCCAAGCATTGCTCAAGTAGTACTTCAAAGACACTATTGATAAAAGACCTGAAGGCGATGTTTTTAATCTTCACAGCGTCGATTCTACAGACCTAGAACGAACTGATACCTAATTTAGTTTCCATTCATTTACAAGACTAATATCCTACTTGCACCACAGATGGTGCGAGTTAGCAAAAGCAAAACTGAAATTTATGTATTCATGTAAAGATTTCGTCGAACCACCAGGTTTGGTGATACATCTATGAAAAGTGAGATGTTTGACGTGTTATACTACTACTACTACGTGAATTTTAAACCGAAGTGTATTTTATGTAACACAAATATAATCAAAGAGTTACACCTGCTACTATTTTTATTGGTACTATGTTTAATGGTTTCGTTTCTTTTACCTGTCAACTAAATAAATACTTCAAGATTAATAATGACTAAAATGTAAACTAATAAAATTAGTGATAAAAGTGTCATTAGAATTAATCAACTATCGATATTACAAAGTGCTAACAGATATTTATCACATGTTTTATAATGGTCGGTTACTATTTTTAATTGCTACTATCTTAATACTGCTAACAGAGTATGAATTCTTGCGAAATATGTTTTCTTTGGTAACCTTAACAACATATAAAAACTGAAATAATTACATTTTTAGGAGCAGACTTAAGCGAACTATATAAGAATGAAATGTTTTCAGTTACCATTCGATAGAGAAAAATGAATAACCCCCTCTACAAAAAAAACAGCATAAGAATATCCGCTTTGTAATTTACTTACCAAGTATAGGTTTATGTATTCAGCCTTGAGCGACACTTTAGTTATGTAAAAGTTAACGATACAAGCCGACTGACCAAACTCAAGTAGATGAAGTGGGATTCGATCGTGTGACCTGTTGGTTAAAAGTTGAGTGTTATAGCCACAAAGCTACCGCTCAATTAATCTAAGTGATAACATTTAGAAACATCTTTCTTCACATTTCAATGGGTGAATGTTTAATAGAAACAATGTATAGTCAAATTCAACTGATCATTATCATTATAACAGGAAGGACTGCTGTGATAGAAAAGTGATTTTAAGGAAATGCCAACTGAAAAGGAATTACTCAGTATTTTATACTTTCTCCAGCTACAAAACTCAGTCATGAAAGAAACATAATCATCAGTTTAAGTTGCCCTATTACATCAGCACAGATAGGTGAAATTGTTAAGGAGAGTATCAAAATAGAAGTAGTAATGATATCGGCAAAGTGATCAAGCATAGGGAACATGACGAGAGTGCATTCGCGCAAAAAGTAACAGCTTTGAAAATTAGCATCTATAGGTAGGCAAAAAGTTAATTTATATGCACTACTGATCAATTTTCAGACATTCCAACCAGCGCGGACGTCAGCCACAGAGTTCACCCCTACCAGAAGTTAATGACATTATGGACCACTTACCAAATTCAAGCTAGTATTATAGTCAGCCTAACTGGTACAATTTGACCTCTAGTCTTAAAAAACTCTGAATACAATGAAAGTTAGAAAAATGATAATTTGTGAACCAGTCTCCTTAGATGTACAGTATGATTATGGTGCGAAGACATAAGCTTAAAATATAAGGTGCAATAAAATCATTTTAAATTTTTGACGACTACTGTCACGTATGGCTACTACTTGGGTCTTACGGGAGGGGGGGGTGATTCTGGATAACAAGTTTCCGAATGCGTAAAGTATATGTAGAATGGCTCAATAATCAATTCACGACATGATACTTTAAATAAACTGTATATATAAATAGAAAACTGCATCTAGATGTGTCACTGGCTTCTTTTCTCACTCATATATGTTAACGTATAAGAGCAATGAGCTGTAAGAGCTCATGGACGCCAACCAAGGAGTTATGATACACCGACGAATTCCAGTCATACACAACTTTCCTTTATAATATGTTTCCACTTAATAAACGACTACCTCATCGCTTTATCGAGTATATAGGCGCAGTGTCAACAAATTGTGTATGATATGGAAGTTGATGGATGACCTTTGTAAAGCATGACGTAACGAGCTAAGCTGGTACTTCAACTCAGAGACACCACATGAACTATATGTAAGCAGGATTTTCCTCATAAATATAATTAAACATAGTAACAACGAAGAAATGATTAGACTAAATATTGTCTCTAAGGTTGAGCATTTTGTATTAGCATTCCAATAATTCAACGCACGATGAACAACAAAGACGAAAAAATTGTATTTTTGTTGGAGAACTCGTTGACCATCGTATTTGAATGAGCATCCACAAATGAACTGATTATTTGAACTACGGGTCTCATTCTACATACATCTACATACATAAAATTTAAGTAGTCGAATAACACTATCTCAGATAATTTAGTAAGTTTAAATAATATATTACACAATTGAATTTAATTAAGAAATAACCTTAAACGTAGATTTCATGTTTGTAGGCATTTACATTTAACAAGATGTTTGTCCATTCTGGGATTCTAACACACAAAGTTCACAGCCATAATCGGAATTAACTATCGATTGACGTTAACCCAAAGAATCACATTATTCAAATTACAACATAAAATGACAAATGACTCATGAGGACATTGATGCAATACTCTTCAAATTAGTCTTACTGTAGTAAAATTGAGATACTTAAAAGCCCAACCCTTATGATTTAGTTGCCTATCAAGAACGCATTTATGCACTCAGATGTAAGCAACAGTAATGAGTAGAGTGGAGCTAAAACCTGGGACTATAGTAGAAAACCTAGATTCCAAGCATGCTATCAATTGCTACCAGTTTTTGAAAGGCCCACTGCCGCTGAGCAGGCTTATACTAATGAGAAAGAGTTGGTTATTCTTCCTTGGTTCTCAATGATATTCAACCGAGATCAATCTGTAATGAATGAATACAACAAATTGAAACAAAACTCCAAAAAACCATCTCAGCACTTATTGGACATTGAGAAAGTTTCAGATATAACCGCAGCGGTACTGGATACTACTTTAAATACAATATAAATAGCACACACACACACACACAAATTAACACATAAATACACACAAATATGTATATAAACATACCTACTTCAAACATTTCATCGATGAAACATAGAGAACAACGAGTACTCAATTACGCTATTTATTCACAGAATAAATTAGTAAGAGAAAAGTATAAACTCGGCACACATTCGCACACACACACACACACAAAATACTTATCTTTCAACATACAACGGAAACAAACCCGACGTGAACATACAAAGACCTGAATTAAGTGGATTAGAGAAACAAACGAATTGGTGAGTACTGTTAGCTTACAAAAACAAGTGATACAAAAACAATTTTTGTTTATAACAAAATGAGGCACATAGACAACAAAATATTTGTAGTAGCTTAGTATATAACATTCCCAAAATAGACAGAATTAATCAATAGACAAGACCTGTTATGTATTAAAATGTGCCTAGTAAACACGTGTATTGTCATGTTTTAATTAACAAACATGGTACATGAGGATAGTGTTTTGTTTGAAGGAACTCAATCAGATGTCATCAAAATAGTATCAATAAGGCACATACGAATGGGTAGAAATCACATTTGCTTAAATTATTGGAAGATGAAGACGGGGGAGTAGTGGGGCATAGGCACACATAAACAGCTTTATTACAAGCATCAGTTTGTCGGTTTCAGAGATAACAAGATACTACGCATCCTTGATGTATCAATTGCAGTTCTCGGTTTGGACTGAGAGAGGAGAGAACAAAAAAGAAAAGGAAAGTGGATATAAGAAATCAAAGAATTAGTTGGCTTTATAAGTAAAGTAGCAAAGGTACAGTTTTTGCACGAGGTTTAGCCATTCTCTAGCTGCCCGCAACTAATAACACCGAGCTAAAAAAATCTAAGGTCAGGAATCAGCTATTCCAAGACACTTGAATACAAAAAAAACACTAAAATTATGAAGGAAACTTACGTTATGATTACAAAAAATAAATAACACGGCACTAAACTTGTGAAACGTGAGGTTACTTCCAACGAAACTGTACGTAATATGCAAATCAATCTCGTCACTCATGTTGAACTTAACTCTGTTCTTAAAGCCACCTTAGTGACTACTAACCCTAACTCTATCGTCTTCCACGATTTTATCTTTCGATTGGTTATTGACTTGTAAAGTACTACTCAACTGCCTTAGCTAAGGCTGGAATGTGTTTCTAGTCCATGACTTAGTAGCTGAAACTCAAATGCCCTAATAACTGAGATATGAGGTTACTACTCATACAAGAGACTTTAATAAAAAGAAATTGTCTATCGCAAATTTCAACGGCTGAAATTTAGGAGAATAATTTCAACATTTCGCTCGACAATCTGGTATAAAATTCTTCAGGGAAATGATTAAAAGTTAGAATTATTAAATATAAACATGAGGCCCACAAACAACTATTTGATAATCATATTTAAGTTGGATTGTGACTGGCAAGCGGAATCCAGGACGAGCGTTTCGGCCTACTTGGGACTCATCGGCTAGATGTACCTGCATCCGAATGTTGAAATTCGAACTCAGTCCGCTTATTATAATTATTTGTTAATCAGTAATTTTTAAATCATTTTAAGATGTTGAAAATAGAAACTTTAAGGTGTAAATAAGAGTCACTTAATAAGAAATGTCTTGAAATTGCACTAGGAGAAGAAACACATGTATACGGATGCAGATCTTTATGCTTTGTCACAGTTAATTAAACTTCCTGTTTATACTATCGATAAACTTTTGAATTGAATTTCAGTTCATAAATTTTATATCCTTGTCATAAAGTTTAGGGATCTTGAAGCAGATATGTTGCGAGATTATATGCTGAAGGTAGTTTGTAAATTAAACTACCGATCCTAATATCACGTTAAACCTGTTAAATTTGGAAGCTCATAGAACGAAAGCTACAGCTTTTTAGAGCAACGACCAACCATAATGATGGTCCTAGTTTTCATCTAATGGCATTAAAACCGTATCTTAATAAATACATAGATCTCATGAGCTAATCCTTCCACCTCTAGCTTTGGCCCAAACAATATTCCTTCGTTTCTGTTACATCAATTACCAACCAAATGGCTAAATTAAATGTGCTGATTAGTGCAACTTATTTATTAAATGTGCACATTTATGTACTCCAGGTTTTAAGAACCGTGCTTTTAAGTATTTCTACTAAGTTGCCCAAACCGAAATATATATGAAGCAAGATATGAACCTGAAAACTAGTGATTGCATGTTAAATAATGAAACCAGTCACGTTTAAATTAATGCGCTTACTTCAAAGTGTAATATACCAGGAAGAATAAATTCCCTGTAGCATAAGCAACCATAAAGTGGTAACTACAATAATACATCCACTAATAACAATCGAGATATTGGATGAAATAGAAAGATTAGTAGCTTATGGGAACTCCGCACTATTTACAGACTAGTAATCAAACATAATAATAATGACACTATCCTAAATGCATACTTGAAAATCACATAAATTGCAAATACTCTCCCAAACGGCTGAATCTTTCACAGATGGCTTATTATCACCATTCATTAACTGACCATTGAAATCACTTTTTTTCTCACGCAATTCACGGGATCTCGTTTCCAATTGTTGATGATAATTTTTGTACCAATTATTTAACTCCTACGTATTTAAAAGAAAAAAAACGTGAACAATATATAAACACCATTTGACTTTTCTTCTTTAAGAAAATGAAATTTAACTTCAACTGAAATTTCCCCCTAGAGTTGCTGCTGATCCCAAAACCCGGAGAAAGGAGGGGGGTTGGGCATGGGGTTAGCAATCCCATCCCGTAGAAAACAAACTTACTAAAAAACGCTAACCAGAAAAATCATTTTAAGATAAAAGGTGATGCAAGCAAGAGATTAATCCACTGTCAAACAACAACAGTACACACCAAATTAGTATAGAAGTAATGCACACGATTGACAGATTTAATTAAAAGTTTAATAAATTAAGAAAACTTGTAGCTGCAACCAGAATTTTAGTTAATGACATTGTCAGATCAACAACATTAATGTTGTCTACTGATTAAGATACAAAAATAGACTAACACGAACGAATTACGCACATATTGATTTATCAATAAGTAATGATCAATGTTTGTTTGGTCTTACGTGTTCATGAAATTCTACTGATGACCAAGTTTCAATGTGGTCACTACTCTAACTAATTCGACATTGCGTGCACAATCTTGTGATGAGAAATGGGTGGTGATAGTAAACAAGGAACTGTGCGTTAATCGATTAAAAATCAGCTATCGTTTAGAATCATACACACGTACATACATACACGATTGGAAACTGAAAAAAAAGTGTTTTCGTAATATTTGTGCTTAAAAGAGGTCCGCAATTGTTGGTACTTATAGGCAAGGTATACCCGAAGTTCTGAGAGACTTGAAATTAAGCTACAGACTATAATGTAGCTCCATCAATAAAATTCGATCAGTGTTAAGGACTAGACGAACATGACGTTTATCACTACTCACTAGTCAACCAGTAGAAATATCTCAGTCCTACAGGAAGTCAGATGTGGCCCGAATCCCTGTGTGGTATAGTCTCGAACTCTGAAACTGATTCCGAACACAGCAGAGAACATCAGTTCCCTCAAGAGCACAAGTACACCCTGCTAATGATTGCCAACTAGCATGAGGTCTATGTCAATCGGGGTTTATTGACGGCTACTTCCAATTATCAAACAAGACTGATAACTAGTTTAAAATTTCAGACAGAAGATAAATAATTTTCAGAATGATTAATAACCCATTAGCGTAATCACATGAATACTCATTATCAAGTGAACAAGAACACTTGATTAGCTGCAGTGACAAACCCGCTGTGCCTTTTGTTTATTTAAACGAAAGCATATGTGTGATTAGTCAGGAACTTGCTCTGAATCTAAAATATAATAAAGCAACTTAATAACTGAGTACCAATTCGCACAATCGACTGTCAATTACAAATTATGCATGCTGCATGAAGCAGTGCAGACGGTTACAATAACACAGAGTTTAAAATAAAATTCACGAAGAATTATAGTCTAAACTAATTAGTCAGTAGTGACACATGCAAACCACTAGTAGTTATCATTGCTCATATATGCTAACACTTTGTTCACCAAGATATAATATCTAATATGATAATGCTGACAGTCGTATTCTATCATTTAGAATATTATAAGAGGAAATGTTATTTGATTTTAAGTGATTCTTGAAGTAATCAATAAAAGTTAAGAATATCATGTGGACCACTTTCACTTAAAAGTCAGAGTTGTTGTTTAAAAAAAAACGTCTTACTGTCATCACACAGTGAACCGTCAATTAACACAACAGAACCAGGTGCTGATCACAACTCAGCTCCCCATAAGAAGGCGTTAATTACTTTTGATTATAACATTTACTAATCAGACATCCTGATATTGCAGGATACCAATGATTTTAGATCGCAAAAAGTACAGCTCAGTGGAATGGCAAATCTTATCCACCTAGCTGTTAGTCATAACAGTAAGATCTACCAACTTGAGGCAATAACGATGTAACAGATTCAAAAAATCAACTATCTGAGGAGTTACCTTTTTCCCTGTTTCCATCAACTCAATACATTTTTTTTCTTCTTCAGCATCTTTGGTTTTAATCCGTTTATTAAATTCCTCCCGCCAAGATTCAGAAGTATTTAGATTACTGTTAGATTCAACTCTGTTGAAGTCATGATCAGAATCGCTAACTGTACAATCTGGTTTAATTAAATTATTCCCGACATGAGACCCATTCATTCCCGATTGCCCATTAAGAAAGACATAACTAGCATCAGAGACTGGTTCAAATGACCGAGTTTCTGTATCTAAATATTAAGCAGAAAGCATTGGAGTTATGATTTTATATAATAGAACAATCTGATTTGCAGAAAAGTAAAATTGTGCAAAAAAATATAACACAAATCTCAAAAATGTCACCACAAAAGTCATCTTTGTGAAGGTGAAGGGAGATGCTCTAGTTACGAACTAAGCTGTATATGCTACTAACGCATTAGTTATCCTCACAAGTTACATATAAATGATATTAGCTGTTATATGATATTACTGACAATGTTGAAGTAAATACTCAGGATTATTAATTACAATAAATCAGGTAAAACAAAAATTATAGAAATCTGGATTAAACTGAACATGTTTCAAATAGTATCTATTAAACTATAAAAATGGTAAAATGTATGTATCGTGGAAATCATGGAATATTGCTAAAAAAACGAGATTTCCAAAACTGTAAGTCGTATGATCATAACGATCTTAGGTACAATCTAAAGCAAAGAAGAAGAGCAGGTTTCGATTGCTAATCATCCTAGTCTGTAAAAAAAGACAGAAGTCCCCTTCTGACAATTACTGAGGAATCAGTTTAACGAAGTGTCTAAAATATGGGCTCCAATAACACTCCGATACCTAGAAAAAGCTCCAGAAGGGCAAACTGGAGGAAACCAGGGAGGTTTTAAGCCTGGGCGTAGCTGTAAATACAAAATATTCACACTTTAGAATGCCATAGAACGTAGGCATACTTTTTGACTGCCGATTATAGTTGTATTGATTGACCTTGAGGTGGAGTGTTGATTGTGGTAGTGTCTATCACTATAAGGTGCAAAAGACGTATCTTAACTTTACAAATGACATAGTTCTGTTCGATGAGAACGCTGAAAAGTGCATCTTCTGACCACTTTAAGCTTTAATAAAAGCATGTTTGGGATGCGATTCTCTCCATCCAAATGCAGAACCGTGCCTCAGGATTAGCTTGCATCGTCGACGAAACTAGTGACAGGGGACGAGGTAGTTGATCGTGTTGACTTATTTACATATCCTGGGAGTCTTGTCAATCCTGAAAGTTTGGTGTATGATGAAATTCCGGCTCGGACGCAGAAGGGTCGATTGGCATTTGCGTCACTTGTGACGTAGGCTAAACTTTTGTCCACCTAATAAACGACGATTTCACTGCGAAACAGTTTGCTCCGTCTTACTTTATAGGTGTGAAACATTCGTAGGCTTCATGTAATAGACCAAGTATGTATGTATGTATGTATGTATAATCAACATAGAACCTGGCACATGTGTGCATCGGTTCAAGTTGCTATACCTCCATGGCACCGCAAGATTAACACCACAACCATTAGTAGAAGTTACTTCAATAAAATAAAATAATAAAAGTAAAAAGGAGCGTAAATATATAGAATATGGTATAGGAAGCGTAGAAAGAAAGTTCAAGTTCATGATTCAAGGGAGGACAATGAGTGAATACATCTGCGCCATTGTGACCGATTCTGGGCCATGTCACTCAGTGTTTCTACCCACTGGTTACGGTAATCGCGAGGACCCCATTCAAGTAGTTTGCAGCTACCGACACAACTCAAACCGGCAGTCAGTAACTTCATGGACTGCTATGTTTTGGTTTGGCCGCCTCTAACTCTCTTCCATCCTATTCCTATATCAGCCAGCATTGCGCGTCGAGGAAGACGGTGGTTGGGCATACGCAACACATGTCCCAACCACCTCAGTCGATGAAGATTCACAACCTCATCGACCGATTTACTACATTTGCCTAACACCCGTCGTCTAACCTCGTTATTAGTTACTCGGTGATCCCAGCTAACGCGAGCGATGTTTCGTAGACATCGATGGTCAAAAACTAATAACCTTCGAGTGTCATCTACCCTTAATGACCATGTCTCATACCTGTAATAGACCATAGATGTCTTAGAAGCATTGCTCGTGTTTTCTGAGATCACTCAGTAAGCGATACGTTGGTTAAGATTAGAGTACTAAGTAAAGATGGCAAATCGATTGGTGAAGTAGTAAACCTCCATCAGCTGAGGTGGTTTGGGGATGTGTTACATATGCCCAACCACCGCCTACCCTGACGAGCAATGCTGTCTGGTGTAGCAGTAGGCTGGAAAAGAGCTAGGGATGGCCAAACCAGAACATGGCACCAGTTCAAGAAGTCATTAATAATTGAAATGAGCCATTTTAATAGGTCCAGATTACCTAGTGGAAGTCTGCATGATAATTGTAACCAGTGGTCAAAGAGTTTGAATGACATAGTTTAGACTCGCTTGCAACGGCGTAAGAACATCCATTCATTGTCCCCACCCTTACCCCAAAAGTTTCTAAATTAACTATAATTTTCTTCACTGATTTATACTTTTCTGAATCTTATCTTTAATCCCTAGTTTTTATCATCGTGTCTAATTCTGCTACTACCTCCACTACTCTGGGATTTGGCCTGGTAATTTCATCTATGTTAATTTGGGCATGGCAACTTGAACTGAGGTACACATAAACCAAGTTCTACGTTTTGACTGACTGATTGAAAACAGAGTTTTGGATCATATGATGCGACCGAACTACTAACAGAATCAATGGTTTCTATCACCATTATGTCCCCAGCCATCTATTTATACCATATTACTAAACGAAGCCTATTATTTTCTTTTACGACGTCAGTGACCTAGTGTACTGTCATATTCATAGCTCTCCTTACTCGTCTCTATAATAGCTAGTATTGCATCACAATGTAACTTACCTACCAAATACAAATTGATGACAGGTGTGGAGTGATACTAATAGAACCGAAGTGGCTGGAGCAAGGTTCAAGTATGTAACTTATTGGTTGAAAGCCAAATTCTTTTACAGCTAAGAAACCGCTTTATAAATCTTTAACATTGAGGAGAATCGGTGCGTCAGTTCCGAACAGCGTAATCAAAAGTCACCAAGTTAATCCGATATGCTGGTCGCTGAATGTGACCACGGATTACAAAACGAGCTTCTGACAGATTTTTAATAAACATTCAAATGACAAGACGGACTTTATACTATAACAGAACTATTCAGAGCTTACTGGCTGGAGGTTTTCGACTAGAAACATGAATACTAATATCGTAAATATACTAAAGTCAATACTGTTTAAAGAGTGAAACTGATTTTTCGCAATATCTTGTACGTAAACTTGGCAGTGTTCTAATGGTTTCAGCAACTTGGTTGCGGGTTCAAACCCTATTAGCACGAAAAAATCCTGGCTAAAGCATGCTCAAAAAATGCTCCATTTAATTTGATTCTGGCAACCGAATAATATATCTCCAGGTTTCGCACTACTAAAGTAACGCAGTTTGGCATATAAGTCTGTACTTTGAAAACAAATCAGCCAGTCAACTTAGCTTGTGCTTAGGAAGTGACGTAGCTAGTTAATTTCAATCTTGTGAAGTCTAGTAGCTATTGTAGAATGGTGACTGACTAAATTGTTTAGCCTTACAAAACAATAGCAGGTTCGAAAGCAACTTGTGATAGTAGCCTTCAATTTGGTAGTGATTGTCACGCGGATCTCAACCACGCACCAATTAACATGGTTTGGGTCAACAGTCACCAACCGGACTCTTATTATGTTGTGGTTGAGTCGATGAGTGAAAAATTATGATGAATCAAGCAACGAGTTAACACAACCAATCCGATATGAACACTTTATAAATCTTAATTTGGTAGAGGATATCCGAGTCATGTACAAAAATAACCCTACTTGTGTGGTAGCTAGAGATAAGATAAATGTTCAAACACAAGTGAATATAATACTCTAAGATTTAGATTTAAACATTATTACTAAAAAGCAACTGGGAGCTCTTAAACTAGTTTGAAGTAACCTATGAACTTACATTACAATTACACTGTATTTGAGCTATTAATATCAACATACTTTCCGAGAAGTGAGAATGATGATTGTCACAGTAGCTAATGATTTTTATTTAGCTTAGCAGGAAGTTTTATTACAAACTGAAACCAAACGCTTTACGGGCGAAATAATTGTAAAGACAATTCAGGAAAGCAAAAAATGCGGTAGCTATAGTCGAAAAGATAAAATTTAACAAGTGAACGAGAAAATTGCATGTTAATGATACAGATAAGATAAAAAATATAAACATGAAAGACTGTACTTTACCAGTAGTTCACAAGCGGCATATCAGAGTAAGGCCTGTGAAACAGCAGTATAAAACTAACATTTCATGAGGCATCAGTAGATATCATGCACAGAAAGTGGCACACCGAAATTTCTCAGCGGAAATAGAGAGATAAGGATCACTGACTAATACGTTAACCGAATGAAGTATTATCAAGACCAGTTAATAAAGCTGTGAATTTTTATTCTCTGGCACTCATAAATGAAAATTCACAGTCTGAATACAATTGTCATGTACTTCAAAGTTTGCTAAGCTGTAGCATATATATTTGATATCTTAAGCTTAATAAAGCTATGTAGTTATGATCACATAGTCAAATTTATGGCAGTATTTTGCTCGTATGACTCTCATTCAGCTCCATCTAAAGAGTACAAGTACGTAGCTTGAAATGTATAGTGACTATACGATGATACCAAGTCAATAACAAACAGTTTACATTTCAGAAAACGTTAATGTGCAGTAAAATTTCGAGCCTCTTACCTACAGTCTCTTCGTCTAGCTTAAAATCATCACCTAAATCCCCAAGAGCTTCTTGTTCACGAGCAAGAAAATCAGAAACTGGATCAAAGTCAGACATACGAACGATATGTAACGTGAGCAGCAAAATACTCAAACCAGTCAAGGAACGGAGTTCAATATCCAGTATCCAATATTTGTATGACAAGCTAGTTATAAACCGATTGATTCCTTTGTGCTAGCGTCTCAAGTGCCTCTGTTTCTGTTTCTGGTCTTAGACTTTTTCCATTTGTTGACCGGCTACACAGCAGCCCATGGCCCGGCAGTTTCTGTTACTGTCTCTTTTTAATTTTTCCCGTTTTTTCTACTCCTTTATTTAATTTTCCTTTTTCCACATTTATCGCCTTTATTTTTTCCCTTTTATTGTTTTTAAGAACCTTTGTAATGCACTAGTAACTATCCCTTCCTTCCATCCTTGGTAGTCTGGTTTGTGAATAAGGCTTAGAGGAATACCGTAGAATAAATAAAGGTTGAGGGTACAAAAGCTAAAAGTTTAGAACTAATATGAAGTTTTTTAGTTTCTGTTAGAGGAGGCCCTAGGTATCCCATTGTGGTACACAGTCATACAGCTTCTTTATGAAACAAGCCATGGTAGAGGCTGTGGTTACTTCCTCTGGTAGCGCGTTCCAAGTGGAACAAACTCTAAGTGACGCTTGTGTTCGTGCTCTCTGATGGATAATAGTCCGTGAGTCTCTTCGAGATGTTTGAACTTATGGAGCGTTTATTATGCTTTTATTTGGATGTCCAGTCGTGCTCATTATTTTGTATACATTGACTAGGTCTCCCCTCAACCGTCTGTAGCTCAGGGTGAATAGCCGCAGGTACCGTAGCTGGTCAAAGTATTGCTTGTTCCGAAGACCGGTTGCACGTTTTATTGCTCGCCTCTGGACACTTTCCAGAAGGTCGTCATCAATTTTGAGGGCTTAGGATGCGACTATGCTATGGTTTTCTTAAGACGGTCTTATGTGTGTCTGCATGCCCAGCTGCCTACGGACCCGCTGCAACGTGGCACATGCTTTTGTGACACCCATATGATGATTTTCCCTAGTTTCTAACCTGTTGGTGAGGGCAAAGCCTAGATTCCGCTCCTTGGAGGTAGCAGATTTTCGTTTCCCGCCTAAGTAATAAATCGGTTGAGTACCATCTGGAGTGCGGCAATACATTATATGGCGTTTTTGAATATTCAGAGTCTGACCGTTTTCGTCTGTTCACCCCTCTATCTTAGCTAGATCCTATTGTAAAAGTTTCGTGTCCCCGTCCTATCTCAAAGATCTTCACGGTTTTGTGACGTCGCGTGTATAGGAATGGACGAGCGGATATTCAAAAGGAGGTCGTTAATGAAGTTTTGGAAAGGCAGCGGCCCGAGGATAAAGCCTTGTGATACGCCAGAAGTGGCCGGCCTCCAATCTCAGGACACCCTATTCACCTTAGTGCTAAACTTCCAATAAGTTTCTAATAGTATCAAATGGTTGGTGAGAAAAAGCTCTTTCGTCGCAGGCCTTTTTGCCTAGTAGCAACCGGTTAACGTTTCCACCATGTACAGACCTAGGCATATAAAAAAATGTATGAATGAAAGAAATGTCAAGGATCTAATGAGAGAATCAAGTCTGAGTCTTTAGGGATAAATCAAGTCTATTAGTAAAAACCCTTGTAGAATTTCCACGGACTATTGCTGCTGGTAAGAAGTTCCAGGATTTGTTGGTTCTTACCAAAAGTCATACCTACAATGAAGCTTACTGTATTATGCCGTAAGATTTTGGGTGTTCTCTACAATGCATCCCAGCTCATTCTACGTGGGTGTCCTAATGAGTGCCAAGGAATGTTCAGGACTTTATAAGTCATTATGAAGCCTCGCTTAAGCCGTCTGTATTCTGAAGGATACAAGTCTAGGCGTTCCCTATATGATTTGAGTTCACAGATCAACTTCCTGGTTCCCGGTCGATTCGTTCAAGTGTGTTCCTGTCTGCCCGTGGTGAGAGAGGAAACACTATGTTTCAAAACCCTTAGTGAGGGCAGATAAACTGTTGAAAATTACCTGAAAGATCCAACAATCAAACGTGTTCTAAGTTTATAAGTGCGAGGTTGGCTCGGATAACGCTATGTTACAGTCAACAGTCGATTCAAGGTTGTCGAGGACCAAAATACGTAAATCTTTCGCTAATAGTGACCAGCTCAAAGAAAAGTATTTAAAGTACATGTGAGATCCATCTTATGCCACAGATGGACAACTTTGCACATTGTCGAGGTAATTGTTAGCCAGTTTTTATCTGTCTTATAGTACCAGGCTCTCATCGCAATTGCCGACTTTCCTTCAAACAGTAGTAGTTTGGAAGATGCTTGTCGAGATGATTGGTTTATATAGTCTAGAGAGAGGAGTAGTCCCAGGACGGAACCAAGAGGTACACCACAGCGATATCCTACGGACTGAGAAAATGAGTAAATTACCTCCACTTTGAATAGCCGTTGTATTATAGTTACAATGAATAAGTCAATCCTACACATCAGTTGCTGTTATCTAACAAGCCCACTGCCTACTACTCCTGTACTTCTCGCATTATTAAATTGTCGGATCAAATAATGTGGTGTACCTTTGGGAGTACATCATGCTGGATAAGGTTACCGCTCTCTGTGGCAAGGTATGTTCATATAAACTTAGAACAGGCTTAATGTACTCATTTTACTGTTAAAATATCTCTTTGCATTTAACTTTTGTTTCTTTATTTAGGTGTAGTAGCGTAGTGTATTCCACGGCCACCACAGTGTATGTAGCTCTTCCTATTGTTGTCATTTTAAATACATCATAACTATTGGCCGTTTTTGCACTAATCAAGAGGCTTGGCCACCGGAGTCAGAGTGGGCCAAGCTGAAGAAGTCATTGGAAGGTGCGACTCAACATAAGTCAGGCACTTTTACCACGCCATTTATTATGCATTATGAATTAGGCTAAGTTGACGATGATGTTAATAAGCTAACCCAGCTGATGGCAGAAACCACTAGGCCAATTCCTACAGAAGGCTTAATGCCCACCTGAGCCATTTCACAGATGAAACAAACATGAATTATTCAGCCAAAGGTACTAATTATGTCTATAATTAACCCGACCGATAACATCTATTTAAACGCCCACCACTTGAACTCAGTTTGGTTGTATAGATTATTTTTGTTTGTTAACCAATCACAGAACTGTGTTATTTTTATTAACATGACTGATAATCGTGACCAATTATTTGACACATTTTCCATCCTGTTCGGTATGTTTTTTCTATTCCATTTTTGACTGACTATATTGATTACGTCCTTGTACTAATTGTGGTAATTTGCGTTTTAGAAACAGATATAACTTTATGCTAATTTCTTCCTGCCTTCATTATAATTAAGTACCGATTCTGAGTCGACAGTTTTGCGAAAATTGCTTAAAAGGTTATATGTAGGCTGAAACATCTTATAAAGGCTTTTTGAGAAATAAAGATGTCTTACATCGACGATAATGTGGAGGTCGAGAATGGTGGCCCTGTTGTCCGCTGCAGACAACAGATCAGTGAGGTAAACACGGCCTTTCCTAAAACCATACTGTTTGAGTGCAGTTTCCACTGAATAGTTGTATTCTACTCATACAGTCCAACTATTTCAAGTTATCTGAAGGTTAGTGTTACATGACTTGCCTTAAAGGAAGCCGTGCTAAAGTGAAGTTAATTGAAAATTATGAAGAAAGTCAACGAAGCAACAACTGATGGTTTTTTTTATTACTTTTACTTCTACAGAAAGTGGGTGGTAGTTTAATGCCTCCACTTTGTTGCTCCCTCCTCCCTTTATTTATGAATAGGTATGACCACACCTTTCTTATACTTAAAAGGCACCTTGCCCGCATGAGAGTACCGTTAAAATGAATAGTAAGGAGGAAACAAAAAAGTTTTGCATGTCTCCCCATGATTTTGAGGCAAATTCCCTCCAAGCCAGGAGGCTTACATGAATTCAGAAGCAAAACCTAGGTTGATTGTGAGACTGGTAAAGATGAATTTGACAATCGATGGATGAAGAGTTATTTAAATTCGATATTATTTTACATCTATGCAGACGAAACTTTGTTCTTTCAGTCAGAGTATGATTTCCAAGTCGACTACAATTCCACTGTGGTTTGTATCGTAGTAATCCTTACATACTGTGAGTTACATCGTAAGATAATGGACGAGTAGTTTAAACAGTGGAATCACATAGTGTTAATCGAGTTGGTGACTAAAGTCAGAGACTAACACGAATTCGCAATTTGGCGAGAAGAGATGGGGGGGGTATATTAAAGTTGCCAATTATCAATATGTGGGCAAAATTAGAGTGAAAATCTGAACGGATTGTGTGGAAATGACCTGTTAAAGAAATTCGGACCTCCAGGAGGTCTGTATAAAACCTCAAATTAGTAACAGCCGTAACTTCCCCTCTCACTGAATCAATGAATTATGCGATGAGTAAGTCTGTAAGTAATGGTTTCATGGACACTAAGGGAAGAGAACACATATACCTCCATTCCTCCCGATGAGTCGGGCCTGTTGTTGCGGAATAGCTGGAAGTTATCGTGTTGCAGTTCTTCACCAGCGACTTCAACGTTAGTTCAGGTTTTCCAGAAGGCTATCATACCAGGTCGTTCGAAGTTCAACGGTTGCGTGAAGCAATTTAAGGCACAAACTTATATCGGGAGACTATTGAAGATTAACAAAATCTCAGGACTGTGTTTTGGAATATTACTTTTTCTATTCTAACTTTAGGTAGTGCAGACATTTCATTTCTATGATTGCTACGTCCCTCTTACCCTATCCTCCTGTTTAGACTATTTATTGTTAGTATGTTGTCTCTTATTATGAACTATAGTTATTTAGTCGTGTACATAATATTCCTATTCATTTCCACAATCCCCTTTGTTTTGTTCTAATGTAAAATTTCCCAGTTGGTTCGATATGTGGTCTGATTGTGTGTATATAAAAGTGTTTGAAATACAGTATAACTCCGACTCTGATTTCCATCTGGTTGGTCTGTCGCCCTATGTTTTTCATTCCGGTTTGGGGACTATTCGTCACGGGACAGACGTATACGGGCATTGATTAGTAATTACCAAGGTCACGCGCCACGCTTGTCATACATTGTAATTGACCCGGATGTATATATGAACATAGCATAGCCAACCTAGAAAAACGTTAGAGCCGGTACATAAAAATCTACAAGAAGCGTTTGTTATAATGATTTCTTAAATAAAAACAGCTGATTAAGGCGAAATGGTAGTCTCGAAATTGTAACAGAATTAGAAACTACGAATACTATTAAACGAGAACAGGTATCAAAGTTCCTTCTTAACAGCGCGTAAAAACTTGTCAGAAGAAAGCAGTATAGTGGTTCAAAGGGGCTAACGATTCAATATAGACCTACAATTTTAAAATCAAATTGTCCATGGTGTTTTAATTCTTCAGTGTCATAGATACAAGGTCGATCCGTTGTTTGCGAATTCTTCTCTCAATTTCGAATATTTGTCACAATTTTTTTGGATTTATCTGAAATGTGAGCGCTTTTGACTTTAATTAGGCTTACTCCATCCTTTGCAGTATAATTATGACTACATACTGCTAATAAAATGCTACTGAAGCCAACATACTTGTATGAACTATAAATATATATATATGTATATGTATATAGCAATGTCATTTGGATATTGACGTTCGAATAGAGTAACATTGCTTAGGTTCTCAATCCCCATGAAGTGTACGTCTGCAAATTTTATCAAATATTGGTGCAACTATTATTTATAATTATAGTTGCAAAAAAGCTTATACGTATATGTATAAGCTTCTTTGATCTGTAAACATGGTGCAGCCTAATATGTATAAACGTTCTTAAGAAAATAAGTTTAAACATATTTTTTTAACAAATGTCGGTGATTAAACAAGTTTTAATTTGGATTTATAGGGGATTCATTTAATTGTCTATTTTTGCAAATTGCTCGTGCACATATATTTGCATAATTCGCTTTAGTGTGTTGAACGGTTATCATATTTCTATTCTGAATGCTGTAGATTAAGTAGCTGCAGTTGTTTGATTTGATAAGAAAAACAATAAGAGTTATGTGCTTTGTGAAGCTTACAATAGTTCCAAGTGTTTACTTAAAGTTAAAGGAGGACATGACAGATGTAATATAAATGAAGATTTCGTATTATATTATTGACATTTTTATATCACAATAATATTTAAAACTAGCCTAATAAACCTATTTCAACTCTTATGTCAGAACCTGTTAGCTCATTCGTGATAATTTCATGTACTTTGCTTTTAAAGTTCTTGACACGTTGAATGTTAATACCATTCATTAGTCTCTGATGAATTAAATGAATCCAAATTAAAGCGCCAATATCTCTCATTTTGGTAGGGTTGCGTTATCTAATGGCTCAGCAACAATACTTTCTATGTGATCTGCAATATAGTCTTCTGTTAATAGTCTTCACTGTGTATATATTCTTAGGGCTGAAAGGACTACCGTAAGTACACTTAGATCCTAAATTACCATCACTAAGTATTTATATTCCTTAATAGATGGATTATACATATTTGGAATATATTTATTAATTCTTAGTTTGTTTCGTTGAGTTGAATCTATGGGAACTATTTTGGGCTGTTTTTACTCAACAAAAGAGTTTTGGCAACGAGATCTGATGAATTTTATGATTTTATAGTTATGATATTAGGTTGATTCCATTAAGGCCATTTAGGCCTTATTTTGTCTACTTTCTTCATATTTCAAAAGTTGACTTCAACGCTGCTACAAAATATTTTAGTACTTTAACCCATTTGAGGTTTTATTTCCAACTCTGGCATATGAAGCATTCTAGTTTTAAGTGTGTAAAGTCTGGATAAAAATTTTTGCTTATGGCTGCATTTAATATTAGTTGAATCGACCATTCGTTGCCATATTTTCCAAATTTTCTAACATTTGTATTAGTTTACTGTTGCCATTAAATGTCTAAAAATGAATTTTAGTGTTATTCAAATGGTTTTAAGAGAAGGCATACTCCACTAATGGTGGAAAAGATTATAATAGGAGGGCCTAACGTTAATACGTTATAGTTTACTCAAAATCCTTGTTAAGCATGAACTAAAGTACTGTCGACACTTAAAAGCAGTTACAAATTGTTGCATAATCATCAGCCCTAAAAAAAAGTAACCACACTTAAGGGTTTTTCTCATAGACTTTGCTCCATATCACATGTAACTTGAGACGCTATACCATGTCACAGTTTGTAATCTATTATCAATTGCCTTGAGCAGAATTCTGGGGGGGGGGCATTTATAAGGGAATTTCTGAGAATTCATTTAATGTAGTTGGAATACAATGGCATTTTTATTATTGATTGATTGTTTAGATTAATTGTGTAAACGATTGATTGATTACGATAACAGTGAATTTCATGCTTAGTGGAAACTAATTTTCAACTGACCCTCTTGGAAATTTTACGAATCGTACGGCATAATTTTAGTCAGTCATTGACAACGTGTAATACAGTTCGTCTGCTTAGATCCGTTTGGCCGTACCACATTTGCATGACGAGACCAAATTTACAAAAATATCAGTGATAACAAAATACAACAGGGGGAATAGAGCAAATATGTGTTCGAAAGGATAATGGAACCTATGATCTAAACGACAAAAAAGCGTGAATACATTGGCATTACTGTAACTGATTATGAGCTATTTCACCAAGTATCTACAGCTGTTGATTCATATTACCACGGTAACCCCAACCAGATAGTTCACATTTACCACCATGGCTTAGACTAGCAGTCAAAGACTTCATAGTTTGATGAAGTATTTTGGTTTGATCGTCCCTAGCTATTTTTACTCTGTCTTTACCCCAGTCAATATTCTGTGACAAGGTCAGACGTGTTCCATCATGCTTAACGCATGCCCCAACCGCCTCATTTGGTAAAAGTTCTCAGTTTCCTTCACTAATTTGCTGTGTTTGACCAGTATTATGTGTCCAACATCAGTTGTAACTTATAAATAGCTGTTTCTTAGGATACATAATTATTCTACCTCTTATGTTTCTAATTATCAAACAAGCTACTATAATTGTGGAGCTTTAGTTTTAAACATGACACTTTAGATGATTTCATTGCTACACTATATGTTTCAGTCTAATATTTCACAATATATGTTAACCTGAATATTCAAATTTTTACCTTCAGAAACGAGAATTAAATTGGTGTTAATATTCTGGAATTAAAACGTACTGTTTAAAAATCGAAACCTTCGTAGAAAATATTAAAAAGTACAAAACAGTATAGTTTATTGAGCAAATCAATATGCAATATATTTCATGTTACTCTCGCTAATTCACTTCTCAGTTATTTTCACTTTCAAGTATTCTTATAGAGTTTATTGTCTATAAGTAAATTGACTTTTTGCCCGAATTTATTGATAAATAAATGACATAGTTTTAGCTTCGAAATATTCATATGTTGCTACTAATTAATTTCAAGATACGTTGGCTGATGTGGAAGTAGGTTTATAACTAAAAATTTGGAAGCAAACAATGAAATTTTATAAGAATCTTTGTCCAAAAAAAGAATGAAAATGTTTACAAAACTTGGGCGCCGAGTGTATGTAAAGCATATAAATAGAATATGTGTAAATAATCTTAGCAGATTAAATTGAAGAAAATTCCAAGGTTTTCTGATCTTGGTAATTTTCTTGAAGAGGCTCGGACCAGCTTGCCTGGTGAAACGTTGGAATTTTCTTTAATTTCATCCGCTGACATTATTTACAAATACATTCTATTCATAAATTTTTGAAATTAGTGACTTCTAAACTGGGTAATGTTAAGAGACGAATAATACCTAAGAAATTTCATACACTTTGTTCCCTTTATTAATTTCAAGAGAGCAAGAACAAATATTTGTTCTTGCTCTCTTGAGAATACTACCTAATTGGAGTTCATGCGGTAATTATGTTCAGTGTTCTAAAATGTTATGTGACATGTCTCAGTTGTATTCATCCGCTTCGTTCATCGAGACATTTAACCCCAGTATCCTGTCATAAATAGACCCTGTTTCAATTATTTAGTTCGCATTATCATTGTAATCACATTATTTCAACTCCTTATTTATTAGTCTTGTTGATTTTAGCTCTATTTTTTATTACGGTATAGAAAATTAATACATTTTGTGGCATGTTCCATATCAATTAAGATTGGCCAACTGCGTAGAAATTGTAACGGTATTCATAAAAGTCATTGAAAGCAGCAAAATGTAATAATAAATAAAGGCTCCTATCATCATTACCTACATAAGTAGTTTTTATAAAGTTTATTTCAGAAAATGCCTAGTTACATTATTTTGTTCTCTCATACAGTTTCTTCTATATTGTCTTCCAATAACTCTTCCACTTTTCAGCTGATATTCAGAAATACATACATTATCATTATCTCATGATATTATGATTGGTGAAGTAAATTCAAACAAATTCCTATCAGTGTTCTACAGTATTGGCAGTAAACCATTAGATATGTGGGACCAACATGTAGCTTGCCCATTTAATTTAATACAATAAACTTATCTTATACATAGGTTTCTAATGGTAAAGTTTATCGAATGACTGATGACGAAATCCAATCATATGTGTTAGAAATCCTTGGACAAAATATAAGGTAAGATATATTGCCGATCATTTACATTCTTTTTCAGTACTACATATATTACTTGTCCTAATGATAAAAAGAAAAGTCTTGCAGTTAAAATGCCAATCTTAGTAATTGTTTTAAAAAATTTAAATAAATATTTCAGTTTCGAAGTTCAAGTAAGTAAATTCTACAATGAATAATTTAGTTAATGTTTAGGTACTTGATGATCAAAATTTAAAGAGAAGATTTCATGCAAGTACTTGTCAAACATCAACACATGTTAAACCATTTGCTTGTATGATGCCAATGAAATTAGATGAAGGATGGAATCAAGTACAGTTTGATTTAGCTGATTTTACACGAAGAGCTTATGGAACTACTTATGTAGAAACAGTGAAATTAAGTGTGAGTTTATAGTGAGATGTATACTAATTTTAGTATTTTAGTAGTATGTTACTAAAATCTATAAAATTTCAATCAGCGATGCTTATTGAATTCTTTTATTCATAGATTTTTTTCTGATCGTTAGAAGTAACTTTATTATAGTGATTAGAAGATGAATTTGGATAATCTAAGAATGTTTACACGATCGAGGTTTGTTTTTCAAGTTTCTTGACTGACACCAGCATGCCACACCTCAATATTACAGCAAGATGAACACTATATTAGTAGAAGTAGAAGATACTTCAATGACAATAATAACGAAAACAAAGAACAGTGAACATATAGATTGCGGTTCAGGGAAAAGAAATAGAGCCTGGTAAGAAGGCTATGAAATGATTTGAATCTCATGATTTAAAGGACGATTAAAAGTGGATATACCTGTGCTACTGTCACCGATTCTGAGCCATTTCACCCAATTTTGTTAACGATTGGCTACGGCATCCTTTGACACCTCAACCAGATAGTTTGTATTTACAGACACGACTCAAACCAGCAGTCAGAAACTTCATGGATTGATGCCATGTTTTGGTTTGGTTGCCCCTAACTCTCTTCCACTTTACTCCTATATCAGTCATCATCGCACGCCGAGGTTGACGGTGGTAAGGCATACGTAACACATGTCCTAATCACCTTAGTTAATGAAGATTCACAACTTCATTGAATGATTTGCCACCTTTCCCTAATTGACACCAGCACAGTCAGTCAGTCTTGTGCTGTTAGTGTTATGAGAGCGGTTTTCACTTCCTGGCTGCCCACACCATGGAAGGATATTACTTCTTGAGGTACCTGAAAAGGAAACTGGATTAGTATTGGTCATAGTGACCCTGAACCGTGATTGCAGAGCCCAAGGTGCAACTGCTTGAAGCCGATCACGTACGACCTTTTTATGGGATGTTTTTGAAGTGTTAGCTTGGTTCTTTAGAAGGCCTTACTGGCGGAGACGGAAATCCGTGGAGTAAGGTGAGGTGTAACATTTTTAGGGCCGACCTTTTCTTACCCCTTCCTTCCTTTGTGAGATGACGGCGTCGCCAGAGATGCTGGTTATCCGAGGGAAACACCTTACTGCCATCACACCCCGCTGCAGCCAGCAGTACGACTTCGCCCTCAAATCTTAGGTTGCTGCCTTTAGTCTTATCGCTATCTAACAGACTTGCTTGGCATGGTAGGACCTAGAGGGACAAGCGTTCCAGCCAATATAGCTCGATTAGGTCATCACGATAGGCAAGCCCGACCACCACGTCAAGGTAGCAGCTACGGTCGAGTGACACCAGCACACAAATGTATGTATGTATTTATTATCAACATAGAGCCTGCCACATGTGCGCATTGGTCCAAGTTGCCACACCTCAATATTACAGCAAGATGAACACTATATTAGTAGAAGTAGAAGATACTTCAATGACAATAATAACGAAAACAAAGAACAGTGAACATATAGATTGCGGTTCAGGGAAAAGAAATAGAGCCTGGTAAGAAGGCTATGAAATGATTTGAATCTCATGATTTAAAGGACGATTAAAAGTGGATATACCTGTGCTACTGTCACCGATTCTGAGCCATTTCACCCAATTTTGTTAACGATTGGCTACGGCATCCTTTGACACCTCAACCAGATAGTTTGTATTTACAGACACGACTCAAACCAGCAGTCAGAAACTTCATGGATTGATGCCATGTTTTGGTTTGGTTGCCCCTAACTCTCTTCCACTTTACTCCTATATCAGTCATCATCGCACGCCGAGGTTGACGGTGGTAAGGCATACGTAACACATGTCCTAATCACCTTAGTTAATGAAGATTCACAACTTCATTGAATGATTTGCCACCTTTCCCTAATACTCGTGGTTTGACCTCGTTATTGCCTACTCGGACGACGCTTTGAAGACATCGGTGGTAAAATATCAATAACCTACGAATGTCGTCTACTATTAGTTGCCACGTCTCACATCTATACAATAAGATAGAACGAAGTGCTGCGCAGCATACTCTTCCTTTTGTTGAGAGATGAATATTTCACCTACGCCATAGGTGATGTAAATTGACAAAAGCCAAACGAGCTTTTTGATCTCGTCAGAGACCAACCCATAGAGGTTAATCAGACTTCCAAGATAAGTGAAGTAGTCGACGTGCCCAACTACTTCATTCCCTACGTTTATCTCGTGTGATGGTAAAGACCGGTTCTGAAGTAATAGTTTACATTCAGTGGACAACACATATATTCCTATAATTGATCTTAATGAAATTTCTTATATCGATGTGCAATATTGTCTTGAGTAGAAATAAGTCAGAAGAAAGCTATTTTTGGCCAAACCAAGAGATGAAGTCAGTTCATGATAATAATAATAATAAAAATAATTGCTACATTGAGTTATGTAGGCAAATGAGGATATCCTGGTTGTATTCAGAAATTGGGAACGTTTGAAAACAGACTCAGAATTGAGTAAAATGGAATGGATGCACTCACATTTAGATCTTGAGCACCAGTATCTGGCCATGCATTCCCTCTTTTACAGCTGTCTCGAACCACGTTCTCAACACTTAAACCATACACATTATCGGTGCTACGATTTTCCTGTTAATTGTCTTTTTTTGATTTCATCATCCCGTGATGACATAATATATCAACTTCGATTAACGTTCGTTTGTGCCAAGCTTTGAAATAATTAGATCTGACGAAGTTTCATTAACCTTTCTTTATTTATGTTATGACGAGATGAAAGAAAGGAGGAGTAGATGATTTTGGTTAGTGGATGCGGACACCAATAAGATGCGTGCCTAGTTGAGAATGCACGATTGACCTAAGCCCATTCACGCCCCCAGGTCGACAATAGGACAACCACAAGTGAGAGAACCGGAAGACTGAGAACTGAGAACGGGAGAACTGGACCAAGGTCGTATTATATTTTAATCATGCATTTATATATACATAAAATCAGACCACACTGTGAACCAATCAAGAATCTAACATTTGTACAGAACAAAAGAAATAGTGGTAGTGAATGGGGAGAACTTGTACACAAATAAGTAGACGTAGTTCGTAATAATAAACAATACACAAAGAATCAATACACTAAGCGAAAGAACCGGGCAAGGGGAACGTAACAGTCATAGGAATGAAATGTTTGAACTGTCCACAGTTATAATAATTGAAATGATGTTCAAAAGCACAGTTCTCGAAGATAGACAATCTTCGTTAGGTGCCCGGCATATCAATTTACCAATGAAATTATGTCCAGCATAGTTGTTTAAATCATATCCAATCAAAATTTCTAATTTAGGCATTTAAAAAAGTCGGAAGGATCGAAGAAATATTCTTTTTCAATTAGTTTTTCATCAACGTTCATAAATAGACTTATACTAAAAGTAAGAACAAAGTTGATAAGAAAACAATAGTTTCTAATTAATATATTTTCCTTAAATTCTAGTTCATCTATGATATCAGTGAATTTACGATGTAACGAACAAAGAAGTGCTGTATAAGGCATTTACTATAGTCGGGCTTCATTATTATACTCGACTACTACCGCATCATTCAATCAGAAAATAAGTACTTACTTATTGAATTCGCCTTAACTGTACGTATCTAACTGGAAATTCTATTTAATGATGCATATCTAATATTTAAGCTGCACTTGTGGTACCATTTCATTTAGGCACTGAACTCCATCAAATTTGTTGTACTATCCATATATACATCTTCTGCATATACAAAAGACAATTGGCATTCATTTTTATCGAATCTGGGTAGTTAAATTAGTGAACTTTTACACTGATTACCCCTTAAATATATCTATAACTTATAGTATTAGGATGAACTTGTATATTTCCGTTGATTTGTTATAGACTGAAACTGGTCAGTCTCGTTTGTTATATGTGTATCCTTAGCGGATTACCTCGATTCAGCAGTTATTCACAAGTATTACTTAGGTTAGATTGTGACTGGTAAGTAGAATCCAGGACGCGCGTTTCATCCTATTTGGGACTCATCGGCTGGATGTACTTGCATCTTAATTTTGATGTTCACAGTGAGATTCGAACTCAGTCCTTTTGGTGTCGAACGCCACCGTGTTCACCACTACACTACTGAGTCCAAACAGTCTCTTTTGTGCAACAGGCACATTAGTATTAGGATGAACTTGTATGTTTCCGTTAATTTGTTATAGACTGAAGCTGGTCAGTCTGGTCAAGACTGAGTTTGAATCCCATTATGAACATCAACATTGGGATGCAGGTACATCCCGCCGTGAGTCCTAAATAGGATGAAACGCGCGTCCTAAATTTCACTTGCTAGTCACAATCCAACTTAAGTAATGCATAACTTATAGGTTGCGAATACGATAGATCATTTAAAAGGGATTAAGGGTAGGAAAAAGTTACTTAAATAAGGTATTGAGTTACATTTAATAGTATAATAAACAAGTGTGAATATAGGAACGTAATAAACGAAATGGTATGTTGGGCTGATTGCAATGATAAAAATAATAAAATAATGCATAAATGTTAATACGGTATGCAATAGGCGAATTGTTGTCAGGGTAATTATGAAAACATTGATAAAAAATACATATGAATTCAGAATGATATTGTCATGATAACAATAACGATAAGTGGTTGGCTTGAATTGAGGGAAATGAATATTCAATTAAGAATAGCACACGAGGAAAGTAAACAGATTTTGTGTGTTATTGCATCTGCATATAAAATAGGTGGAAATCATAGAATGTGTAGTGGCGAAAATGGATACCATAGATGATATAACATAATTGAGTCACCAAACAGACTGAAAACAGCATTGGTGATTAGAGGTCGATGGGAATAACTATGAGATAAGAAAAGTACGTAATGGGAGATGATTGCAACGAAATATTCATGTTGATATATGTAACAATAATAATGATGTACTGAATGGAATGAATACGTTCCAATGGAATATGTTCCATTATCGAAATTTTAGGGCAGGATAACGTGTGAAATAAAGGTATGACAAAAGTAAATATATAAAATAAGATTACTACATGGACGGTGATTATAGTGGAACCTAAGGCTATGGTAATGAAAATGATCTGACGCATTGTTTCTGTACACATAAATCTGGCTTTACATTCCGTATTACCAACGCCTTTGTAGTACAAAAAAGATGTGTGCAGATACTTCTCGGTAGATGTGGTTTGATTGTATAAATAATGTCGAAATTAGATTTATCTACTACACGGTCATGATCAGTCAAATGCTGTAGAATAGGTGACCTTATACTTTTCCTACTGTCCTTTATTCAAGACACTTTGGTAGGTACCTTTTCATGTGTCTGAAGATGTTCCTAGTTGAACATCCTAAGTACGTAGTTTCACAGGAGCAGGTGAATGAATAGATACATATATATAATTACAAACAAAATCCATTTATCACATTCATCATATCATATAAAATTACGATTATACAGCTAGTGAAAATGAAGTCATCGAGAAACAAAAATGGTATTCGTTGAATTACTTGACTTAAAACATACTGTTATTTTCTTCATGAAATAATTGGCATTTGTCATTTCATTTTCTAAATTACTTTGTAATTTCATAAGAAGATTTGTCATTCGTAATTGGGTGTAGTGGAGTTTGTTGAATGTTAATTTAATATCACGAATTTGTATGAATTAGACACCCATTGATCACAAGAAAGTAATAAACAGTTGTCTCGTCCTAGTTTAGGATTATTCAGCAGTGTTCACCTGAAACTCAACCAGCGATCGACCCCTGGATCATCTAGTTCCGCGGCGAACGCCTTACCATCAGACCACTGAGTCTGCGCCCAGAGTATAATGAACTGACTGAATTAGAAATATCAATCATTTTGAATTGTTAGAAAATGTGTATTTCAGTCATTAGCTTTGAGACTCGAATCACAATTTACTAGATTTTAATTACGGCGAGAAAATTGTTTAACCGTTTGATATCTGTTTGAGGAAACTCTGGTAAAATCCAAAAACATTTGATAGCATTTAGTAAAAATTGAAGCATTTCCGATGCGCTTACTCCCTCTCGCCCAACCACTTAAAAGCAAACTGTTGCCTCACAACTGGTCTGCGTAAACACCTAAAACGCAGATAAGTAGGAAACTAGTTGGGTGCTTTCACCAATTCACATATCTAAGAGGTTTCATCAGCCTTGATAGATTAGTGTATGACGAAATATCGATATCAAGTCGAAAAGCTCGTCTCCCTTTCATCAAATTACATCATGTATCACACAGTCATAATATTCGTACATCGTCTTAAGAACATGTATTCTACACTGCAATAAATTCTCTCCTATCGTATGGATATGACACGCGGCCAAGAGAGTGGTTGACATTCATATGATACTAGATATTTGTCAAAGATGTCTTCAAAATATCACCATCGTTTACTGGCATCATCGAGTGAGTAATGATTAGGTTATACACATAGTATTCGGGAATGATGGCAAATCAGTTGATGAGATTGTGAATTTTCATTGATTGAGGTTGTTGGAATGCGTGTTACATATGCCCAAGCACTACCTGTTTGGACGCCTGATGTTGACTGATATTGAAGTAGAATGAATTAATGTTAGATGTGGTCGGACTACAACATGACATCCGTCCATGGAGTGACTGTTTGGTTGTCTGAGTCGTGTTGGTAGATGTAGACTACTTGGTTTGGGTCCACACAAATGCCGTAACCAATAGTTAGAAACTTTGAGTGACTGTTTATTTCGCCATAGATCATATTTTGTATCACCACGCTTTTTTCTCTTTTTATTATTGAATTAATTACTACTTCTACTAATTTGGTATTCATCATCTTATACGGGTTAAGTGTAACAGCTTGATCCGGTGAATATATTTCCTATGTTGTGTATTGTACCTACATAAATACATCATTAGTTCCCATACTTAGATTGTATATATCGAAACTAAGTACAACAACCTGTACTTGATGAATTTATTTACTCCACTAATATGTATTTCATTAAAAAAAAAAGAAAAACTAAAGAACTATATTATGCTTGTTTTTCTAAATAAGAATAATAGTAATGATCATCATACTACTTACTTAATTGTTTTATTATCAATTGAAACAATCCATTGTTTAGATGTTATGCATTTCCCACCCCCCCTCCCTTTAAATTAATGGGATCACAATAATTAATACCTTTTCCGCCCTTTCCCCTCTTCATCAAAGTTTATCACTAAGTGAAATTTTCTTAACACAATAAAAATATTTTTCATTCTTCTGTGTTCTGATTTCTTTATACCTTTTTGTTTTTCTTCTTTTTTTCATTCATATTGTTTAAATTAATTCATTACCATAGTTACTAAGTCAATGTTTTATATTCTAATCTTAAAATTATTTATAAAGGATCCAAGTTAAGAAGTTAACTAAAATAGTAAATTGATCTTAATGAATAGGAGATTTAATTGTATTCTGAATGAACATTGTTTCTTTGTTTACTTTTATATGAAATTGATAGTATGAATGCATACTACTTATATATAAATAAATAAATGTTATAGAGATCATTGAATATGATATGATGAATTAATATGAATTAAACAATCATTAATACTTAAGAATTATCACTGGTTAGTTGCTGTGTTAATCAAGTACAGTGTAGAATCCTGTCTATATGTGTATTGATTCAAATTGTTATATCATAGTAGTAGAATGAGATTAGATTTACAAGATTAGTACAGTAATATAGTTTAATACGAAGATGTGTTTAGAAGAATAATAGAACTTCAAATGTAAAAGAAAAGTAAAGGTGAATACACTTCCTCTTCTCTGGTCAATTCTGAGGTATTATCTAGTGTTTTTAGTCATTGACTGTGATTATCACGTGGACCCTAATCAAGTAATCTGCATCAATCAAAATGTCACAGATCAATAGTCGAAAATACCATGTACTGATGTTACGTTTTGTCTTTGTTATTCCTAGCTATCTCCCATCCTATTCCGACACCAGTAAACATCGTGCGATGAGGTAAATTATGGTTGACCATACGTAACGTATCTCCTAACCACTTCATTCGATAAAGTTTCACAACATTATTCACTAATTTACCATATTTTACTAGCGATCTTTATTCATAATCAATATTACTTACCATTCCATGACATGAATATGATACTCCACAGACTTCTATGATCAAAGACGTGAAACCTATGCATATATTGTATTTTCACAGCTTACATTTTGCATACACAGGTTAAAACAAAGCGAACTACTGCGCAGTACACTCGGTCTTTTGTTGAAAGACATATATCTTGCCTATCCCACAATTTTGTATAAGCTAGTGATATTTCTGAATCCACGCTGAGATTTCTTCAAACACCAATGTAACAGGGCTTATTAGACTTCCAAAATAAGTGAGGTGGTCAACGTACTTGATACTCCATTCCCAATGACTAGCCTAGACGATAATGCAGAGTAGCGTTTTTCATCTAGAGGAATAGAAAGTCATTTCATACACGCTTGTGTTGTTACTCAAAGCATTTGGGAGAGTCTGATAGCTGTGTTGTACTAGTATGGGACTGGCCAACAGTTCCAACCCATTATTCTATTAGAAAATCAAGCATGATAATCAAGTTTTGAACCAAACACTTTGCCCTTATACCACTGAGCCTGCATCCAACGGTTTGTATTTCTAACTTTAGTCAATTCACATAATATCTGAGCGACCTCATCTATCGTCATCCGTCAGTAATTGTTTAATACTTGATAGGCTTCACCTTTACTGTTCACATCTGTAAGAATTATTTGCAGCCGACAAATAATCGAGATGGTCCATGAATTTAACTAACATTTTATTAATAAATGATCAAAATCATTGACGTAGAGTATGTTGAGCCGATCAGGAATCGGCAAAATACCTGAAGGTATATATGTGTTTATTAAATTAGTTAGTTGACTATCAATTTCATTTTCTAAAAAATTACAATATAATATTTCATATTAGTGGTTATTAAGATTATAATTAGTATAAGAATTTAAGGTTAAGGTTACGGTTGTAACTCTATAGACTAGAAATTATTGACTCTATAGATAACTTTGAATAACTTACTATATAGTTTTATAACAAATATATATTTAGTTGACTGAATATATCACAGATTGATGTTGGCAGGGTAGCATTGAAAACCATGAAGCACTGGACAGCTGTTTCGTTATAGTGTGGAACTCTTCAGAAGTACACACCCCAGATTTCACACCAGGAGCTTCAGGTTGACTACAAGAGCCTAACCATCTGCAACACTAGGTCGGCATCCAATGGTAGAATTCCCACTTCGCTCAATTTGTGATATATATATATATATATATATATATATTGCGAAATACTGAGGAGTTCCACACTAGGACGAAACAGATGTTCAGTGCTCCATAGTTTTCAGTAGTACGCTGCTAAAATCAACCTGTGATATATTCAGTCCACTAAATTACCATTATCCACAAAAAATAACCAGCTTCATTGAAGTATATATTTATCAAAGTACCTTAGTAGGTAAATTCATTCATTCCATTCATGTACAACACAAAACCCAACGCGTATATTCATGGATCTAAGCTACCATACCACATTGGCACGACGAGATCAAATTCACAGGATTGACAACAGAGTAAAATTTAACAGGAAGGAATAAAACAACCAAAAACAACGGAAAATAGTAAAACTTAAGATCAAGCAAAACAAAAAGAGTGAATACATTTATGCCTCTTTTTACGACCGATTTTCAATTATGTCAAGCAGCGTTTTCAATTACCAATCACGCTTATCACAGGGACTCTAACCAGATAGTCTGCATCTTCTAAAATTGCTTAGACCACTAATCAAAGACTTAATAGACTGATAGCATGTTTATGTTTGGCTACCCTTACTTCTCTTCCATCCTACTCCCACCCTATCCAGCAAATCATAATGAGACAGGTGGTGGTCAGGCACACGTCTTATCCACTTCAGTCCATGAAAGTTTGCGACCATTACGACTAATCTGATATATTTTATTAATACACTATGTCTAACATCAGCATTACTTATTCACCCATTCCATAACATACTACGTAGATTTTTATCATCAAATACCTGTAATCTACTCATATCGTCTATTTTAATAGTCTATATTTTGCTTAGAGTAAATTATACAATCTTTTAAATACTAGTTTATATAGAAATTTTTTTTTTCACTTTATTTTTAGATTCATGCAAATTGTCGTCTACGTCGAGTATACTTTTGTGATCGTATTTATTCAGAAGATGAATTACCTAAAGATTATAAACTTTATCTTCCACTTCATCCAACATCATCTAGTCGAATACATCAACAATCTAAAAAAAATCTAATAAAATGATTACATTAACTCATTAACTAATGTTATCTTTTGTCTATTATATTTTTTTCTGTTTCTTTTCATTCATTATTGTTTCTTTTTTTTTCTTCTTTGGCATTATGTTTTGACATACCCGGGTTTTCTTTTGTTTTTTTTTCTTTCAATTTTTCTTTTATTGTTAAACATTTTCAATAATCACTAAGTGTTATTTTATTCCTTAATTTTATCAATTAATTGATTGTACTTTTTTTTTAATTTTTCGTTTTTTTCATTTTTCACTTTTTTTTAATCAATCAATCCATGAGGAATTTTGTTTAATTTAGCACTTAATTTAAAATATAGAATGTTATCTATAATTAGTTTCTATGAATGTGTTGCTTTAAATCAATCTAATGAAAGTAGAAATATCTTTATTGAAAATAGTTGTGTTATGATCATCCTTATCAAAATGAAAAGAACTATTTATATTCACTTTGTATTCATATCATACAATGATAATTTATATTATTCCTTTTATAGAATTAATTCCATTCTATTTATATCATATTCTATAAATGTAAACTATAATTTCTATTGATATAGTATCTATCTTATTGCACTATTGAAATGTAACAAGTTGAATTATTCAATATACATGTCAAGTTCTATGTTGTACATACTATTTGTAGATGGTAATGTTTATTTACTTCTCTTATATCATACATCTTCTTTTTGTACATGTATAAGTTTGTTCTTCCTTATCCCTTTAACTAATATCATTATTATTATTATTATTATTATTCAGATCAACTTTAAAGAGAGTGAAAATTATTTTCTGTTACATTCATTTTCATAATCAGTTGATCAAGTATACTTGATTAATAAAACCTTCATTTTATAAATGAAGAATAGTCATTTTAAGAAATTTTCATCATGATCTATCTATTTAAGTTAGATAGTGATTGGCGATTGGAATTCAGGATGTGAGTTTTGTCTTGTTTGGAACTCATCGGTTGGATGAACCTGCATCCCAATGTTGATGTTTACAGTGGGATTCAAACTCAGTCTGTTTCGTGTTGAACGTCACAGCGTTCACCACTAGACTGACCACCTTCAGTTTATAATAAATTAACGGAAATATATAAGTTCATCCTAAGATCTATCTAGTTGTTAAATTTTAGTGAATCAATGTTCTACAGTGAATAATTAGGTTGAAACAAAAAAGGAGTACGTTTGAAATTAGAACAAGAGTTTAACATTGTCAACAAAGTAAAATAGTTTAGACATATCCAGAATGAAGTAGTTATCGCCGATGATCATCATACTATATCACAAATTGATGGATGTGGGAATTCTACTACTGACTCAATGATGTAGAGCTTTTTGGTGTTCATCAACATGAAACAACTGCGGCGGAATCTAGAGTGCTTACTGCTGAAGAGCACTATACTAGGACAAAACGACTATCCAGTGATCCCTCATAGTTTACCAACATAAAGACGTGACGAATTCAATCAACTAAAATAGTTGGTGTCAAAATAAACACGAGTTATATACAATGCATCTGTATCGTTAACTCAATAACCATTCACTTTTTTATTTCATAAATGGTGGTTATATAATATAATCGGTATAATATATTCGACAAATATCTCAATAATATAAGTAAAACACATTTTGATCTCACCGTTGACTTATTATGAACTGAAACTGATCGGTCTCGCTTGCAATATGTCCATGCAGGTACATCCAACTGACTAGTCCCTAATAGCACGAAACGCACATCCTGGATTCCACTTACTAGTCACAATTCAATTCAAATAATAGTTTATTAAAAGTTGTTAATTTACTTATAGTCGTATCTTTTGCATCATACTTATCTGGCCGCCGTACAGTAAATACGCCAATCAATAACTTTACTAGTAGTGAGTTTGGAATCAGTCATAGTTGTTAACAGCGAAAATTCTAGTATACTTTTTCAAGTTTGCATGCATGTATTAACAAAACAGAACCTGATACATATGTGTATCCATCCAAGTTGCCACACCTAAGAAATACACCATGATAAATACTTAATCAGTAGAAGTAGTAGTTACTTAGATGATAATAATAAAGTGTGGACATGCAGAATTTAGTCCATGGAGAGAAAAATAATTTGTGAGAGGCAAGGTATGAAATAACGCCAAGCTTACGATTTAAAGGAGGATAAAGAGTGACTGAAACTCTACATGTTATGATACGGAGACAGTAGCCTTGACCACTACCAATACTGAAAATACAGAAAATAGGGTCGTTGTTTCATGCCCATATGTTTGTCCCGTGACTCACAGTCCCTCGAAACATTACTCGTGACTGCTGGGACCGCCGGCTAAGCAATACGTGGGTTAAGAATAGAGTACTAGGTAGATACGGTAAGTCTATTGATACAGTAGTAAATCTCCATCAGCTGAGGTGGCTAGGACATATGTTGCATATACCAAACCACCGCCTACCTCGACGAGCAATGCTGTCTGGTGTGGGAATAAGCTGAAACAAAGCTAGGGGTGTGGCAAACCAAAACATGGCACCAGTCCATGAAGTCATTGACAGCTGGGCTGAGCCATGTTAATAGGTGCGGACTACCTGGTTGGGGTCTCCGTAATGCTCGTCACAAATGGTTAGAATCTTTGGATGATATGGCTCAAAATCGTTGGCAATGGCACAGATCCATCCACTTTTTATCTTCCTTCAAATTCTAATTTTCTGAAATCATCACAATTCTTTTTTATTAAATCATATTTTCTTAAATCTCATCTCTGACCTCTATTCCTTCCCATTAATACTAAGTCTGTTACTACCTTCCCCACTCTGGGATTTGATCCGACAATTTAAATTCTATCTGCCAATTAAGGCAAGGTAACTTGAAATGATATACGCATGTACCAAGTTTTACGTTGTAACTGACTGACTGAATCCTAGTCCCCAGGCTGGATAGAAAAAAACTTAATAAGTAATCCAGCAACCATCCAATAAAATTGTATTTCATTCCTTCGTTTATATACGCATGTAGCTTGATCACACATGTGACCAATAAGAAGAATTACATTCAAACAAAAAAAGGATAACAATGACTATGAACTAAGGAAACAGATACGTAGCTAATTATAACTGTTGAATAGAAAATAATATAATAACAGTCTAGTAGTAGGTCAGGGCGAAGCAAACGTGACAATAATGGAAACAAACTAGTCGATTCACATGCACTCAAATTGAACTAAAGTTTAATAAAAGGCGTTTCTAGAAGTTCTTCATTAATCGCTCAATACAACACTATCTGTCTCATCTATAATAAACCATGTCACACAAAGTCTCCAACAAGTGGTTACGCCATTTGTGCGGACCCAAACCAAGTAGTCTACATCTACCAACACGACTCAGACAACCAAACAGTCACCCAATGGATGGATGTCATGTTGTAGTCCGACCACATCTAACATTAATTCATTCTACTTCAATATCAGTCAACATCAGGCGTCCAAACAGGTAGTGCTTGGGCATATGTAACACGCATTCCAACAACCTCAATCAATGAAAATTCACAATCTCATCAACTGATTTGCCATCATTCCCGAATACTATGTGTATAACCTAATCATTACTCACTCGATGATGCCAGTAAACGATAGTGATATTTCGAAGACATCTTTGACAAATATCTAATATCATATGAATGTCAACCACTCTCTTGGCCGCGTTCCACATCCATACGATAGGAGAGAATTTATAGCAGTGCAGAATACATGTTTTTTAGATGATATACGAATATTATGACTGTGTGATACATGATGTAATTTGATGAAAGGGAGACGAGCTTTTCGACTTGATATCGATATTTCGTCATACACTAATCTATCAAGGCTGATGAAACCTCTTAGATATGTGAATTGGTGAAAGCACCCAACTAGTTTCCTACTTATCTGCGTTTTAGGTGTTTACGCAGACCAGTTGTGAGGCAACAGTTTGCATTTATGTGGTTGGGGGGGGGGGCGGAGGAGGGAATAATCGCATTCTGGACAAGCCTGTATGTATGTGTGTGTATGCATGCATGCATGCATGTATGTATGTATGTATGTATATATGTATGCATGTATGTATGTATGTATGTATGTATGTATGTATGTATGTATGTATGTATGTATGCATGTATGTATGTATGTATGTATGTATGTATGTATGTATGTATGTATGTATGTAGTTGTATGTATGTATGTATGTATGTATGTATGTATGTATGTATGTATGTATGTATGTATGTATGTATGTATGTATGTATGTATGTATGTATGTATGTATGTATGTATGTATGTATGTATGTATGTATGTATGTATGTATGTATGTATGTATGTAGTATGTATGTATGTATGTATGTATGTATGTATGTAGGTATGTATGTATGTATGTAGGTATGTATGTATGTATGTGTATGTATGTATGTATGTATGTATGTATGTATGTATGTATGTATTATGTATGTATGTATGTATGTATGTATGTATGTATGTAGATGTATGTATGTATGTATGTATGTATGTATGTATGTATGTATGTAGTAGTATGTATGTATGTTGTATGTATGTATGTATGTATGTATGTATGTATGTATGTATGTATGTATGTATGTATGTATGTATGTATGATGTATGTATGTATGTATGTATGTATGTATGTATGTATGTATGTATGTATGTATGTATGTATGTATGTATGTATGTATGTATGTATGTATGTATGTATTATGTATGTATGGATGTATGTATGTAATGTATGTATGTATGGATGTATGTATGTAATGTATGTATGTATGGATGTATGTATGTAATGTATGTATGTATGTCTGTATGTATGTATGTATGTCTGTATGTATGTAGTATGTAGTATGTAGTATGTATGTATGGATGTATGTATGTATTATGTATGTATGTGTATGTATGTATTATGTATGTATGTATGTAGTATGTATGTCTGTATGTATGTATTATGTATGTATGTATGTATGTCTGTATGTATGTATTATGTATGTATGTCTGTATGTATGTAGTATGTATGTATGGATGTATGTATGTATGTCTGTATGTATGTAGTATGTATGTCTGTATGTATGTAGTATGTAGTATGTATGTATGTCTGTATGTATGTAGTATGTATGTATGTAATGTATGTATGTAATGTATGTATGTATTATGTATGTATGTAATGTATGTATGTATGGTATGTATGTATGTCTGTATGAATTTTCAATGATAATATCACCAATAACAAAGATCACTTTGCATACTGAATATAGTTCAGGGAGAAATAATTGGTTCGTGAAAAGCCAGATATGTAATAATTTCAAGCTTAAGATTTAAGGGAAGACAAAGTGTGGATACACCTGCGCTACTGTAATTGATTCTGATCCAAGTTACTCAATGTTTCCAGACACTGTATTTTATTGTTACTTAATGCTAATTAAAGGCTCTGATGTTAAAATATATTTTATCAAAACAAAGCAAAATATGAAAGTCGACAAATTCTTATCACATTATACACAATTAAAAATTCAAGCTAACTAATGATCTAAAATGATTGAATATCCTGATTCAAGACAGAAATATATTAGAAAATTATACATTGTATATTGAATAATATCAAGAAAGTAAAAAAAATTGGGATGGTTAGTTTTGTGGAGATTGGCTATTTAATTGATTGAATATGTCACAGATTGATGTTGGCAGGGTACCAATCAAAACCAGGGAGCACTGAACAACTGTTTCGTTCTAGTGTAGAACTCCACAGTAATGCTCACCCCAGATTCCGCACTAGCGGCTTCAGGTTGATGGCGAGAGCCTAACCATCTGCACCACTAGGTCGGCATCAAATGGTAGAATTCCCACTTCCATCAGTTTGTGATATATAGACCGACGATCATCCACTATCATTGGTGATAACTGTCCCACGACCGACAAGTCTAAACTGCAGTGACTATCTCCAGGATGTTCCTGAAGCTCTAGTGAGAAGTCGTGACTGGTGGAATTCAGACTTATCGGGTGTGAGACAGTTATTACCAATCACAATGAATGATTGTCGCGTTATGTATCACAAAGTGACGAAAGTGGGAATTCTAACATTGGATGCCAACCCAGTGGTACAGAGGGTTAGGCTTTCGAAGTCCCTTTTGAAGCCCCTGGTGCCGAATCTGGGATGCACACTGCTGTGGAGTTCCACACTAAAACGAAACAACTGTCCAGTGCTCCCCGGTTTTCAATGCTACCCTACCAACATCAATCTGTGACATATTCAATCCAATAAAACAAAATTATTATTGACCAAATGACCACATTTATTTCACCGACTACATTCAACTGTATTACAATCTAAAAGACAAGTGTATACTAATCATTAATATACAAAATAATTCAATATAAACTACATTAAAAACTATTTTCTCAACTTCATAATGTAAATATAGAATAATGAAAAATAATCACTATGGAAAGATTATTTTTAATTAAAAAAAAATGAATATACTAAAAATAGAATAAAATGTAAACACCATAGAAACGAATACACATATTAAAGATTAACTGAAGAAGAAAAATGCCACAGTTATGCAGTAAATAATAACTAAATAAATTCAATAGATGATTAAATTTCAAGTAAGAAATGGTTAAGATTATTAAGAAGAAAAGAATAATCATGTAACAAAATATTGAACTTTGGTGGTCACTAACGGAGATAACGACAGTTAATAGAATTTTTTCTATTAACATAGAGTTACTTTAGATTTAATTAGGATAAGCTTGTATTTTCCCGTTGATTTGTAATGGATTGAAACTGGTCAGTCTCTGTTGTCATATGTGCATCCTGAGCGGATTGCCTCGTTGCACAAGTGTGACTGTCTGGACACAGTAGCCTAGTAGTAAAAGTGGTGGCGTTTGACACGAAGCGGACTGAGTTCGAATCCCAGTGGGAACATCAACATCGGGATGCAGGTACATCCAGCCGATGAGTCCCAAATAGGACGAAACGCTTGTCCTGGATTTTGGTTGCTAGTCACAATCCAACTTCAATATATAACTTAGTTTAGATTGTTTGATTGTAAATGAATATGGAAATTGTTCGCCATTTTTTTTATTAATCGAATGGAAATGACTTTCAATCATTAATGAATAATGATCAATTATAGAATGTGAAATAATAACCTTAGTAAAATCAGTAAAGTAAATAAGTCACAAAGACTGATTGTTCCACGGTCGTATGTTCGCCCCTAGATTGTTGAGTTCTGACGTATCATATGAATAAATTTTGCATTAATACAAATTTCACTTAAATAATTTAAATAATAAAATGTAAATGGTTGTTTATGACTGTTATGTCGGACCTCTAAAGAAGAGCGAAAAAACTTCTAGAACTGTGTTTTAGAGGACTAATTCATTTATTCTAGTCGTGAGTAATGTAAACATTACATTTCTATTATTGTTATGTTCCTCTTACTCTATCCTCCCGTTCAGTATATTTACTGTTATTATGTTGTCTCTTACTATGGACTACAGTTAATTAGTTGTGTACAAGTTACTCCCCCATTCACTGCCTCAATCTCTTCTGTTTTGTATTAGTGTAAAACCACTAATTGGTTCGCTGTGTGGTCTGGATTTGAGTATATGTAAAGGCATGACTGAAATACAATACGATTGAATTGAATTGGATTAGGTTGTGTTTGTTTGGCTCATAAATCGTTGTTTTCTCTATTCTGGCTTTTGGGGCTTGTAGTCGTGGGGCAGATGTGTCCGTATTCTGATTGGCAATTATCAAGGGTACTGTGGATTTTTTTTCAATACATAACAGTTTCTATTTTGTTTTTTTTGTTATTGAATATTTCAAGGAACTGGTCTTATGTGAATACTACATGATATTCACCCATTAATAAGATGTGGTCCAGAACCAGTCAATGCAACATCATTATTATGATTAAGACGTATGTATGTACGTCAAATTGGACAAACTTCTGCAGCTGATATTAATGCTAATGTATACAGTCGTGCTATAGCAGCAGTTTTTTAGTGAAATCATGATTAATACAGGATAATCAACTAAAAGTTTTTGTCATTGTTATGTATTGCAGAATAATACACTGTCCCTTGATAATTGTAAATCAGAATACGGACACATCTGCCCCACGACTACCAGTCCCCAAATCCAGAATAGAGAAAACAACGATTTATGAGCCAAACAAACACAATTTAATCCAATCCAATTCAGTCGTATTGTATTTCAGTCATGCTTCTATATATACACAAATTCAGACCACACAGCGAACCAATTAGGGATTTTACACTAATACAAAACAGGAGAGATTGTGGCAATGAATGGGGGTAACTTGTACACAACTAATTAACTGTAGTTTATAGTAAAAGGCAACATAATAACAGTAAATATACTGAACGGGAGGATAGGGTAAGAAGATCGTAACAATAATAGAAATGTAATGTTCACATTACACACGACTAGAATAAATGAATTAGTCCTCTAAAGCACAGTTCTGGAAGTTTTTCACTCTTCGTTAGTGGTCCGACATAACACAATAGCCTATGATTTCAAGTTGATTGAAATGATAAACGTATTTAGTTCAATAAAGAAATCTAAGCTGAATACAAACCAAGACAGATGGTTGACTGAAGATTATATGATGCTATCATAGAGTAATTATTTTCAATTACCATTAGATTTTTAATGCAAAATTGTAGATTAACAAGTCAAGGTAAACCAATTATTACAAAAAACATTCAAACTAACCAGTACTTTTATGTCCACCTATAAAGATGAAGTTATTCTTTGTTGGATCATTATTAAAGACTAACAGAAGAAGAAAAAATGTCACATTTATGCAGTACATAATAAAATAAATTCAATAGATGATTACATTTTAAGGAAGAAATTACTTAGATTATAAGAAGAGAAGAACAATCATATAATCGTATAAAATAGACTTTCAATTACCAATTATTTTGTGTTGAATAGTGATCAGTTATAGAATGAGAAATAATAACCATTGATAGAATGATTAAAGTAAACAAAGCACAAAAATTGATTGTTTTATGGTTGACGACTGCTTACGATTCCTATTACTGATGATTAGGAAAAAACTTCTACTACTACTACTACTACTAATACTACTACTACTACTACTACATTTGAATTTTCACCGTGTTACTACGTGATTGCAATTCGTAATTCTGAGTTGCTAATTAAAACATCATATCATGGTTACATTTTGATCATTTTATGTTAGCAATACGTACATCCTAGGAGGATTTGCCTTAATATAGCCAATTTTCGAAACAACTTTTATAATAGATGACTTGTGACAAGTACTGGAATATCAGATAACCGAAAACTTGTAACGAGAAGGCAATGGTGATTGATTCAGTTAGGAATATATAACATCAACAAACTGATAATAGTTCAGTTCTAATTATCAACAGTGGGCATTATACGTATCATTGGCTATCTACATTTACCGGATAACGCACTGACATTCTAAGTGAAAGTTACTAGGTTCCAGTTTCAATACAATACAATTTTAGTGGTAAGTTTAAGTGCATTCAGCCAATAACTTCAAGGCAAAACAAAACGAGTGTGATGAATTCAACCGCTAGTCACAATCTGTATGCTTTAAAACAATTTTCAAACTAAGTTTAGCGTAAAGACAATAATAATTTATTTTTTTAGGAAGAAATCATCGTTTACATGTTAAATAGTGATTTTAGTTAGAATAAAAGACATCTACTTTCTAACCAACAAGCCAACCATGAAGATCATCTATTTCCGGTATTAACAAGTAAGTAGAATAAACTATCATGTTTAAATTTTGATCGTAAAGTTCAAACTAATCAGCCATGAACAAAAAAGAACTTGGTATATATGAGCACCAATTCAAGTTGCCACACAGCTTCATCACAGCAAAATGAAGATCAACCAAGTAAATGTAGGAGTGACATTACTTGTCATAAAACAAATTAGGTAAAGAGAATGAATTCATTTGTGGGAGAAGGTATAAAATAATCCTCAGTCACTGGTTACGACAATTATGTGAATTTCAACTAAGTAATGTATATGGCTCGAACCAAAAGTCATCAGCTTCATAGACCAATGCCGTGTTCAAGATTAGCCACTGCTAGATTTCTTCCATCATACTGCCGTTATATTGACGATACATTCATCATCATCATCATCAGTCAGAGTGTCAACGAAGATGAAATCATAAGTCAGTTTAGTGATATTTACCCAGCAATCCGTTTCAATTGGGGAGAAAGCATGCGACAACGAATTACATTTTTTAGACAGCTTACTAAGAAAACGAGAAGATGGGTCAATAAGTGAAAGTGTGTATAGAATGAGCACTGCATTTCATTATACATATTCCTCCAGTTTCGTACCCGTACGTTACAACAGGAATGTAGTTAGATGTCTAGCGACCACGGTCAAAAAGATTTGCTCGGAAGAAGCTGTAAACACTGAACTAGACACCATACTGAGAGAAATTGGCTATTCTCAAAAATTTCTAGAGAAAAATATGTCGAAGTTAACATCGAGCATGAAACGTTGACCGTCAAGAAGGAATCTCTCTTCCTTAAACTTCACCTCAACGAGGACAGAGTAAGTGATGTACAAATAAGTGACTAGCTAGGGCTGTAAAAGGTACGTTTAATGCCTCAAATTTATGTTTATCATTTACTAGCCGACCTGTGGCAGTTATCCACTTGATGGATAAGTTACCTGGTTTTGTCACTTCCATGTGCATTTACGAATTCAGCTGCTCCTGTGGAAAAAGCCATTTCGGGAACACGACCAGGCGACTAAAACAACGGGTTAACTATCATTGTGGTTTGAAATGTGTCCAGTGAAGTCGATACGTAGTTTTATATTGTCACATTTTATAGACAGTGGACATGTAGTAAACAGAACCAAAGCGTTCAGAGTGCTATGCCACAAACCATCAAAGTTTCCGAATTGGATTCGTGCTCGCCTCCTACACATTGTTAAAGCCATAGGGATTCGAGTTAAAAGCGAAAGTTTATGTGTCCAAAAGAAATGTGTAACACACCCTCTATCACATGGCCTTAGTTATATAATCCACCTATTTCATTTTAATCATTGATTTACATAAACTGCTTTAATTGGTTTAATAATTTCCATATTCATAAATAAATACTGCTCTATATTAGAGTAAAGCGTAATGATGATCTAATTGGAGACAATATTGTTCGCTTATATGTTGTTTCTAATTCATACTATGTAGTGGACAATTTTGATGTTTGTCAAGTCTTCTACTGTTGTCATGGAAGACACACATTGACACGAGTTAGAAATGTAAATCAATCTGAAGGTTTCAAGTTTGATTCCTAATAGCGTTTTGCATCGAGTACTCCTGAGAAATCCCCGAATAGGACAAAATAACTGTTTAATATTCCATATTTTTTAATTGTACTCAATGAAGAACAATCTGAGACGAATACAAACAATAAATACATACAATATTTAGTCTGGCTCACTTAAATGACTACAACTACTTGAAGCGTGAATATTTGCATTTCCCCACTCGCTCAAAAGTTTTTGGTCAGAATTTCCTGCGGAGATCGTTTAATGATAGTAACAGATGATTACGGTTCATAGACGTAAATCATATCAGTTCCTTATTGGCGTGAGACCCTGTTATTTCATTTAACAAGGGCATTTCCAATTAGTAATGGGAACTGGTTTATTTTAAATTCTAAGTAGATGTTCACTCGTACATCACGCACTAAATTAAAAATGACAAGGTTACCAAGAATTAAAACCCAATAGATCTGATTCATGCACAATAAGTACAGCTTTATATCAGAATGCAGGAACAATAAACTGTATTTCGCTCTCTATGCATATATGACACTATAATTCCAAACTAGTGAATAGAATTTTATTAGCAACGGTTAAATAAAATCTTTCTTCTGAATAAACTCAAACGGAGGAATGGATCCCGTGGAAATGCCTATTTTATAAATAATGAACGAATATACAACCTAGGGACTTATGGACCAATCTCTGAGCGGTTAGCCTCGATACAGTAGTAGTTCACATGCAGGAATTAGGTTGGACAAAACGTGAGTTCAAGATTCTACTTGTCAGCTAAAATTCAACCTAACTGAATGAACATGCTTGCATTAGAATGATTAACTACCTTGAAAAGTATACCCCTTGTTTCATTTTCATTGATCAGAATATCATGTAAGATATAATTGATTCAATGGATAATACAAAGATTCGGATTTACATGTATGATAGAGATGTATATCTCACTTCACGTTCTACTATCAAAACAACTAATGTACAAGTAGTATCTTTCTATATCTTCAAAGTTTAATTGATATACATTGTTTATATATATATATATATATATATATATATATATATATATATATGCGATTTTTGTAAACCGATAATTTACTTAACTATGAAATTATCTCAACTACCTGATTAGGTAATAATTGTAAAATACACCTGATTAACATGTTTTAACAAGAATACCTACAAGTTTCCAATTGATTTCTGTGGTTGTAAAATACAGGATTTATATAGGCTTTGTTAAAAGTGAAACAACATTGATCTGTAATATAGTAACTGGTTAGTATATTTGATTTATTTTCATTGCAGATTAAGGAAACATGATAGATCCTCATTGAAAACGTCGTTTGGAGAGGGTGGGCAGGAATAAGTATAATGTCATTCAACCATTAGGTCACGAGTATGAACGCAGCAACATTTAATATGGTTCAAACAGAATGGCGACTGTCACTAATTTTCACAAAGATTCTGCATCATAAAGTCGATTATGAGACAATTTAGTGGTGTTGTGTCCTCTGAGTTGGGTTGGGAGGCTTTCACTGACGTTTTAAACAATATCATCAGCGCCTACTTAATATTAGTGATAGTGGGTCAGCAACGAAAAGAATGCTAAGGACTATTAAGAAGCATAACACTCACATCAATTAGAGGTCAGTCAATCACATAATTGGAAGTTAACCGCAAAAGACGATCAATACGAATACACAAACAAATGAAGAAAACATAATGAACTGAGATAATAACTGCGGAGTAACAACATAGATCGCTTACATATAGAGTAGACGTTAGTGAGGTGGTTCAAGACGATAATTAATGTATTTTGCACTAAACCACCTAGCTAAGAGAACAAAACACCATAAAAAGTACACATTTAAGCAGCAAGTCTTATCTATCATTACATAAGCCAACTTCTATTGAAAATGTCTTCATTGAATTGGGTCGTTTAGTCATTAAGCTTTTATCGACTACATAAATAAAATCGTCGGCGCAAACTTTATACAGGAGTGTGGTTGACTGGATTATTAAAATTACATCTCAACGCTAACACAGAATACAGTGAACAACCTGGACGACTTAGACATTGCAGATGACCAATCTAGCTTTTCTATCTTACACACAGCAAGAAATACAGGTGAAGACGGGCAGTGTAGCAGTAGACTCTGAAGCAGTCCGCCTCAACATACACATAGGGAAAGACTAGAACCATAGATACAACACGACAAGCATCAACCAAATCATACTTGACGGAGGTCTAGATTTGCAAGCTTTTTCATAACTCGACAGCATCATCGATAAATAAGGAGGGTCTGATGCAGATATGAAGGCACGGATTGACAAGGCAAGAACAGCATTTCTATAAGTGAAAAACTAGCTACCAACCAACATCAAAGTCAGCATTTTCAATACAAATGTGAAGACAGTTCTATTGTATGGAGCTGAAAATTGCATTAGGAACTATGGAAACCATCAATCACTCAAAATATACATGTACACATAAACAGCTGTCTGTGCAGGATACTTTGGATCCGTTGGCCAGATATCATTGATAACAACTTTCTGTGATAGAGAACAAACCAAATGAAACCAAACTGAGGAAGAAATTAGGAAACGACACTGGAGGTGGATAGAACATACACTGAAAAAATCACCAAACTGCATCACAGGACAAGATCAAAGGAGAAGAGGACGACCAAAGAACACATTAAGTCGGAAGTTGGAAGCAGGCACGAGAAGAATGAACAATACTTGGAAAGAACTGGAAAGGAAAGTGCAGGACAAAGTTGGTTGGAGAATGGTGGTTGGTGGTCTATGCTCGACGTTGGGGTAACAGGCATTGATTGATTATGCCACAAGGATTTCTTGAAGCTATGAACAGTTAGTTAAATTTATAAGCTAACAGAACAGGTTGTGAAAAAACTCTATCAGTTTAATAATATCCGAAATTTGTGCCGATACTGTTTCCCACCGAGATAATGAAAGCCCAATGATAAAGCGAACAGAAAATATCTCATGTGATTCTAGTAATAAATGCAATAAATGAGTCGAATACTGCTGGAATATTCAGAAGTTAATTGTATATAAAAAGAGGGGTTACTTGTAATGTAGCTTGTTTCGTGCTGAAAGTTTCCTCAATGTAATCAACCACATAGTGTTGAATAAAGCGATTATTATAAACTTCTATGTGAAGTTTCTGATTTTTATTCAATCAATCAATCATCGCCTGTTAGCCCATGTGGAGTATAAGCCGCCCACCAGCATTCTCCAACCAACTCTGTCCTGGGCTTTCCTTCCCGACTTGCCCCAAGTGCTCTTCATTTTCTCTATGTCTGTCTCCGATTCCCGACGCAATGTGTTCCTGGGTCTTCCTCTGTTTCTGTGGCCTTTAGGATCTTAAGTTAGCACTTGTCTTGTGACACAGTTTGATGGTTTCCTCAATGTGTGTCCAATCCACCTCCAGCATCTTTTCCTAATTTCTTCCTCGGCTGGATTTTGCTGGATTAGTTTTCTGCCACAGAAGCTTGTTGTTGATGGTATCTGGCCCCCGAATCCAAAGTATCTTACGCAGACAATTGTTTATAAATCTTTGTATCTTCTGAAGGATATTTTTTGTAGTTCTCCAAGTTTCAGCGCCATACAACAGAACTGTCTCCACATTTGCATTAAAGATTTTGACTTTAATATTGACAGACAGTTAGAGTTTCAGATGTTTTTCAGTTGTAGAAATGCTGCGATTGCCTTACCAATCCGCGCCTTCACATCCGAATCAGACCCTCCTTGTTTGTCGATGATGCTGCTGATTTTTATTTATTACCTACTGCTATAAGATGAGATAGTATCGTAATAAGATATCAGCAAGAATGAACAATCGGATCTTATAAAGACATACACATAGATGACAAATTAAGTTACAAATCTAGACTCGTCTTCAATGTTTATTTTGACAAAAAAGTTAATAATTATGGCTATCATTGAAGCAAACGTTTAAAAAAAAACTTAGTAAGCGATAGTTATAGCTATAAGAGCAAATTTATTACTTCAAACTGCTGGAAAAAAGTTAGGTGTAGACTGATATGCCGAGCACCTAAAGAAGATTGATTATCTTCCAAAGCTATTTATCTATACACTATTTCACTATTTTTGGTTGTATGCAAGGTGAAAATTTTACTTCCATTATTACTCAGTTCCCCTGCCCTATCCTCCCACTTGACACATTAACCGTTAGTATATCATTTCTCATTGATGAATTATGGTTAATCAATTGTGTATAGGTACTCAAGTTTACATTCATTATTGCAATTACCAATGTTAGTTTCTTAGTTGGTTGACTGTGGTCAGGTTTCATGTATATATAAAGAAATGTGTGAAACATAATATGATTCTGTCTGGTTGGTCTATCGTTTAGTGTTCTTCTATCACCAGTTTTGGACTGAGTGGCCATAGGGCAGACGCGCAGTTATCGAATAGGCACACCTAATTGGTGTTCGATAAACCAACCACTTATCTTAGCGTCATAACATGGGCAAATAAAAATTTGATATCAGTCAATGAAGAACTCAACTATTAGTTTTAGTCATATCGATAAGTGTAGGTCATCCAGTTGAGTTCCCTAGAAAATATCCATGACCGGTGCATGAAGATGAATGGCGAAGTGGTGGCCCTTTAATCAATCATATGTTATCAATTCGTTTAATATTAGATCATAAATTCCAAAATTATATTGTACTTCACATTTCGTAAATTTATTCATTCTTCTTGAATCATAATCTCTATGACTAACCTTTTTACAATCAATGACACTACTACTTTGGTACACATATTGGTCGACTGATTTAGTAAGACAACTTTAACTAATATACATATTTGCCATATTGCCTATAGATGAGTAATTTTAATCTGTGAACGTAATCGAAAAGTTTATGTACAAGCATAATGTTCGCATAAAACCTTATTGTTTAGGGTAATTTAACATTAAAAGGTTGGCGCTAACAGACGTAGTTACCCGAACCGACGGGGGAAAGTGATTTGCAGCTACTGCCTTATATTTTTCAGCGATTATTTAACCCAAGTTAATTCGTGATATCAACATTTGATAATTTCCACGACACCAAATGATAATCAACATGAGCTAACTAGTGACTAAATTAAAGTGATTCCATCACTTTACTTGAGGATACGTAAACGGGGGGGTTCAACCGTGTCAGACATAGAGTAGTTACATACAAATAGTAATAGGTAAGGTGAATATTAACAATTGGAAGCCAGCTCGACAGTTTAAAGATTAAGCGCTGATCACAAAGTTCGGAGATCCTGATAAATAACAAAACAACGTTACTTCATGATAAATTCCTTTATTGACAAATGAATACTAATAAAGGATAAAACGAATATTAAAGGATGAAAGGAAGGAGGAAAGAAAGAAAGGGTAAATAAGTCAAAGTGAGATGGAAATGATGTATAACGAAAGCTGATTTTGGGACAGAATCTTTAATTTTGAAAACGATAACTGAGGAAACAATGAAAACGACAACAAACCACCACCAGAATGAGGAGAAGACAAGTATGTGAAGATGTAAATAACTTTCATCCAAAAATGAAAGACTAAATGATAAGAACATCAAATTTCATGACAATTATCATCATACAGGTTGTTAATAAAATAGTACACATGACCTGTAGTACATATACATTTGTTCATTCACTTGTTCCACTATTCATGGGGATATTATGATGTTGATCTTTATCCAATATTTATGATGATGATATTGGCAATAATGGTGGATCCTGATCCTTTTCATCATTATCGTTGAGTAGATTCGATTTAAAACTATCATTATTATTATCATTATCACTATTATTATTGCTATTATTATTACGACTATCAAGTGATATTTTTATAAGCTGATCAACGCCATCAAAATCATTGGATACAGACGACCATTTAGAATTGACAGCTGATGTCTAAATTGATTTGTGGTCGGATAAATGAATTAAAGAAATGTAATTAGAGCACAAAACAATAGAAAAAAAATCAAAATCCTTCATATATGTCACACAAAAATCCCATCACTCTTTGATGATCTAATAACTTGCGAAATTTCGGCGTGGTCTCAATAGTGCGCTTGGATTTTCTTAATTTACTTTAACTGTAATGAGTTTGACGTTATGGGTGTGAAATATGGCATTTCCTACAATTTAGTCTTAAAAGCCTTTTGAGCACCGATCAAGAAAGAAACCTTCAGGTTAGATACTAAGGTATTAGGCAGAGATGTTAACTAGAGAAAGAGTACGAAGAAAATAAGTTAAAGACACCAAAACCGAAACGAGACGTCTGAGGAAAATTAGCAGATGGAGGTTATTTGATTTGGGTCTACACGATAACAGCGACCAATGAATGAAGACTGTGACATGATTCAGAATCAGTTTCAGTGGCACTGATGTATTCACTCTTTACCTTACCATTTTTATCATAAGTTTAAGGATTAATTAATAACTTTCATCCGGAAAATCTGTTTCGCTTCCTTTGAATCGCTTCATATCACGCTTATGTCGTACGGCAACAAAAACTGATATTTGTCTGATACAATTTTGATTACCACTGGCTGAAAAAAGTGAATATTGACAGACTAAAAATGATTCTAGGATTTAAGTAGAGCAATTTAGTGTAGAGTATTTTGATTTTTAATCGGTATTCGTCATAGGCTGGTCGCAACCTTGAGTGTCATTAAAAGGCTCTTTAGAAATGGGCACTTATGGTCTTATGGTATTATATCGGACACTTAATAACTATACTAGTGTTGACATCAAATATGTACACACCTGACTTCAATCAACCTATATAATACAGCGGCAATCATCTAATGATATTACTGACAACTACGTCACTTATAATTTGTCAGAACACCAGTAATCATAACTTCCCACTAAAAATTAACGAAATCATTACTAATTAGAGAAACCACAATTATCGTTTAGATGAAATTTCAATTTGTAGGTGGAATCCGTCATGAGTTAACAGTACTTTGGGGTATCATTGAACAGCTGAACCGTGTTGTAAGATGATGAATGGCAGGATTATGTAGGCCACAGTTGTACACACAGATAAAGTTGGTTCCATATTATCTTTTTCTCTTTTCCAGTCTAATGTTATTCTACTTTTTATTTCGTTTTGCAAAATCTATTTTCTATTGTCTCATCATTTTTACTATTATTGATATTATAGCTTCGACTATACTTATACACATATTGTGACATCATATAGGGTAGAGTAAGGTGTGAACCTGCGATTTAGTGGGAATTTGAACATTGTAATCCCTGGCGACGATGTCCTGCTTCAAATACAAGCCCACGTAGCCAACATACTTTATATATGAAGCTTAACCGATAACCCATTTAGTTGTAGTTTACATACATCTACTTTAATCAGCTTATTCATTTCAATAAATTTCAGCATATTTGGTGTATCTTAAATGATAAATAAGCAGTCAACCAATGACAGTACATACAAAGTAAGACCCAACATGAACTATTTTTAACACAACTTACTTGATGTGCAGCTTCTCTAATACACTCGCTTTTGGCAACAGTACCTAGTTTCGGCCATTCTATTTCATCTATAACTAGTCCACTCGGTGACCTCTTAGTGGCATCAGTAGTTGGTGTTATGGTAGTAGTTGTAATAACTTGGAATTTTTTACAAAAACCTTTTTTATTTTGACTAATTATTTTCATTTCACCCATACGAGCAGAAGTGGTAGTTGTTGTGACAATAACACTACCCTGAATACTACTATTATTATTGTCAAAAGTAGTAGAAGTGGTAGCAGGAGGAGGAAAACTAACAAAATGATTAGTCTTTGGTTCAAAGTTATTCCTTTTATATTCGTCACAGTGCACAGAATTTATTTCATCATCATCGTGTTGGTGTTTATTTGAACAACAATCACTGGTACTTCCACTAAGATTATTTACTCTAACAACAACAGCGTGATGACCTCCAATGACAATACTTTCATCGGTATTTGACTGACTAGTGAGTTTTTGCTGTTGACGATGGTCTGCATGACCACTATTACTATACCTTCTAGGTAGACGACTCTTCACTGCATTAATATTATTCTTCCTTAAGGCACCAAAAGAATTCGAATGAATATTGTTACTATTAACATTTCCTTCATGAACAGAAGAATACTTTTGTGGCCTTTTGTACGAATCATATACAGAACCACTACTAGTTTTATTATGATAACAATGAACATGACTGCTGTCAACAAATGTTTTACTAGTTGGAAACTGACGTTCTTTTGAGAATGCCGTTAAATCATTAGAGGGAAGTTGTTTTCCATGTAACTGTAAGTATTGATTACGCTGACCATGTTGTTCTTGTTGTAAATCAATCACTAATGGTGTTGAATAATCTGACTGTGGTGGACTATTTATGAAATTATGTGGTACAACATTATCTGGAGAACAATGTTCATGAATATGATATGGTGGACCGTTAGTATAACTCATATTAGTAGTGGTAATGGCATGATTCACTTGTGACTGATGAATAGGACAATTTGAAGACGATAATCCAGAATAAGTACATGACAAATAATTGATAGCTAATGGTCCAAAAGGTAGACTAGGTGTAGTAGTTGTTGATTGTTGACCGTTCGACCCAAAATACCCTGAAAAATCACGAAGAGTAGTGGTATCATTATGTAAAAACATTGTAGTATTATTGAGATCTGATGTACCGGATGATGCAAATACAGCATTATGTTGAGAATGAGGATGATAACGATATTGTGAAAGTCCGTTGACATTATCATGTGACTGACTAGTCGGAACATCAACAATGTGTTGTTGAAAATGACCGTGATTGTAGGGGTGAGTCAGAGGTAAAAAGTGTTGTTGATCCTGTTGTAAAGTTAATGGATAAAATAATCCAGGTGTGAAGCTATCGTTATTAACCATATTCATTAGTCTAATGTTTTTAGGAAAGTCTGTATTTGTTCTCCGTAGGAAGTCCATATTCAAAATAAGATTTTTTGGCCAATTGATTGGACGAGATTCTGTCAAAAAAGAAGGAAACCAACCTCGCATACAATTGAGAAATTTGTCGCATGAAAACTATCGTAAATAATAGTGAATGGACATATAAATAAGTATCGTACATTTTAGATACGCATCTATTTTCAGTAGAACTGTTAAAGTTGTTTTACAATATCTATAACACTAATTAACTCCGAAATTAGTATAGGAAGCTTGTAGAGATTGAAGAGAATTGTGTAATCTTCACCACAAGTTCAATGTAACGAGACAATCATTGGAAATCAAAAAATGGCATTAGACAGCATTTTTGTCCTAGTATAGAACTCACCAACAGTACAGATAACTGACCTACAAGAAACCAAACTCGAGACCTTCAGACCACTTAGTTAGGATCCAGTAATTCGAATTTCTAATTTAATTCAAGTATTTCAACATTGCATGACCTTCCAATGCCATTCGTGAGTTACTTTGCATAACTACTAATATAGTTGGATTGTTAGTCAAGACCTCCACTTGTAAAAGTTCAATTTCGGAATTCTTAAACGATACTCGGTAAGTACTCATTAAAACCAATACAGACCTATTTAAGAAATTCAGATGAGGCAACGAATCAACTAGTGTCACAAATCTTCACTATTTCAGATGATGGTGGATATTTTATCGACAAGAAACAATAACACTGCATAAGAAATAAAGATTATAAATGCTTCATGTATTTACAGAAGTTTTTTAAATAGAATGAAGAGAGACGTATCTGTTTCCGTATTGACTAGCTCATAACATCCGCACTCTTGATCCATTATATATGGTCTTTCAGGCGTCCTTAACTTGTCGCTTGATAGAGTTTAGAGGGATCAACATAGAAGTTTCGGAATAAGATTGATTTGGTAGTTGCATACAGTTTTTTTTAGCAATTGTTTAACATTTGGTACGATTAGCACTATAACTTTAAGTTTGTATCGAAGATTATTTTTCCTTCACAGGTTTAATGTTTTTCAGTAGTACACAAGTGTTAGAATATCTGACTTCCAATTAGCTACTATCAGATTTCATGGATCGGTGCTAATTAGCTAATTCATACCCAACAATCCAAAAACCACCAAGTATTGTCCGTATATTCTACTTTTACGACTTCCGCTTAGAACTTCGAGAACCACCGAAGAAACTATTTATTAGTGGAACTATCTAGCTACGACCAGTTCTCGATATAGGCAACAAAATTTAGTAACGCACACTAACCATAAATGCAAATATTTCCCACAATAATTGTGGGTAAGCGCCATATCAAATTTATTATGAAATGATAAAAGCAAAAAATTATTAGATATAACTTGAAGTCAGAATCGCTTTAACAAATCGGATAAATAAATACACATTACTCCATCTGGTGCCTTCTGGGGTTACTGTAGGTTCCAAGCCCGGATAAAGGAAAAATAGGCACAGGTTTAGCAACCTGATTTTGTAGAAAACAACCTTACCAAAAACACATCAACCAGAAAAGGTTACTTGAGCTTTATCCTAGGAGTTGGAAGGTCTTCATTCCGAAGAATTATCATGCTTTATGGTAAAAGGTGAGCTTCTTAGAAAGTCACGAGGCCGATTTTCCTCCTAACAACCAGGGTAACAATTAACATAGGTAAGTAGAATGTCCGCACTATGTGGATAAGACGTACATTGGGGAAATCCCTAAACTGCATTGCAAGACAACCCCTAACCTGAAATCCCCAAGGCCGAAATAAAAAAAGAAGAACAAGTAACACATTGCACTGCAAATTAGAGGAAGACATCAAAAGAATGAATAACACAGAAACAACTGAAAAGGAGAGCGCAAAACAGAGTTGGTTGGAGAATCTTGGTTGGTGCCTGTGCATCACGAGCTGTTACATGCAAACAACTCAATGAATAAATATAGAATAATCAAAAATTCTATAATGCTTTTGTTACTACACAAAGAAAACAGTAGATTTGTCCAATAAATTAATTAGATAAATTGAATATTGTGAACACTTTAAAAAAAAGCGATGCAATATAGCAAAATATTCAGATGATTAGGGAGCTTAAAATAACAATTACAAACTGTTATTTGTTAAGATTAATAATCCACCGTGAACAAGTTTTGGATTGTTAAATCAATGATGTGCCCGAATGATGGATAGTCACCTGATTCAACCCATTCACCCTCTTGAATGAAGTTATGTGGAAGAAGACTAATAGTTACTACTGAATCAGTGCGTTAGATCAAGTTGTCGTACCACATCAACACAACTTAATGAAAAGCAAATGAGCAAAAATAAAGTAGCAATAATAGTGACAAAGATTAAATAATGAAGGATGTTACCAACCTAAAAATTCTACTACTAATCTTCGCACACGTGACATCATTAGCTCATTTTCAGTCAAACATTAGTGTTAATCTAGTGAAATCAAAGCGAAATCAACCACTTTAAAACACTTGTGATGGTGCATTTCTTCAAGTCTTTATGTCAACTTCAAGTCCCTTACACTACTTGAAATTACATATAATTATATATATCGTCAAAAGATGTGTATGAAATACTGCAACTCAAGATCTCAGTTAGTCAACCAGTCATATACAACAAAGAACCTGGCGTATATGTGGATCGGTCCAGGTTGATATATCCCATTAGCACAGTAAGATTAATAAAAAAGTAGTAGAAGTCATAGCAACTTCAGAAAAAGACTAAACAAAGATAACATGATTCGAGAAAGGATTGCTTAGTAGAAATAAAGTCGCATAAAAATATTAATGCTTAAGTAAAAACGAAGAGTAAGTACGCCTGCTCCACTGTCATAAGTTCTAAGTTGTGTGAGCTAGAAATCTCAAAAATCTGTTATTCTGATTCTGCAGACACTAGCTAGGGGCAATTTAAAGGAGTATAAAAGACTGATGCCTACACTTTGAAAGGCTCTGAAATAGGGGTATCACATTAGTTATTAGGACGAATTAAGGTGTTTATTTCTAATTCATATACAGAAAAGTTTATAGAAAATTGGACGTTTAATGAAAAATGTGTGCGTTATTCCCCAATATATCCATTTCGATTATAAAACACTTAATTGTAATTAATGTCCTCTGATTGAATAGAATTGAGAATAAATTTATGACTCTGATTGGTTCCTTTTCATATTCAGATTTCCAAAGTCGACAGTGGTTGGTTAAAATGATTATTCATAGGGCACGCTGAAAGAATAGCAAAGGGTCGTCTCGGTTACAACTTATTGTCTTAACGAAGAATCGTGATCCCAAATGACCTGGCAAAATGCTTTAATGATCCAATCGGAGACGCGCTACCGGGGTCAAGGTTGTTGCAAATAGTCCAGATACAGTTATCGCATTGGCTAAAAATGGTTAACGGATCCGGGCGTTGATTGGCTTATTTGAAAACTCGGTTCAGACTGCTTATGTATCACGATTGTTCATTTCTATGCCAAACTGTACTCCTAATGAGACTCTAACTCCTATATTAAGTAGACACTGATGCTACTGTTTTGAACAACAATGAAAGCCTTACAAATGAACCATTTAGCTTAAATTAGGATAAGTTTGTATTTTCCCGTTGATTTGTAATGGACTGAAACTGGTCAGTCTCTGTTGCCACATGTGTATCCCGAGCGGATTGCCTTGATATAGCGTTATTACACAAGTTATATATTTAAGTTGGATTGTGAGTGGCAAGCGGAATCCAGGACGCGCGTTTCGTCCTATTTGGGACTCATCGGCTGGATGTGCCTGCATCCGAATGTTGATGTTCACACTGGGATTCGAACTCAGTCCACTTCGTGCCAAACGCCACCGCGCTCATCACTAGGCTACTGTGTCCAGACAGTCCAACTTAAATATATAACTTGTGTAATAACGCTATATCGAGGTAATCCGCTCAGGATGCACATATGGCGACAGAGACTGACCAGTTTCAGTCCATTAAAAATCAAAGGGAAAATACAAACTTATTCTAATTACATATATATGCCCGTTGCACAAGTGTGACTGTCCGGACACAGTAGCCTAGTGATGAACGCGGTGGCGTTTGGCACGAAGTGGACTGAGTTCGAATCCCAGTGTGAACATCAACATTCGGATGCAGGCACATCCAGCCGATGAGTCCCAAATAGGACGAAACGCGCGTCCTGGATTCCGCTTGCCAGTCACAATCCAACTTAAATACATTTAGCTCAAAGAATAAAACTACCCTTCCTTACCTTTTATCTATATGGAATAAGGTTTTGCATAAGAAAGTACCTATGTTCAATCAAATAAGAATAGAATTATCAACCAAATAAGAGTTAACAAAGGATATTTAGAAATATTTGCTTTAGATTCATTACTCAAGAGGGTAGTCGATTGGTTAAGATGGGTACATTCCAATTATACCCTTAGCAATATATCTAACAGATATATTGATCATCACTAGAGGTATTAAAAAGCATTATCTGTATACCAAAATATCACAGAAAAAAACATGAGATTGATTTGCAACATAGAAAACTGTTAGAAAAGGTTAGAAAAATGAATTAGTGTATAGGTTAACTCCTAAATTGTTAATGGTTTGACACACTAATTATTAGTTACTATTGGCAGTGGTATGTGGAGTTAAAATGAAATAACCTTTAAACAAAAGTAGTGACCATGTTGAATACCTTTACGACGAATGGATAACTCCATGAATTGCATTAATTTCACTTTATCTTCCGTATCAGACTAATTATGCGTTTTATAGAGACAGAAAGAACAATAAGTTATTACAAAGTATGAAGTATATATATCATATATCGTATTGACTTATCATAATAATAAACACGTGTTGGTGACTAATTGCCATCTTGATTCTGTTGGATTAACGTGTCTGAGTAGTGTAAGGTAAGGCTGGGATTAACTATAAGATATCATATTGTATGTGAAATCATCATCAATAAAATCGTCCATCACGCTTGAGATATAACACTTTAGAAGCTTAGGAAATGCTGGAAGTACTTTTATCCAATCACCCTTCAGCTAGATACATACAAAAAAAATATATCATTTACTGATTGGATAATCACCACCTTTTAGCAGGTTTCTCAGGTGGTTCTGAAACATCAAAGTACTACGTAAACTGTAAATACTGTTTTTTTCTGTACCTAACCTTAAATTTAGTTGTATGATAACTGGAACCTATGCGCATATGTGCCAGGTTCCATGCTATTCATGACTGACTGACTTGGAAGCAAAGCATCTCTCATACTTCGCGTTATTTGTCTTGTAAGTTGGTGGATTTTAAATTTCACAACAAGAACAGATTGCAGCTAGACGACAACTCAAAGCCAGGAAGTAATAAACAGCTGTTACGTCCTAGCATGGGGCATGTCAACAGCGAGCAACAATGACCTAACTAGGGATCGAATATAGGATCTTCAATTCCCGGGAGGAGCATCTAAACGATAGATAGAATACAATCATTGAAGTCCAGCCATATCAAGAGAGGCAGCTATTCGTCAGTAGTATTAAATAATAATCCCAAATAGACTAAAGCTAGAAATACCAGTCATTGGATGCCAGCTCAGCCGTCTGAGGGTTGGGCGTTCGCTACATATATCGAAGGTCCTGGGGTCTATTCTCAGTGGGACCATGAATGTGCACTGCTGGGTCGTGCCAGACCAGAACAGGACAGTTACTCAGTGCTGTTTGAATTCTAGTGGTCGTCTAACAAAGACAAGAAAGTGAAAAGAAACTATGAAACCAGTAGTTTCCATAATGCCAACATATTACGTCGTTCGATTATCTAAGCACGATAGTTTGATGAAATCAGATTTTAAATAACACCACTTTGTATAAAGACAAATAGTAATACTACTTGAATAAATGTATGGTAGGAGGGATCAAATTAAATAATATAATCAATCCATGAAGTCACTGACAGCTAGTCTAGGTCATATTGGTAAGAGTATACTAATTGGTCAGAGTCCACGCAATCACTGTAACCAACGGTTGGAGAGTAGATAATATGACTCTGGATCATTAATCACGGAACAGATGTTCACATTCTGAGTCTTCCATAATTCCCAAGTGTATCATTGTAACATATCGTGACATTTACAAGAAGTAGCGAATAAAAAAATGTAAAACAAAGACCTAAGTAATTATCTACTTGCCTACCCACTTCAACAAACTCATCTCTTTATCGATCTATCTATGAATTCATCTGCAGATATATTAATCTTGTTTTAAAGGTGATTAGTAAACTCTCATCAACATTATGTAAAGCAAATGAAATGGTGCATATGACGATAATAATGACCACAACTAGCTATAATTTCTGCACAAATAACAACAACACTCATAACAGTATGACTATTCCAAGAAGCATAATAAACTACTTTAAACGAGGATACAATATATGTATGTAGTTGAAATAATTTAAAAGTGGCAGTAGTAAGTAGCAACATGCATCATTAAACAAAACCAGGCATAAATACCTGAATGTGTGATACATTTCTTATGAGATTAAAGAAAAATAGAACATAAACAAAAGTACAAAATCATATGAATAATATGAAAGAGTACTGACAACACAATAATAAAACAAATCACATTAACGTAAATAATACCACCAAGTAGGTAGACAGGCAGATTGTGTAATCAAAATATGTAAAAATAGAACACAGAACAGAAAACAACATGTTTTTTTCTTAACAATAACGATATGATGTCGAAAAGATTGCACTTGAGAGGAAAAATCATTGTAGGCAATAAAATCAAGGTGGTCAATAAAAGCCTAAAGTTTAGTGTACATCATAAATGTGACCATATAGAAATATAAATGGATGTATTGATGATGATGAGTATATGGATAATGTATACTTAACATTAAGCTTTGTTTTCCCTAAAACAGTTTGCAAACTAGGTATAGTTCAACATTAAAAGACAGTAACTGATTGGAGTGTACACAATACAGTCAAGAATGGAATTAACTTTGTGTAGTGAACGGTTCGTGTATCTCGCTATGAGTGTTGTATGAGTGCTAATAGGGACGTAGTAAATGAAATGAATTTACATACGGTGAGAGTCAGAGTGACTTATACCAACCTAAGCCACTTTAAGTGATGTATTAATGTTAGTCCTGTAAAAGATCTGGTATATAGTCAATCGACTACAGCAGCTCTGTTTCCTGCTTGTAAAACTTATATATTCTGAGCAAAAGATGCTTGATCTCCACACCCTCAGAAATATTCTTGATATTTGATACCAACACTACATTAGGATTGACAAACGACGCTTGGATTGGGTGGGAAAGAGGAGAGGTGATCAACTTATGACAATCCCATGATATGAAAAACTTTATTTGTGTGACATATATTGGTCTGTTTAGAAATCGCAGTTGATGTGTCAGAGATGATACAACTAACAGGCTCGAGATCATTGAATATGACTCAGAATAGTGGAGATCCAGTTATAGGTTTCAGTTATATTCACAACAAAAGGAAGATCGAGTCACTTGAATGAAAATCTTCCTCCAATTTATATGTAACTGAACTGTGTCTCCTATCGTTTTAGAGAATGTACTATCAATTTCTTTTCCTTTTATTACAATATTATTGTATTGTTTGTATATTGCATTCTATTGTACTGTCCTACTAGTTAGTAAAATGTTACAGAAATGAAATCAACATTATAGATCCAAATGAGTCAAATTAACCGTAATAGCAATCATAAGGAAGAAGACTAAGCATTGAGAAGGCAATGAAAAGCATGAATAAAGAAATACTGGAACTCAAGATGTAGGTGGAGATAAAGAATGAATATATCTGCATAATTGTGACCAACCACTAATGGTAATTAAAGTGAAATCGATGAAAAGATTTACTTGTCAAATTTACAACGTGACAGCACTTTATTCTATCAGATTCAAAAATAAAATTAATTTCACAATGTGCAACTTAATGATCAAGTATAGATTCTTATAGTCAGCTTTAATTAAAAATTTTCTGCAATGGTTACAGGTATAACCAACATTCAAACAAGCCACTATGTAGTTAAACGCCTGTTGCTTCAACTACTAAGTAAATGGTTATTTCTTTGTACATCACACAAATGTATACAATAAAGCCAATGATATTCAACCACCAGTTACTGATTTATTACTAAGCTGATAACAATTCTTAAAAAAAGTGATAAACATCATTTATCATTCATATTCCACTAAGGACTATCATGTTTTTGACATTTATCCTAATAGTTAGAGATATGCATTCAAACAAGGTTTGTGTACTCAGCTTTAAGGTAAATTTTATGTATGAAGGCTAATAATACTACTCGACGACAAAAATAAAAATATATGAACAGGAACTTGAACATGAAACCTAGTGGTTGAACACCTTAACTAATAACCCATAGAATCGTACAAATATGGACAAACAGAGAAATAAAAATAAAGACAGAGGAGACGTCTGGAAAAAATTACATATTGAACTTACCACTTTCAAACTTTCTTGCAGAAACAAACTAATATATTCAGCGGCTTTTTCAAGTCTCGCTTTAGCACGATTTTCATAATCTTCGACAGTAATTAAAACATGCAAATTATCGTTTAAATGCTCCCAGTTTGGCTGACCAATACTTTTTCCTTCCTAAAAATTTGATGAGAGTATAAAATGTGGATGTAGTGCGCGCTACTTTGTTGGTAGATGATACAAATGCGTAACCGCATGACAGCAATCGAAAAGAGTGTGTAGTCAAAAATCTTTCAATGAATCAATCAATCAAACAACGTAGAATCTGAACATATGTGAGTTAGCTGAAGTTGTCATGCCACATTAGCACGATGAAATCACAATGAAAAGACTGATATGGTTCAGCAAGAAAGGTCGAAAAGGTATATATGACGGAGGAATTTAGTTCAAGGTATAGAAAACAACAGAATGAAGATTCATGTACCACTGTAACTGGACCTTAGCAACATCGGCTAATATCTCCGGCGAATGATCACGATTATTGCACAGACCCCAACAAAGTAATCCGCATTTATCAACACGGCTCATACTAACAAATATGGATTCTGTGGATTGATGATACAGTTTTGTTTGGTAATTCCCTCACTTTCTTTATCTTACTCCTACAATAGCCAACATCACGTGTCGGAGCAAGTAGTGGTGGGCATATGTAATAAATGTCCCAAGAATCTCAGTGGTTAATGATTCATACCCTCATGAACTGATGCGCAATCTTAACCGTGCACTCTGTGTACTGAACCAAAGCACTAGTCAGTTGATCGTTCCAAGATACGCCTGAGACGTTTCAAAGGTATTAATTAGCTAAAAATGCCTCCTTATGTTTCAAAGTTATAAGTTAATGCAAAACGGATCGCTACACAGTATATCCGTCGGTCGTACTTGTGCATTTTGAGGAGAGAGGTGTAAATTGAGATAGAATATAGGTACTTTATTATTGAATGCTTTATGATTAGTTAATATTCACTTCAACTAATGCATTATTTTGTCTGATTTCTAAATTAAATGATTAGATAACAACTAGTACGGAATCTTTTGATAAGTTGATCAGATAAGTGGAGTGATATTAATCACAACATTAATCTTTACTAATACTTTACAGTTCAGTCGGAAAAATGTATTGATTTGAATGGTTTGAGGATTTAATTATGACATAATTTACAGTTTATCAAAACGGAGAAAATTTATTTAAGGCTTGAATATGGATTCCTTAATCATTGTTCCATAGAGATGTACAGTACATTGTTCGTTTGACAAATTCCTAAAGATGCCTCTTTTTTAATATTCTATCAAATTGTATTGGTAATCGGACACTTAACAAGTAGATGCTGTTATTTCGTTCATTCTAAAGTGAACAGTAAAACTTAGTCTGGTATTATGTTGTTCTCAGCTTCTTTTTTTTATTATTTTTTCTGTCATGATGCTCATTCCAGCTTAATTTATTTCCGTTTTCAATTGACTGTTTATGTTGTAATGAAAAATAGAAACAAAAAGAAAACTGATAAAAATTTATTCAATATATGATATCGCTTTGTTATGATTCTACTAGCAAATCATATGAAACGACATAAGTGATATAGATATCTTCTTTAGAAAATTGAAAACGGATACACCTTAATTCTAATGATCACCGTTATGGTGATATCACGATATCGATAACTAAAATAGTTATTGATAAATGTGAGATGGTTGTTGGAGGTAGTTGTCAGGATACCCTACTTCGGTTAGATGCCATGATAGTCCTCATTTCATAGCAAGGCATGCCTGTAACCTGAGACTCGGCAAACATGAAATTGATCGATAACAACTCACTGTGAAATTATTATGTAAATATCTGAATTTTAGAGAAATTTACTTGCAATCTGAAAAGCTTAGTAGAAACAGCTGTTGACTGTGAGGTAGGATGATGTGGGTTCGAGTAACATAGAGTAATTTATCAGTAGTTTTACTGACTATCTTCAACCACGTTATATCAAAGACATGTTAGACGCGACAGCTAGTCACCATGACTAGCAACCACATTGAAACTTAATCAATGTAATTTGATTAGCAATAAAGGACTAGACAAGGATAACACTGACCACTATTCAGCAGTCACTCAATACTTTCAATGATATTCGGTTATATCAACAACAGTTGGAATAAGACAATGTTCGTATTCAGTTTTTTAGAAAAAGGCATATAAGGAAAGGTGTATTTATCAGCATATAAACGTGTTTTCAGTTGCTTCGAAACTATTATATTTCATCAAACTCTGAAGACTGTAAGAAATTAATAAAAGACTAATCATCTGAGTTCATCGTTGGTTGGTGCAGCTGATGACCATGTTACCGCGTTACGATTAAAGTTCGTGTTCGCCAAAAATAGATGGTTGTCTGAGCATAGTTGCAGCAGACAGTCATTATTGCCTGTTCGCTGAACTGGAAAACCAAAACACCTACCTAAGTGTCACTCAGTTTGATTTAAGCTACCCACGTGGGCATTAAAATCACATGTTATGAGTACTACGTCTGAGTGTTTAACTTGCTGTAAAACTCACCATTAACTTCATCCGGGCCATGGTGGAACCGTAGACAGAAATGACTAAAAGGCAACAAGGTGCATGCATACCCGTTCTAGTTCTCATTGAACCATTTTATCGGACAGCAAATAAGTGACTCCCGTCTAGGAAAGTATTTCATGATTTCGAATCTTTTATATCGGTTGTATATGAGAAGAAAGTTGGGGAAATAGGCTGAGGGTTGATGGTAGAATCAGAATACATTCTACGGAATGAAGGGAGAATTCGATTATAAACACGGTGATCATGAGTGCTGCTAAAAACAAAAAGGGGCTAACACTTCCCAACTGCCCACACTGTGGGAAGGTTCTTCTTCTTGAGATAACTGAAACAGAATCTGGATGAGAGGTGGTTTTGATGACCTAAATGTGTAATCGCAGTGGTCAACGGAAAACTGCTTGGATCGGGTACACATGGTAGTTTTTTCGGTATCATTTGTTGTAATAGTTTCGAACTTGTTAAAACCTCAACGGTGGAGAAGAAATCTGTGAAGTCAACTACCAGAAGAAGGAGAAAGGTTGAGAATGAGCAGCCCCGTCTGACACAAGTCTTCACTTCGAATTAATCTGTGAGTTGTCCTCCATGCACGATTTTGTAGTGTAGTCTGTCGTAAGAAATTCATATAATATCGACTATCTTCTCGAAAATAACATGGTGTCGAAGAAGGCTCCATAATATTTTCCTGTCCACACTGTTAAATGCCTTCTCATAGTCGAGGAAATTGATGTAAATTGATGAGTTCTATTCAATTGATTGTTCAGCAATAATCCATAGAGTTGCGATTTGGTCGGTACATGATCGGTCCCGACGCAATCCGGTTTGTTGATCTGGAAGTTGGAAGTTGACAAGACCTTTAATTCGGTTCAGTAACACTCTGTTGAGGTCCCTTCATGGTACTGAGAGTAGAATGATATCTCTGTAGTTATCGCACTTGCTAAGATCTTTCTTAGGTATCTTGATGATATACTCTTCTTTCCAGTCGCTTGTCACTTGTCCTTCCTCCTAAATCTTTTTGAAAGCAATGTGGAGCATCTTTACAGTTACTCCTATATCTGACTACAGTGCCTTGCTCAGCTGGTATGTTGTCTGGCGCTGATGACTTACCAATCTTGATTTCTGAATGGCTATGTTTATTTCTTCGATTGTTGGTGGGTCGATATTTATAGGGAGATTAGAAGATGCTGCTCCGATGATTCGTTGGTTCAGTGGTGTTGGTCTATCCAAGAGGGAAACACCTTACTTCAATTATATTCCACTCAAAATGAGGATGTTCGACGACTAAATATATCTCGAAAAGGCTGCTGACAACCGGTGGCAACGTCATGTTAGTAATCCTGAGGTTCAAAATGCTTTTGGGAGCAGCGATGATAACTCAATCAGTGTCACTATCTTCGAACTTCGGTATCGATGACTTGGTTAAGTTGTACGAATGTCTTCCCAGTGGCTTACATACTCCCCCCCCACATTATTTACTAACGTCAGACATAGGTTCAGACGCGGAGAGACGGTCAGTTTACAACACCACAACTTAGAATGAAAGGAAGCTGTATAGGACTGGTCTCCGTCGGTCCATCACGACTTTATGGTTGGGGTTTTAAATACGGTACAACTCGACTAAACAGCAGATACCTAATCGTTACCTTCCGTCAAGTCATACAACATAGGGATACTTGCTAGCACCTGACTGCTGTTGTACTTCTTGCTGTACTCCATCCTGTGACTGATAAGGTTTGTGATAGCGTTTAATATCTAGAAATGTACAAAAGTGCTTAAACATCCTGAATATTATCTACATAAGCACTGTTACAAACCAAGAGATTAAAGCTAACCATAATTAAAATAGGAAATTCGAAGTAATTTTCGAATTCTGGAGGTAATATCTTCACTTTCTGACCGTAGCTACTGCCTTGACACGATGGTTAGGATTATTCATCGCGATAAGCGAATCAAGCTATGCTAGTTGGAAGACTCGCTCTCTCTATCATCGAGAAGTGCTAACAAAAAGGTCGTGAGAGTTAAGCGTGTGCCGCGGAGCTTTACAGTCCTGAGCTCTATCCCTAATGGAAAATAGGGGGGAGATCGGTGAAGAGTCCCGTACTAGAAACAGTTATCCAGTGCCTCTTGGTTACTAACAGTTTTCTAGCCCAGTATAGTTCGTGATAATAAGTTTATCCTTAATAATCTCAACGACATCCAACAATAATCAGTTGGTTTTATTGGTTTGGAGAAATAAATTGTATACGAATCCTGTTAAATACTGTTGGTGATCATTCGTATTAACAGTGCGGCGATATGATAGCTCCATAGTAATTTTACACAGAAGCTAACATAAGCTTGCATATCACCGAAATCAGTTAGCAGCTAATATAAACCTACTACTTAAAAGATGATACATGTTAAATTTTAGGAGTAAACATGAATGTACACATAAAATGAACACAAATGCAATCAAACACTCACTTTTGTCTGATCTCGAATAGATCCTCGACCACGAATCATAATTTTTACGCCTAGAAACTGTTGCAAACACTGTGCGGTTGATCCGTCAGGACCAAGAATTCTCCCAACAAAATTGTACTGCCAACGTACATCGAATAAAAAGGAAAAAAATAATAAATATAGATTGGTACAAATAAACGAAAAATCAGCTGAAGTCATCTATAATGTTTACTTATATTGTTGTATTCAACGCTCGATTATTTTTCACTAATTTAATGAATAAGTGAGGTATATTAGAATGTAACTTTAATTAGAAAATTTATTTCAATTATCTGGAATTATCCGTGGCTATCTGAAATAAACACATTCAATGCTGTGGTGATTGGGACGTAGAGTCTGAAATGAGATATTTGATGACAATTACCCTATAATATGTTGCACCCACGAAATGAACAAAACAATGACTAAAAGCGTTGAGTATGACACATTTACTGAACACTGAAGATATGGTAGATAATTTCATTAATTATATGTTATTGGTTAAACTCGAACATACTTGTTAAGACGAGGAGAGTTTCAACTAGTAAATCATTTGTCAGCTTAACAGTAAAAAAGAAACGAAAAATCCGCAAGAAATTAACGAAAAAACTATGTGAATATGGTTTTGTTAAATGCCTGACCACCGCCTAGCTCGACGAGCAATGCTATGTGGTGTGGGATCAGGCTGGAAGAAAGTTGGGCACGGCCAAATCCAAAACATGGCACCAGTCCATGAAGTCATTGACAGTTGGGCTGAGCCATGTTAATAGGTGCGGATTACCTGGTTGGGGTCCGCGTGACGCTCGTCACAAATGGTTAGAAACTTTGGGTGATATGGCTCAAAATCGTTGGCAATGGCACAGGTGCATCCACTCCTTATCTTCCTCCAAATTCTAAGCTTCTGAACTTATCATAATTTTCTCTTTACTGAATCATATTGCCTTAAATCTTATCTCCGATCTCTATTCCTTTCCATTAATACTAACTCTGTTACTACTTCCCCTACTCTGGGATTTGATCCGACAATTTAATCTCTATCGGCTAATTTGGGTATGGCAACTTGAACGCATGTACCAAGTTCTACGTTGTAACTGTCTGTCTGTCTGCATACCAATGAATCAGCAACATTATTTCAGTATCAAGAAAGTAGAACCAGTAAGAAAATAAAAGAATTGGCAGGAATAGAGAAAAGTAAGTGAAAGAAACCCAAAAGAAATGAACCGATTATTCCTTTCCACTTTATCTTTGCTTTCCTTCAAATTATATGCAAGATTAAAGGGAAATTACACCTACAAAAGCGATGATGAATATAAAGGAATCGTAGTAATCGGTAGTAAAAGAAAACTACACTGGTGAAACAAAAAGATTACATAATCTCTTTATTTTATTTCATTGACGTCACTTAAAAAATTTATAGCAACCTTGTTACATCAACATTTAGTTGTTAATTATCATTCATCAGGCTTCTTAATATTTTTTGCATCAAATTCGCCTTATTAGACTTCAATTTCAACATAGGAATACCCTATGAGATTTGCCAATTTGTTGTCAAATATTTGATATTCTTTTCCCTTCTTCATTATATTGTTTTAAACTCAATGTAATCGACTAATTAGGGCATAACGTTGTTTATAGTAGAAGTAGTAGTACTATCTATAGTTTTAGACCGTTTGCCACAAAATATAGTGGATTTACTTTGTTCTGTAAATCGCGTTCCTCTTGTATTATACAATTAAAGTGAAATTTAAAGCTGAAATGTGGATAACTTTCTTGGGATTAATTCGGTTTACGTAAATATAAATAAATAAATTTAAATCCGCCATAATCTCACTACACTCATATTAGTAACTCAATTAGGTTATTCCTACATTCATTATCAATGTACAGAGTTGCATGAATGTATGTTAGCTCAAGTTCACTACATTAAGAAGATTGCATAAACTGAACAAAGAAGTCAGAATAATTGCAGTAGCAATGAGGATGACTAAATAACAAGAATATGGTTTGAGAAGACACTAATGAGATTTTAATGAAATACTGAAACTTAAGATCTAAGACAGGATAAAGAGTATAAGCATCTGAGAAGAGGTATAAATAGTTATTCAAAATAAACGTTTACCATATTTAAAATTACAATTTCATAGCATCTCCAAACAGAATAAACTATTTTAACTATAAGTAGACGTTTGTTCTTGTGAATCACCGCTGTATCAAAGAAATCAACTTAGGATGCACAAATGGAAACAGAAACTGACCGATTCGGGTTTATAACAGCATCAAAAGTAGGATACAAACACTCAAATTACACAAATCATTATTTGTACTAAACAGAAAGCTACGGTATATTATCTAATATCTTTTAAAAGTAGTAATGGTTATCAAAAGAAGTAAAGAAATCAGTTGACAAATTCACACTGCATAAAATTTAACTCTGATTTACATTGACTGTATTAACGTTTTCATCCTTGATTACTCATTTGAAGTGTGATGGAATACATAGTTCTGGCTACGAGTGAATAGATTTTAAGAAAAAGGAATTATAGTAAGAAACGTGACTATTACTTACATTATTTGTAGAGTCCGTCGGCATATATATTTTAGCTTGGAGGCTAACTTTAGGACCATCAGGATCAGGTAAATCTTTCTCCGTTATTGGGCATATACCAAAAGTTGAAAATAACTCGCTGCGGATACGCAGTATCTCTTTTCAAATAAAAATAAACTATAGCATAATAAGTACCTTCTTCCAAAATATTTTTAACATGGATGTATAAACCAGGAGTGATTGAGATTGTCATGCGATCTATGAGTAATTCTCTTAAGTAATGAAGCAAATTCCTTGTATTTTTAGATTCTGGAACTCTGCCTGCACACATTAGGATTAAGTAATTAATTCGCAGTTATAAGGTTAAGAAATAGGTTTGCTCAGTCACAAAACATTTGTCGACTAACAATGCACAAGAGGTATACTTTTTCTGATTGTTTGAAAAGACATTTCGTGCAGAAATTATCAATCTGGAAAAACAAGACACAAATTGTTGCAAACAGATAGTCAGATAGCGGTTTTTAATGACGCAAACTCTTAACCAAAATAAGACTGGCATATCTTAAATGTATTAATAATGATATCCTCAGCATGACTGTATCTAAAAGCACCTACGGTATTTGAGACTTCTGAAAAACTGAGATCCAAAACACGACTAATACAACTATAAACAGGTCTACATCATTCCGAAAGTTAAGTGACAAACTCAAACAAGACATTCTAAACAATTTGTTCCCTTCAAAAATTTTAATAAATCAAGAAGGAAAGCATTTGCAGAATATTTTGAATCCAAAGTATTTCGTTGGATTTCATCAGCCGCATACAGGTTATGAATTATAGATAACTCAAATTATTAATATACGTGTACATCATGAAATGATGTCAATCCGTTAACAGTAGATTGTTTGGGAGGTGAAGTTATGAAGAAGTTTAACATAGAGTATTTAAACATAAACTGAATGATCATTCTAGAAGTCAAATACATAACATGACGAGGATTAGTTATAGATGTACTGAAAATAGTGACATAAACTTGTCACACTTATGCCCTATCTTGGGAAATAAATTTTACCAAACAAGAGCAATTATGAGTTGTTACAGATGTGATCTGTTTTAGAATTATCGGTTGGTAGGTTAATGGTTTGAAACATTAAGCTATTATATATGCTCAGACCTATTCGGTACACGACCAACTAATTCAGCCATCATTGATTGTTGGCATCACACTGGAATAAATCAAAAATCGGAATCGACGTAGTGATCTTTTAGCAGCAAAGTTGAATGAATATGCTGAAAACCCAGTAAGTATTCTGCATGAAAGTTAAAGATCGACATAACAATAAAAGCATTTACTTATATGTCATAACAGAAAATGAAGACTTAGACAAGTAAGGACGTCTTCTTACAGTTATACCCAATGTGATATAAGAGAGGAAACTACGTGCTATATTAATGATGACCTGGACTTGTTAGCACTGCCCATAAATAGGTTGGGATATGCATAAGGTTTATTATGCTTTATATTATCTAACCTGAGATCAGTGGATATAAATTAGCCACCTAACCTGACTTATTTAGTGCCCGTGTGTCTGACGAAAGAATTTAACCTACTAGAGAGTACGAAAACATCTGTTTTGCCAGAACTATCAAAGTTGTTTGATTGATAGAGCGTTTTCTTGATTAGGGATTGACAGGAGTTATTTAAAGCGTGTAGAGGGGAACCATAAAATGACGTTGCTTTTGTCTAGTCATTACCACAATGAACAAACTTTATATCTTAATATCGCGCAAATAAATGATGAACGTAGAACCAGTTGGTAATACTTAATCAACAATGCTTGTAAATATGTATATGTATCAAGCAATTCTATATATACTTATAGCTATAGTTTTCTAACTCACACTCATTAGTTGTTACACAAACATACGTTCCATTTACGCTATGCCCTGATTTGCGATATGAGCAGATTGTTGTCTATGTTCTGTCAGTGTTAGTCAATTGCATAATAAGATATGCAACGTGGAATATATCACTCGAGCCACGCCACATGAACTGTTACCATATTACAGTGATACATTTACGTTCAGAAGCTTGAACACACTCACTGAAACAATTCGGTATTAGTTATGAAAATGATACGAGCTTGTAGAGGCCCAAATTATACCCTGAACAAACCAGACTTTACATTGCACATTACTTTACATATGCATATTCAGTGTATGGATAAACTTCTCTTCTTCCTAGCTGTTTGAACCTTAAACGTTTGTTAGATTCTCTTGGTTCCAAAATATATTATTATCAAATTCTTCATTAAGACTTCTTCATTTACGTACATCCGACCAACCGTATATATGCGTAAAGTCAATTGATGTACGGGAATTATATGTACGTAGGATCTAGATCTAGCTGAGCCTAATACAACTGAAATCCGGTATTTTAGTTTCAGTATCTAAGCGTCTTTAGTGGATTTAACTAAAATACGCACTTATTTAGCATTCTATACATGAGTTTTCAACAAATTTCAGCAAATATACCGAGACTAATTATAACTACCAGCAAACTTAGAAGACGTTAAATAATAGAGAAGTTTTCAATATTCAGAATGAAGATACATTCTGACTTCAAAGCAATGTCAGCTTTCAAAATATTTTCTTAGGAGTAGGACTCTGCTTCTAATAAAACGTCAGGCAATGATACTCATTGAATAAACCACTGCTTAAAATTTAAGTTGCATTACATGTAGTGGTGCACAATTTAACAGATCTATACCTATTCTTTAAGTTACGACTGAAAAATATTGCAAAATCGATGTAACAATTCAACAAACAAAAAGGAAAGGAATCTACAACAAAACCAGGAGGCGTAGATCGTTTTTATTCAACCACAAAACGTAACATTTAAAAACATCAAGGTACATCATCCTGGAAGCCAGAATTAATTAACATGGTACGCCAGCAAACCGGTTACAAGGAAGCATATGAAACTGCCGCAACTACAAGGTCATGACCTTAAGCTTCAGTTTCACTTTCAGTCTCTTAACAATAGAAAGTTAGATGTCTTATGTTAGTTCTGGATATAAACAACCCCTAGATGATCCAACTCCTTTTCAAAAATATCCGCTGATAAAGCTACAACTACATTTTTCGGTAATTAGTTCTACATGTCCACCTTACTTTGAAAGCGTCAGTAATCACCAGACTATTGAATTAATACATAGTGTCCCTGTAAATTCCCTGTTTCGTAATGCAGAACAAAAGGAATGTATTAAGTCCAAATACATCATTAAGTATTTGGAATAGGGTGATTAGATCCTACAAGATGAATAGGTTAAGTTTAACTCATCACTCGTCATTCGGCAGCTTCATCACTCTAAGAACCACCTTGGAGCAGTTTAGTAAATCTCTTCCAGTATCAGACTCTAATTTTCACATAGAATCTTGCTTCGTCCATGCGGTGTTTAAGCTCTTGTCGAACAAACAGTGCACAGCGTCAAAAAGCCTTGACAACAATATGGTCGATGACTCTATGAAGTCTTAGGACTACTACCAGTTGCTTCACAGCGTTATGCACTTGCCAAATACTCATCCCTGCAGGTCTTTATGAAATTTCCAACTATTTTTATGTTTCGGACCTCGCTTCATAACTTTGTATGGTCAGCATGTATGAAGATTGGCGATATCAGTAAAATGAAAAGTTGGTACACATAATACTATACCCTAAACCATCCCCTGAGGCACAAATAATACCGTTTTATGAAAATATATACAATACTAGAAGGACCGTTGAATAAAGGCCTTATTATCATTATTTTCGAGTGCTGGCTCAAAAAGTGTGGTAGGTCTGCTGTCTAACATTGACGAAGTTTTATGGCGGATTATACCGTTCATAGGCTATTCGATGTGAATAAAGTTTCAACAGGTACTAGATAGGTTCATCGATGTAAATATTATTAAAACTAAATAACTCGCATTTCCGTAGTCTGATACTAACTACATTGTTATTTTAAGTCAATGCCTTGATACGTTTGGCTACCTGTAGTATCAGTTCGAAGCACATCGACGCGTGTTTGGTACCTTACATCCTACTCTAAGTGCTAGACTTCGAGACGAGTTTGTCTGTTCGTATGATGCTCATGTTCTATAAGTTGAAATTATTCAGATAACCAACCTAGAATAACAGTATGTTGCACTTCATGTGGATATGTATTGTTAAGTTTCGAAAATGCACTTAACCACGTACGTACTATCACCCATATGGAGGTATATTGTTCAGAAACAAGACTATGTGATCCTGAGCGTAGTACCATTTAGCCCCTTTTTCAGAAAAGTGTGAATGCCCTGAGAGCTATAGACACTGCTTAGGGGAACTTAGAAAAGTTACGTTCTACAGTGACACAAAAATATGAGGACCACATTTTACTAACGCGCACGCGCTATAACCAATGATGTGAGTACGCGTAGTCAAAATGACCTGACAATAGACTTAAGCTACCATGGAGCAACCAAACCAACAACTGGGTAGCGAACTCTTATTGACAACCGAAACGTTACCTAGGAAAAACGACCCTATTGAAACGACAGTGTAGATTACTTCGAAGCAGATTGTCCATGGCACGAAATGAAAATAAATACAAGGTACCTAGATGCTCTTCAGACTTAATGTATATAGTGTAGATTTTATTTAGGTTTCACTATCTTGTTTCCATTTCTGATAGCCACAGAATCTCGATGCCATTAGGGTACCTTGGATGATGTATTAGTCATCGACTCATACATTCATTACCGTTGTGATTGGCAGAGCAAGAGAGGAGGTGTCAGCTTCATATACATTCACGCCGTATTTATGTATCAAACGTCTATTAGTTTTACTATTTATTTCACATATTTACCATTTCATATTTCCATTTTGTTTCGGTCTTTAATATCTTCCATCTTCACTTATGCAACCATTAACAATTTGGATGACGCATTCACAGTGTGATCTTCAAGTTACTACGGGGTTATTCACACCGTATTCATGTTCAAATACTTATTAATTTTTTGCATCACATATTTGATTGTGCACAGACATTTGTATAAATATTTTTTTCATAGTATCGTATGTATGATGGTTCATATTAGCATTTTATTCTTTTGCTTTATAAACCCATCTTAACCGCTGTATACGTATACCTCCTTGATGAAACCTGAAACGGTTTCAATACCATCATTCCCTCACACGACTTAGTAACTCAATTATTAAAATTGAAGGAGTCCATACTGGCCACTATAAATTTGACGAACGTCATACTACTGGCTGGCTGTATTTATCTCTCCTGAAGTGGTAAAAGACAGGCCCTCTGTAACATATACAATCGAAGTAGCCTTTTCTCTTTCATGTGATTCTTAGGTCATCTGTAGTGACTTCAACCTTTTGATATCAGTTGGAATGTGCATTCTGATCTGATTAAGTACGACGAACTTTTGTGCGCCATAGATATTTTTGGCTGTCGACAATATGCCACCTACCTCACGAGAGGTGATAACACTCTAGATCTTATTTTATGTAACAATATCAATCCTTTCAAAGCGCATGTGACTCTCGAATCAGCTGATTTTAACGACAAAGTAGTACTTTACTCGTTCTAGCTCCCATCTTAATTTTACTGCGCTAGAGATCAAGACCGTAATAACCTCCTGGTTTTCAGAAACTATCGTGCTTCTGACTGGGATCTCCTACCCCTGCTAGTCAACCTGTCAGAATGAACTCCGTTCTTTGCAACTGATGATACTCAACTTGCTGTGCGTATTATTCACACAAGCCCCGGCGTTTGTCACGACCTGCTTGTCCCTTCGAAATAGCTTATATAGCGTGGAAGCATCATTTGTTTTCGACGTAACCTACGATTTACTGTCCATCAAAACTTTGAAGAGATGGGTTCTACTAATTACATATGCAACTTCACAACTTCCTATAATGAAAATAAGGCTAGAATGGACGAAGTAATGGAACTTTCTGGCCCTTCTAAGAGGCGTCCAATGACTCTCAGGTTAAAAAGGTTACTCGAAATCGACATATGAACCGTACCTCCCTTTTACATTTTAGTGAGACATTTAACAGTTTTTACCATAGGCTTCATTATTGACTTAATTCTTATAGCACAGTTAATGACGAGATGCGACTGTCTACTTAATATAAAGTTTTACCGTCCGATGACTCCATTAGCCTGCTCCACCCAAACCATATGGATAGGCTTCTTGATTAACGCAAAAATGGTCAGTTGTTGAGGGGGATTTATGATGATAATAAGAAAAAGAGTTACTGATACACTGACACGCCGCGTTGCGACCAGTCCCATTCCGCAGTAGTTGTGCAAACTTATTACACTATGATACACAGAGTGGAATAATAAACTTTATTTCTAATTGACATCTACGTAGCTTCCATTCTGAACATGATCTTAGGACAACCTTGTGGAATGAAAGAGTGACAAGATGGAGTTATGCCACTATATTGAAGGGTTACTTTAAGACGGGAAATGTAGATGTTCAACTTTTTGGGTAGTATAATGCGATCTGGAAGAGTAGATCCTGGTTACTGATGCACCTTAGTAGTAAGATACTGGTCTTGGTGGACATCCATCGTGTGGTATTTGAACCTTCAAGGCTGATATTTGGGTTAACTTTCAAAAGAAAGAAAAAAAGAAAGAAAATTTTGTGTATGTAGTGCACAGTTATGAGGATGGTCCAGAGCATGATCCTATTGATTACAGGTCGTTTTGTTTCAGGCAGGTGAATTGTGGATGAAAATTCAATGGTCCTTTGAAGGAGGAAGGAACAAGGAGACTAAGGTTCTACAGTTACCTCCAATCCCAATCGTGTATGACTTGTCGCCCGGACTATTTGATTCCATAACTAGTAATCCAAAAAAATGTCGTGCAGTTCTCCTTTTATATTTTGGCATTTTTAAAGCATTCGGCCTCGTGGGCCACCTACCGTTAATAAGGAAACTTAAGACACAATATTGCCTGCCTGCTACTTGGTTGGATTAGATCTCTTCTAAATGATCTCTCACAGATTGTTAAGTTTGACTCTATGCCCTCACATCCAAAACCTATAACCTCGGGAGTTATTCAAGGTAGTATTGTTATTCCCCTCCACCTCACTTCCCACATTAGTGACATATGTGTTTGCTTCTCTAATGGTATGTCAGTCATGTTTGCTGGTAATTTCAAAGTGTCATACTCTTTTGCCCAAAAACACCTTATTTCTATACTTAGTTCGGAATGACGTGTTACTTATAACTGATTAGTCTGACCTCGACATATGCAGTTGGGTATGCCTCAAAACACCACTTATTAGCATCTAGTTGGCCCACCACTCCATGACCTTACCGAGACTATGTCGTATTATTGATTTTGGTTTGATATATTTTGGTCATCTACCCCTTCTCTGAACATGTTACGACGCCGACTCTCAGATTGATAAAACTTTTAGGCTGCATTCTTTGCAACTTCTATAACCAAGAAGCCAGAATAATGCATGAAATTGGTGTACCGTCCATTCAGGAATATTCCTCGTTTACTCAGCTGTCTACGAGCAGGCAATAAATACATTCAAGAATCTTCCCGAAGATAGTTTACCTTCTACATATTAAAAAGCGTTAAATAACAGAAATGCCCGATAAAATAAGCTTTTTCCCTTTTTGCTTCGACACCTTATAATTAACCGCATTCTTCGGTACAAATTCTTTAATAGATTAACATTTTCTACCTATAACGAAATCCAATTTAAGCGAAGCCCTAATTATGATCTACGTAATCATGTATTGAGCACTAAAATTAACACCTTGCAAATCACCCCTAAGACTAACTTTTCTTGGTTAAGTTTTCCCAGATATCGATTTTAAGAACTTTAGATACCTTTGACCTTTCATTACAAATTTCTTTTTTCTGGTAACCTACTAAACTTATACTTCATAAAAAAGAACACTAGCCATAGGCTCTAGACCCTAGGTGCCCTTAACGTATAGATTACTCATAACTCTTGTAGAAGCTACACCCCTTTTTTTTACCTTCGCTTCTTTCTTTCATATAATTGCAGATACATTAATACATTTGCAGTTATGCGTTATTCAATTCTTGTGGCGATAGCATCGTACTGACGACTGGTGTTAAGTAGGCTATTCGGATAGGCCCGATTGATCGCGATTGTAAGCCTTCAGAATACAAGTTATTCTTATCCCAGAAGCTAAATCAACAGTAATAACACTTGTGATTGTAAGTGTATATTATCCAATCAACCAGAATACTTGTTAATACAGCGTTCACAACAGCAGCGCAAGTTTTCTGGCCTTGTAAGACATGAACAAGCTTCAGACAACAAGTTAATAAACCACAGCTATATAAAATTCACTAAAAACATGATAAAACTCTTTCACTCCTTATAACCACCTTATAACTCAAGACTCAACCATGACAGACACGACAAACCATTAATCCAACTCAGGCCTACTCAGAGGCACAAATATTAACCAACTTACCAATGAGCCGATTGGCCACATCGATTGAAACATCTGGCACCACGCCCGACAGTAGTTTAAAGTCACTCGTCTCAATTTAATGCATGACACCCAACTCGTTCAAAACAAGTGTGCTATCGCAAGACCTAACAAGTCATAAAACGGCACTGTTACTCGTCATTTTAATAAATATCAGGTCACCTATAAACAAGACCAAGTATCTCGAATCCTGTAGACTTTAAAAGCCCCTTGATTATTCACCTACATGAAATAGAACGTTTTCCTACCTAGCAGAGAGTGCTTTTGAATCTCGTAATGTCTATGCATTTCTTAGAGGTGATGCAGTATGTCTTTATTTCCCCATACTTTATCTTATAGAATAAAGTAGATCTAAAATTTACCATACTTATTTCTAGTATCAATCGACGTTTCCCAGAATAAAAAAGTCGAATAACAAATGAGCTTTAGTTAATCCAATATGTACACTTTAGGTCTCACTGGGATCAGATGTACTTTATTGGTTATGTGTCTTCTCTCCCTGTTGCTTGTTCCTTTTCTTTATTTTTTCAGTTCCCAACTATTGTGCCACGTTGAAAATATCACCCAGAATCCACGCTGAAAAGGAAAGTGCATCTTTGTGATCTACTCATGATAATTTAATGTGATACCTCCGATCTCCATCGTCCACCTGCAAGGTGCTGTCCCACACAAGGTCATGTTCGTACCTGACGCCACAATTGACTATTTCAAACAACCGTGTAGTATCTAAATCTACCCTGTGTCACGTTTTTGACACTCCTTTTCCTGAATTGATTACATATATTAATAAGTGTTCTCTACTAATGCATCCCTGAACACTCAAGAATGAAAAGTGTCTTCCAGCTGTTGGTTAACGGTTTTCTTGTTTACATTTAATCTCCCTGCATATGAATCTAGTGTCTTGTAAATGGTATTATAAGTCAAGCACTCATTTCGGTAAAACTTTGTGTTCCATTGTATAAGAGTTAACATTTCTGTATCATAATGACCATGCCTGTAAACTGGCGTGAATTCTGTACTAAATTTCAGAATAATAATAATTATTATTATTATGATCATCACTAACCCAGCATCGTATGAATTACCGAAACCTGGTGTAAAGCAGCTTTAGCAGACAAAACCGTAAACGTCGACAATCATGCGACAGAAATGAGCTACACAACATTGTTAAAATCGTACAGTAAGAGTTAGACAAAGTCACTGCCTGGTTTAAAGAACACCAACTCCACGTTAACACTAAGAAATGTGGCTGGATCAGAATTGGGTGTCGTAACATCAACCTTTACTTTAAAGTAGATGGATAACAAATCTTCGAATGTAAGACGATTCTGGGCCAAGGCTTAAGATACACTACGGATCTTACATTCAAGGAACAAACAACATCTGTCACCTCAGAGGCACGCAGACTTATAGGTTGAATAATCCACAATTTCTTCCAAAGTGCGTCTAGATTGGTACTATATAAAGCATGTGCACACCCTTTACTTGAATACTGTCCACTCATACCCAGCCGCCTCCGAATAAGTGATAAGCTGAAGATTAAAGGAATACAGTGATACTTCACAAAAAAGACATTGGGGATGGATTTTAGACTAAACTACACTACACGGTGCGAAACATTGGGCTTAGAACCACTCTGGAAAAGGCGGGCTATGCTAAATCTGAAAATCTATTTCAAAGTTTTACACCTTTTAGCATACTCCCCAGACCCTATATTAAGGTTTAGCAATGCACCTAATTATAGCTTTAGAAACCATACAGGTACAGTGTGGGTGGGACATTGTAAGACTAGAATATGATCTGATTTTTTCTTACACAAATTCACTGCCATGTGGAATAGCATATCGGCAGAAATTCGTACGTTAGATATCATAGATCACTTTATCCGATTGATAAACCAACTATTTAGTGACTCCAAGATACCGAGTAAACTACCGATTTATTCAAATTCTAGCATAACATGCGAAGTACTCGGCCCGCTCAGTGTGTAACACGAGGATGTATACTAGGTACCGCGAGCAGTACTTGGAACAATATGTCAAAAGTTCTGTACTAAATACTCCACGACATACCACAACCTCATCTTCATCAGTGATGGCTCATAGGGTTATGAACCTCTAAACACTCTAAGAATGAACATTGTAGTAAGAAAAAACAGCGAAAAGAAATAATATTTTGGTCTAAAACCATTTGCTTTAAAACTACTAGCCAACTTCATTTACTTTTATTTCTTCTATTTTGTATGTTCCTGTATTTCATCTCCCCGAGCTTATGAACTGCTCTCATAAGGAATGGATCTTCATTACAGCAACCTACTCCTAATTCTGGTTAACAGTATTCTTAATGCATCCGTAACTCACTGTTCAAATCAACCCGCACAAATTTCACCGCTAAAAATGAATACCCCCTATATTTGTGCTCGGTTGAAGTCCTTATCCAAGTTCCAAACATTGTTCGCCTTACCACGTATCTGGATATTCTGTATGATCCATTCTGTTCACTCTCAGCCGGCTCTTGGAATCGCAGCGCCAGAAACGAAAAGCGCGCTCTCGTTTGTCAAAAGTGTGCTACACTACAAGGCGTAAATCTGGCACCCTTGTACTGTGAACTTTGATGTCGTTGGCCTTGCATTTAATTAGTACCTTCATATAATGTGAACTCCTTATCAATGATTGCCAAAATCCCTGTATGTTAATAAACCTATATCACTTTGATCATGCCTGTAAACTGGTAAGCACTCATGTACAAAAGGCTGTTTGTGAATAAACTGATTACTATTATTATACTCTCTCTTGGATTGATAGGCATAACACTGGTGGAGGTGGCACTACAATTTACACTCCTTCCGAACTAAAGGCAAGGGGGTTCGATAATAAACAACTAAGTGGGATAGGGGATTCAATATGGGTAAGTATAACATGTGGCCATCAAAAATACCTATTTGTAGGATGCATATATAAACCAACCAAAGTAGATAAAACCTTTCTCAAAAATCTAAGCACTATGTTCCTTTTGGCCTCACAGCAACCTCACTCATCCAAACTAATCGGTGAAGACTTCAATTTGCGAAACATTGACTGAAGGTCATCACTCAATTTACAGCGATTCTCTAAATTAATAGAGGCAATCGAATTAAGGGGATGGACACAACTTGTTCAAATCCCAACCTGAAGAAATAATACCCTTGACCTCCTTTTACTACTAACTTCAATTCAACCTCAATGAACATGAGCTCTGAACTCCACATTAGCGATCACAAAGTAGTATTAAGCACATTTAATCACCAATCTACAAATAATCTCTATCCCAACGGACCTAAAAACGCAAATAAATAGGTAAATGGTCTTTATTCCTAAGTGTCATGGTGTACATGAGAGCATGACAGTTTACAGGCATGATCAGAATGGTAAGAGTTTGCATACATACAAATATTTCGACGAAGTGTTACTGTCAGAACTTTCATAACATATAAAGGTATGAATTGAGAACTAAACCAACTGCAACAACGTTTACAGTACTAGGACACTAAATATATGTATTGTAGCATGGTGCATATATGACAAAGAACTGCGTACTCCTTGACCAACGCGTTACAATTCTAAAAACGGCTGAGGGTTAGCAGAATGCATCACTGAGCATGTCCAGAAGCGGGATAGGACCAAGAAAACTTGGGACTTGGGTGTTGAAGTGAAGGCAATAGTATTGTACCAGTAAGCTCCATATTTGTCTTACACATAATCGTCTACAACTAGAGGAAAAACAAAGCAGAGAAAACATAAAACAACAGCACTGGTATGCCGGGGTCAACAAAGCTAATGAGCAGGATTAGTATTTATACTTCCGACATACCACTTATACTTGTAGGCTGCTTAAAAGGGAAGAACACTAGCACAGGACTAAGACAGGTGAATAGTGCTCACACGTTCAGAGTTCCTATTATTTCGACAGTTGAGTCAGAAGCAATAGCTGGAGTGAACATTTTTAATGAGATATCAGAAGAGATGAAATTACTAACACGTCGTACAAATAAAGGAAGTGAATCTGTTTCCCGAATGGCTTGAGACAAATGGTTCCAAATTCTCGAGAATTTATTTGTAAAATAATCCATATAAAGAGCAGATTTAGATTGCGATATTTTTATTCTCGAGGCTGAATTGCGTAGGTTATAGCAAGTAGGTTCCTCGAGCTGAGTTGTATTAGACAATGAAAACGCTAATTTGTTCAATATTTTGTAAAGGAAGATTAGGTTCAATTTAAGTCTTCGCCTCCATAAGGTATCCAGTTCTTATTTAGTGCATCTAGTTTTATAGTCTAGAGTACGATCAGCCCCAAGAAGACGAAGAGTAAAGCGACGTAGTGCAGACTCCAGTCTGAGTTTATCCTTAATGGAAACATTACTGAGAATAAAGGTGCAATATTCTAGCAAAGGTCTGACACAAACTTTATATAGCAGAATACGAGAGTCGTTGCTATAAAAGTTACGTAGTGTACAACCTAGTAGTCGATGTGACTTGGATGTCTGCATATTGACCTGTTCTGTGAAAGGCAGATTATAACAGTACCTTAGTCCTAAGTCAACTACTGACTGAAGCCTAGACAACTTACTACCGTTTATTGGGAGATCAAAAGTGAGGCGCTTATCCCCAAAACATATCCAACCACACTTCCATTTTGAGCACCATACTGCGACTTTGTTACAGTGACGCCACTGAATGTGTGTGCAAATTCGTGAGGGGGGAATCGCTACACTATTTTAAGATCATCTGAGTATAGAAAAGGTATACCCATGCTAAAGCATTTGCATATATCGTTTATGTAAGCTATAAAGTGAAGTGGGCCTAAGACACTTCCTTGTATAACGCCACTTGTAACCGGTTCGGCCTTCGAAGGGGTGGAATTAATTTTGACTATTTGATGTCTTTTAGTGAGGAAACAGTTTAACCATGCAAGTAATGGATCCCTAATCTCATAAGAGTAGAGTTTGCCTACAAGAAGCTTGTTGTTAACCATATCAAGGCTTTAGATATGTCTAAGTACAATACTAATACTAAGTGCCCAAGGCTTCGTTTAGTAAAGACTAAATTAAAGAATTTAATGTGATAAGTCATACAGGACCTAGTTTTGAGGAAACCATGTTGGGAATTAAAGATGAGTTTTTCGGAGAGTAAATAATCAGACATTTGATCACACACTATTATTTCCATTATTATAGAGATAACCGGGGTAAAATTTATGGGCCTATAGTTATGTAGGTTTGTCCTGCCATCTGCTTTAAATCAAGGGCATATGTATCGAAAGTACAAAAACAAAAATTGGAAGCTTATCGAGGCACTCATTCGATTCATAGGATGGGATTAATATCTCACCAATGTAAATATTGACACAGCCAATTCAGTCCTTTACAGCAATCTGATTAGCTGCCTAGACTGCATGACCTCATACGCGGAATGTGTGGCTGACGTTATTAGTACACGTCTAAATATTCCAAAATGCCTTAAGAGAAAATTAAGGAACCTGAGATTTCTATACTACAAGCGCCACGACACAACTGCATTATATAATCTATACATAACAGTCGAAAATTTTCACACCGCCCAGCACAAATACTTACTCAATATGGAAACCAAAGCACTGAACAGCACAAACCCAATTTCCTCAATGATCAAGCTATTAAAATCTCGCCTTGATCCAAAATCTAATAAACTTCCATCATTAATCTTTATGAAAGACAGCTTTGAAGACGTCCCAGTTCCTACCAAAGAACAACTGCCTTTCTACATGCTGCTCCACAGAAACCGGAGCCACTGAGATACCCTTATCCATGACGACATCCAAGCATCTCTCTACAATTGGGTTTACCAGTTCAAATATCAAGAGAGCAATAGCTACCCTGAAAAAATCGAATGATAATTGGCCAGATGGCATTCCAGTATCGCTCACGAAATATGGCGGTAAAGAATTACCACTTTTAAACTTGTAACTATTTACCCTATCTATGGAAAATGGGTATTACTCAACCATATAGAAGACATCATTCATAACTTTGCAATTCAAAAGTAGATCATGCAATGTTATAGGAAACTACAAAACAATAAAGACGATATCCGTGAAGTCCAGAATCATTTGAAAAGTCATTCAAATACAATTGTCATCGTTGTTAATTTCAGGAAACCTGATCAATTCATTTGGATATAGGTTCATGGCAAAAGCAAAACGTATGCACACGGGCCATGTATACAATAGTAGCTATACATAACAAAATAGTTACATCAAGTCAATCAAATCAATGCCTGCTACCCCTATGCCTAGCGTAGGCCCCTAACCACCATTCTCTAATCAACTCAGTCCTGAACTTTCCTTTCCAGTTCTTTACAAGTATTGTTCATTCTTCTCATGTTTGCTTCCAACTTCCGACTTAATGTGTTCTTTGTTCTCCCTCCTTTCCTTTGGTATCGGCAATTCCAAGTTGGTTCTTATTCTGTGACGCAGTTCGATGATTTCTTCAATGTGTGTCCTATCCACCTACGGTGTCGTTTCCCTATTTCCTCCTCACCTAGGTTTCGGTTGGTTTGTTGTCTGTCACAGAAGGTTGTCGTCAATGGTATCTGGCTAACAGATCCGAAGTATCATGCACAGACAGCTGTTTATGTGTACATGTACCTTTTGAATAATGGATGGTTTTCGTAGTTCTCAACACAGGTTTTAGCTGCATACAACAGAACTGTCTTGACGTTTGTATTGAAAATGCTTACTTTGATTTTGATTAATTTAAGTTGTACATATTTTTCAGTTTTCACACACATGAATATAAAACATACTGATAAAGTTCAACGAATGTGACGTTTTTACAAAAAGAAGGAATAACATGATAATCAGACAGTTAGACAATAGGACTGTTCACATTCATAATTCCCGAGTATGATTGGTTGTGACCCCCATGGGAGAAGTGGTAGCCAGTATACATTCAGAAGTACAGAATAATTTTATTTTGATCGCATACAACTTATTTACAAGCGTTGTGAAGAAACCGGTTTGGGTACCATCAAATCGACTAAATATGTAGGAGTACATTTTCTCAATTTAAACTCAAAAATATTATCATTCATAAAGTGTATTCGTCCAATATTAGGATATAGTTGTCTACTCTACAGCAACTGTAAACGCATTGGTTTGATGAAAATTGAGAGAATTCAAAGAGCATTCACTAAGAGCTTACTAGGCGACTATGGCACACAAACTTATCGCCAACGATGCGATAAATTAGAGCTAGAACCCCTCTGGTTCTGACGCCTAAAATCAATCTCACTCTCATATATCGCCTTATTAGTAGTGCCACTTACTCCTAGACATCATTGCTGACTTCTTACATCTCCGCACACAACCTGCTCAATAAGGAAAATACTGTTATTATCCAGCAATGTCTCACACAGCTACATCAAAACTTCATCACAGTGAGATATGCGACACTATGGAATAAACTCCCTAGGCATATTTGCTGCAGCCATTCGTTAGCCGCGTTCAAGACACTACTTCATGAACACTTGTCAAGTGAAGGTATATATAATCTCCTTAACTACCCTGATAATGATACATACAAACAAGGTCCCACTTCTGTATAAACAGTTCTAAATGTATCGAATGCGTTCACAATAAGAAATATGTCTATGGAATTTGTATGTATTTTACGTAGCTAACAGTGCATATTTTCACCTTGTTTCAGTCTATTTTTACCCATCTATTATAACTTATACAAGAATTCACAATTTCGACAACAATTAGACCTTTTATTGATTCTTGGGCTTATTATTTGTCTAACAAACCTATTCACATTAAAATTAGGCTATAACTACCAATTGAACTCCTTAGAATTTCATTTATGATTTATTTCCATAGTGTAATACATACATACCACTTAACGTTAGCCTTTTATTCTAAATACAATTTCGCCATGTAAACCAGCGTCGATTATTGTATGTTTATATTTTTTATTTCAGTTTTTATTTTATTTTAACCACATAATCCTTGTTTACAACAAGCGTTGTGAAGAAACCGTTTTCGCTTTCATCAGCCGAGTACAATAATTCAATAATTCAAATTAGTCAAGTAACATTCAGAATAAAATGCCAATGTGGTGCAAAACATGCAGATAAAAATATATATATATGTCACTAAGGAAATAGATTGTAAACGAAATTGTTAGGAGTTTGATACGTAATTGTGGTTTAGATTTTGTATGAATAGTTTTGTTAGACAACTAATAAACCCAATATAATTAAAAGGTCAGATTATCATCAAAATTGTGGGTTGGTGTACTTGTGATGGCAGAAGATGGTTAATAATGATAACAGCAAAGTAGATTAGAGCAAAGTGGAAATATATGCACTATATAGTTATGTAAAATAGATAGAGAATTTTAACAAGGAAGAGGTCAATCTATGCGATTATCAGTGTAATGAAATCGCAAAATTTCCCACGTGGTATCAGAAGGGTGAAATTTCTGAATAAAGAAGTGTGTATGTACATGATTAAGTGTGTGATGTTGAGAATCAATTGGTAATCATAGTATGAATTCAGTGAAAATAGGATTATTAGAAAACTAATAGACCCAATTTAATTAAAATGTCAAATTGTAATCGAAATTGTGAATCGGTGTATTAGTGAGGATAGAAGATGTATAACAGAAAAGTTATCAATGCTATAAAATTTTGAATTTGTGAATTTTTGCACAAGTGGTATTAGAGAAGTGGAATTTCTGGATAAGGAGGTGTGTGCGTATGTGGGTTGAAACAGTATGAAAGTATGCACAACTAACTATGAATCCGTAGAAATATTGTGTATTGTGAACGCATTCGATACATTTAGAACTGTTTATACAGAAGTGGGACCTTGTTTGTATGTATCATTATCAGGGTAGTTAAGGAGATTATATATACCTTCACTTGACAAGTGTTCATGAAGTAGTGTCTTGAACGCGGCTAACGAATGGCTGCAGCAAATATGCCTAGGGAGTTTATTCCATAGTGTCGCATATCTCACTGTGATGAAGTTTTGATGTAGCTGTGTGAGACATTGCTGGATAATAACAGTATTTTCCTTATTGAGCAGGTTGTGTGCGGAGATGTAAGAAGTCAGCAATGATGTCTAGGAGTAAGTGGCACTACTAATAAGGCGATATATGAGAGTGAGATTGATTTTAGGCGTCAGAACCAGAGGGGTTCTAGCTTTAATTTATCGCATCGTTGGCGATAAGTTTGTGTGCCATAGTCGCCTAGTAAGCTCTTAGTGAATGCTCTTTGAATTCTCTCAATTTTCATCAAACCAATGCGTTTACAGTTGCTGTAGAGTAGACAACTATATCCTAATATTGGACGAATACACTTTATGAATGATAATATTTTTGAGTTTAAATTGAGAAAATGTACTCCTACATATTTAGTCGATTTGATGGTACCCAAACCGGTTTCTTCACAACGCTTGTAAATAAGTTGTATGCGATCAAAATAAAATTATTCTGTACTTCTGAATGTATACTGGCTACCACTTCTCCCATGGGGGTCACAACCAATCATACTCGGGAATTATGAATGTGAACAGTCCTATTGTCTAACTGTCTGATTATCATGTTATTCCTTCTTTTTGTAAAAACGTCACATTCGTTGAACTTTATCAGTATGCTTTATATTCATGTGTGTGAAAACTGAAAAATATGTACAACTTAAATTAATCAAAATCAAAGTAAGCATTTTCAATACAAACGTCAAGACAGTTCTGTTGTATGCAGCTAAAACCTGTGTTGAGAACTACGAAAACCATCCATTATTCAAAAGATACATGTACACATAAACAGCTGTCTGTGCATGATACTTCGGATCTGTTAGCCAGATACCATTGACGACAACCTTCTGTGACAGACAACAAACCAACCGAAACCTAGGTGAGGAGGAAATAGGGAAACGACACCGTAGGTGGATAGGACACACATTGAAGAAATCATCGAACTGCGTCACAGAATAAGAACCAACTTGGAATTGCCGATACCAAAGGAAAGGAGGGAGAACAAAGAACACATTAAGTCGGAAGTTGGAAGCAAACATGAGAAGAATGAACAATACTTGTAAAGAACTGGAAAGGAAAGTTCAGGACTGAGTTGATTAGAGAATGGTGGTTAGGGGCCTACGCTAGGCATAGGGGTAGCAGGCATTGATTTGATTGACTTGATGTAACTATTTTGTTATGTATAGCTACTATTGTATACATGGCCCGTGTGCATACGTTTTGCTTTTGCCATGAACCTATATCCAAATGAATTGATCAGGTTTCCTGAAATTAACAACGATGACAATTGTATTTGAATGACTTTTCAAATGATTCTGGACTTCACGGATATCGTCTTTATTGTTTTGTAGTTTCCTATAACATTGCATGATCTACTTTTGAATTGCAAAGTTATGAATGATGTCTTCTATATGGTTGAGTAATACCCATTTTCCATAGATAGGGTAAATAGTTACAAGTTTAAAAGTGGTAATTCTTTACCGCCATATTTCGTGAGCGATACTGGAATGCCATCTGGCCAATTATCATTCGATTTTTTCAGGGTAGCTATTGCTCTCTTGATATTTGAACTGGTAAACCCAATTGTAGAGAGATGCTTGGATGTCGTCATGGATAAGGGTATCTCAGTGGCTCCGGTTTCTGTGGAGCAGCATGTAGAAAGGCAGTTGTTCTTTGGTAGGAACTGGGACGTCTTCAAAGCTGTCTTTCATAAAGATTAATGATGGAAGTTTATTAGATTTTGGATCAAGGCGAGATTTTAATAGCTTGATCATTGAGGAAATTGGGTTTGTGCTGTTCAGTGCTTTGGTTTCCATATTGAGTAAGTATTTGTGCTGGGCGGTGTGAAAATTTTCGACTGTTATGTATAGATTATATAATGCAGTTGTGTCGTGGCGCTTGTAGTATAGAAATCTCAGGTTCCTTAATTTTCTCTTAAGGCATTTTGGAATATTTAGACGTGTACTAATAACGTCAGCCACACATTCCGCGTATGAGGTCATGCAGTCTAGGCAGCTAATCAGATTGCTGTAAAGGACTGAATTGGCTGTGTCAATATTTACAGTGGTACCAGGCATTGATTTGATTGACTTGATGTAACCATTTTGTTATGTATAGCTACTACTTTAACATGTACTGTCTACACAATGTTTTACAAAATCTATCACTTTATTGTACTTTTTTAAACCTCATCTTCCAAACTTTCTTTTGTTCCATATTGCTATGCTTGATATGTCAAGTTGATCACGCTTGTAGTTTTGTCGTGCACCTGTTTTCAGGAGTAAAATGTTTTGTTTGGTGTTATTGACAAATCGATAACCTATTACTCCGTAATTTGGTCGATTTTTTTCATACCTAATATAGGCCAACTCGCCACGTTTACTAGATTGCTGGTTCATTTTTATTCGTATTCTTCTTTTAATTGATTTTCCTAACTACCTGTAAACCTTAGTGAAGCTAAGTACTAACAGCTACACCACGACGAAGAGACCACCATGAATTGCCATTGGCAAGGCTCAATGCTCCTCCTCCTTGGTGATTCCATTTACGAACCACTACCCCTTCCTTACCTATAACTTTAGTCCTAGGCCCACTTACATGCCCTCCACAACTTTATGCTTTAGGCTTGGCTGACAGCAATTCTCACTGGATCCATAGAACATCCAACACGGGGTAATCCTAACACTCCTTTTTACTGCCTGTCGTTTCAACAATTATCACCATCCGCTGGAAACGTTTCTGTTCCCATCTACTTACAACATCGTTACTACCCACAACTTCGACAATACTTCGAATACACACCATCGATATGAAAGGGAGAAGCCAAACAATCAAATTTAATTATAATAAAAAGTTTTGATTGTTTGTTCACAAAACAAAAAGACAAAATCCAGCATGAATTATGATGCAAATATTTTAAAAAGTAGTGATAATAAACGAACGAATAATAATAATAACAGAAAACTCTTCTGTGCTGACTTCCCTAGAGATATTGCAGCTTGATATCCTAATTAATCTTCGATAGGCAACATCTGCATTCCACACCCCGCACAAGATTGTAATCTTCCTCCCTTTGCTTGATTTTACGGTAATATGGGGGGGGTATCTTTAAAAACCCTCCAATTCGGGGAGCTATTGCATTACAAACTACCTAGTATGATGGCTTCCTGTGTATCCCGGACTAACAGTAAAGTCACTAACACTACAGAAACAGGTTTGACTCGTTAGGGAGTGGCATGGCATGATGTGTGTTTTCATCCATCAGTACTTGTCAAATCATTGATCTCAAACTTTTCCAAAGTTACTTTTTGTTGCCTAGTGTCAGAGAAAGTAATAGCTTCTGTTTATTCGGGGTTCTATACAGACTTCATGGAGCCCCAGATTTTCTGAACATGTCGTTTTGCCACGCAATTCGTTCAGCTTTTTAATTTTACCCACATACTGTTGATAGGCGATTGTAATGTCTCTCCCCAACATTCTTAGACATATTGCAACACCGAATCGGTCTCCAACCTTAGTCACCTACTTGTTAAACACAAACAAAACGATAATGAGAATCAACTTAAACATAATGGAAATTAACCTAGAATTGATTACGTTTTCGCTAATTGAAAAGCTGATGCCTCGAACTTGGGCTTTCTTAGCTTACCACTATTCCATCCTGCTGTTTGACCTATTTGTCACTTTTCTTGTCACTACCACAATACGAACTGGGACGAAATTAAATTAGACCTGGAAATCATACTCTATCTTAGAGAAAAAGGCCCTTTCGACATGGACGGAAAATAATATTCGACCAAATACACTCCTCTTTGATCCATTTGTCGTCATAGTCATCTTCGCCAGCCTCGTAATAAACCTAGGACTAACTTCTCGCCACACTACAGTACCTGCAAAATCACCAAAAGTAAACGAATGTTCTGGGACTTATGGCAACTCTTTAAATACTGGATGAACTAAATACCTTAGATGGTCATACACAACAAATGCACCTCCAATATTAAACAGGATGAGAAACACTACCAGAATTTCCTGAAGTGGCCAGTGGGAGGAGGGTAATTTGACTCTTAGTTTGTCAGATAGGGACTCAAGGATAATGTACATATCCCATTCTGAGGTTCATGATTTACTAGGTAAGGAATTCAGATTCAACTTCTCGCTAAATAATGCTCGGGCACCCAATGTCAATCACCAGATAATCCTCCACGTTGGCCCAATTATTGTGAAGTTTCAGCCCCTAATAACCAAAAAGATAATGTGGCTCCTACATCCACATAAACCTCTTGTTCCAGATGGATTCCGTCTCAAAGTCGGGAGGGGATGTACAGATCCACTCTGTTTTCACCTTAATATCCATTTCAACTAGTCTCTTATGCAGGCAATTATCCCTGCGTGGAACAACGGTCATACCTGTACTCAAAGAGGATAATAAAGTTTAGGCCTCCAACTCCTCACGAAATCCATTACGTTCCGCGGACGTTAAGATAATGGAAATGATCACTAACAATTTTCTTCATAGACATTTTCTTAATAGCCTCTAAAAATCTGTATTTCAATAACACTAACACTCTGACAACTAGGAATAGTCGAACTCTATCAGTGGAGCCTGGTTATTCCGTGAATATTGCACTCTTAGATTTCTCCAAAGCGTTCGACAAAGTAAAGCGCCGGAATCTTTTCTGGAAATAACAGTCAGTAGGTATTGGTGGGCGTTTGTTAGAATGGTCATAGGACTACCTAAGTGACAGGTTTCTAGGATCCGGAGTTCTCTCTGCTTTGTTTGACCTGTTTATAATAACTAACGGAGTACAGAAGGGTTTCATTTCTTGACCACTTATCTTCTTGGTGTTTATAAATGACCTTTGTGGTAACCTGGGGTCTAGGAACTTTTAATTTAAGAACGATCTTAAGATCTGGGGGAGGATTCAAAGTCCATTTGATATCATGATTCTTTAGAAGAAGTTGGTTAGAATACGTGGAAACGGCCCTAGAAACCTACTTGTCCTTAATACTAATAAGTGCGGAACGCTAACGATAAAAAATTGGCGTACATATGCGCGTACACATATGCTGGGACCAGTATTACATGTTCTGTCTAAAAAACGACTTGGGTGTAGCAACCTGCGATACTCTAGGGGTATCCCCTGATTAGTATTCCGCAGATAACAAAAACTAATAAGTTTTGGAGTTAATGTCTAGAACCTTGGGTAGTTTGACTTCTGAAATTTCTGCCAACGTTTACAGTACATGCCTGTGACAGCTTGAAAAACACTAATATCACATCGTTGTATCTTAAAAAGGGCATTGCCACCTTGAAACCACTCCAGAGAAAAACAACTGAAAAGGTAGTGGGACAAAAAGATAAACTTTAATCAGCCTGACTTAAAGTATTTAGACTGCATCCTGCACAGTGTAGAGGAGTGAAAGGCGATATGACCTTAATGTGCCATATAGCCCTTAACTTTTCTCACCCTAGTAGATTGCTAGTAAGACTCAGTCGCAAACTTATCTTAAGAAGACATGCCCATAGAATAAAATATAAAAGATCTAATGCAACAATTTGTGCTAACCTTTTTTGTAGTCAGAATAAGTAAACTGTTGAAATTACCTGAAAAGATTGTGTTAGCATCTTCTGCTGAAGTTTTTAAGCCCGATGGATACCCAGATTGTTTAGGCAACATAAGACAATACTGTAAACGCAGCACTCTTGGCTACTGTTACTTTTAACTCCTGATTTAACCATATTTCTATCTGTTATAGTGGTAGTATGACCAATTCACTCTCCGAAATCAAGAATACTTCCATCACCCGTATGTAAGTCACAAGAAACGATAGTTTGCTAATTCTATCAAGCAAATTTAAACTTCATGTTGCCGAAACGAACCAAAATATATCACGAAGCGTTCGCTAAATAAACAAGTGATTTATATTGGTTTGTCAATATGCATTGGGTATTGAGCGCTGCCAAGGTCACCGGTCGCTGAATGGCGCGTGTATTGAGATTCATTCTTGTTAGGCAACTTCATTCTGCTAACTGTCTGGAAGCTGGGGGTGTGTTTAGAGCTAGGTTTGTTTAGCTTATAATAATTTAGAATCAAAAGGCGTCGATTGCCACCAAGTAATAATGAATGGGGGCCTCTAACTGATTTACCTGATTACACTGTCATAGGTTTGTGTCTGAAACCTTACTTACCATAATTATTAGGAAAGGCGAATCCCCAATTTACAAGCGAAGGGCAAAGACGGCGTGCTATTAGGCAATATGAAGTTGCTGTAAGTCAGTGGTTTTGCTTATATACACTACATGTTTGCGTAGAATAAGATAATACAGTTGGTTGGAGAAATGAACGATACTCAAGCTAAGTATGCTGAAAATAAAGAGTCTGGGAAGATCGATTCCGAAAGTTTTAAAGAGAACTGTCTTCGAGAAAAAGGAAACAGTACATAGAAAACGTCTCACGAAGTATTTTTCTAGATGCCTTATTGATTCCTGACCATTTTTTAAATAGAGACTGAGTATTATCCTGCATCTAGTATTGTGACTTCAGTGTGATGTTTTGATAGGACATTCGTTCTCTAATATTTATAGTTGTCTCTGATTTGGGAGTAGTCAGGATGTCTATTTTTGTCATAAACCTTGCACTATCGTCAAGTCGTCCCAAGATTTAAGAGAACTATAACGTTACTGAAGATAGATATATCTAGATTCTAAGATCATTAAAATGCTGTGTTGGTTGGCCATGTTCCTTATGTTATTTATGCTAATACCACCATCGATGTAATTCCCGTTGGTGATTGTTGCCTGTAATAATGCTATTTCTATTACCTTGTGTCTCTTGGGTTGGGAAACAATCTGAGAAGAATGCTTATGTTCTGTACTGTAACTGTGATAACCTATTGCAATATATGTTAACAGGTTTAAAGGTGATTGATGATACTCTGGAAAGAGCATCTGCAACCTCATTCCTCTTGCCTTTGATATACTGAATGTCGGATGTGAATTGCGAACTAAATTCGAGGTGTCGGATTTCTCGCGGGGTATATCTATAATGATTTGTTGTAAGGACTTTTGTTAACGGTTTGTGATCCGTAAAAATTGTAAATGTAGAACCTTCTAACATATGTCTGAAATGTTTAATAGCGAGATACATGGCTAAAAGTTCACGGCCGAAAGTACTGTAACGCGTCTGAGTGTCGTTTAACCTTTTGGAGAAAAATGATAAAGGTCGCCACTGACCGTCAACATGTTGTTGAAGTACAGCTCCTACTGCTACGTTTGATGCGTCAGTACTAAGGGCTAAGGGAGGATTGTGATTCCGTCGTGCTAATAGCGTTACAAAACTTAAAATTGCTTTCAACTGCTCGAAAGCTTTAATAGCTGACTCCGTCATAATGAACGACCTGGAGTGTCCACTTAATAGGTCAGTCAATGGCTGAGCTACTTGTGCACAATGTGGTATGAAACGTCGATAGTAGTTTACCAAGCCGAGAAATTGGCGTAGCTTCCTAAACGATTCCGGTACAGGGTAATTATTAATAACTTCTACGTTTGCCGGAATGGGTGTAATCCCTTGAGAGTTCACCACGTGTCCCAGAAACTGAAGTGAGCTTTTGCCGAATTCACACTTTTCATGATTAACAACTATTCCATATGCACTTAATCTTTGGAAAAGCTGTCACAGGTGCTGTAAATGTTCGTCTGCAGTAGAAATAGCTACTAGTAAATCATCAATATATGCATACACAAAATGTAGTCCGCGAAGCACTGTATCAATGAACCGTTGAAAGGTTTGTACCGCATTAGTAAGCCCGAAGGGCATGCGAAGGAATTCGTACAGCCCAAAGGGTGTTGTAATCGTCGTCTTGCATATATCAGCAGGTGCTACTGGAATCTGATAATAGGCTCGAACTAGATCAATCTTAGAAAAAATCGTAGTACCAGAAACGTTATTAACGAAATCCTGTATATGAGGGATCGGATATCTATCGGCAATAGTTTGCTTGTTCAAAGCACGATAGTTGCCGCAAGGTCGCATCTCCCCGTTCTTTTTTGGGACCAAGTGTAGTGGGGACGCCCACGCACTGTTTGAAGGACGGATGAAATTCGTCAATGTCGCTATCGTAAGAAGGCTGCGATTCCAGTACGATATTCCAATAACTAAACTTCGTTAAGCCAATGACTAACATCGACTAATTACAAACACGATCGATGTTTATTAAAAGTCAGAACGTAGAGTAAACAGAATATTTATTAACGAAACAACTACCAAACGTGTGGTCGAGAATTGAAAATCAAAATCGTCACAAGTCAAATCAATGTGTTCAATAAAAATATAAATGCAACAACCGAACAATGTATAATGTTCTGATAACAGTTCAATACTTGCACACAGAAAATAGTCAAGCTGATATTTGTCATTAACGTACAGTAATCAAACACTCAACACATTGTCACTACAGTACTTTGAAAATTTCATTAGAAACTACCAATGCCCCTCATTACCCAGAGCGACGAGTTTTTTGATTCATGGAATATCACGAGTGAATATGTTTTCATTTCATTATTAGTCATCACACGACTAGCTCAAAACAACACATGAGCCCGTACATAGTTGTACTACTACTTACCTATGCCGTTCTACAAGCATGTACACCTCTAATATACCAACACTTGTCGATTGAGTATATGACTTGGTATAATATTTTTGATTTTAAACTAGTGGGCTGCCTGTCTTTATTATATTTTCCTTCAACTACCATTTCATAATGTTCCTCAAGCTCTAATGAGTAGTCGTGACTGGCAGAGTTCAGACTTGCAGGCGGTGAGACAGTTATCACCGATGTCAATAAGTTGGTACCAAGCTAGTTTAAGTGCCGGACGTTCGTTTTCGTCCTTCCAGTTTTGTAAACATCACTTACTGCAGAGAGAGGGTATTGGCTAGGACTTTCTTGGCAGAGGCTAGTCGTGTGGCTGTATGAGGGGGTTTCAAGAGTAAGAGCAAACTCTCCCTAATCTCGTCTGTACTAGGCTTTTTTGTAGAGGTGTTTTTACTGTTACGGCAAATACAATTGTGGGAATTTCGTCGTGTGTGTGTGTACAGAATAAATACTCGTATGAAGTTTACTATGCGAACTAGCGATGTCGGGTCTTAGTCACTTATGTCCCAATACGTAAACATTCTTAGAGCACTTAGTCTCGCGTATATCACTCTAAATTCACACATATATACTAGTGATAAGGTGTACGTAAATTAAAAAGTCGTTACGCCAGAAGTATTACTCTATTTTTTGAACCAGTTAAATTTATCAACCGAAACAATTTCAGTATGACCATCAGAGAGAAATAAAGTTCAATCATACATTAAATATGTATGCGCAACGAGATGTACAACATAGGAGTTGACATGTTCAGAGGATAATCTGGGCCTCTACACAATTCATTGTCCACAATCACATCAAAGTACTCATTTTAATCTAAGATTCTATTTTACTTATTCAACACTTTTCTAATTATTCGGTTTCTCAAGGTAAGATGAACTACCATTTATTTTATGCATTTACTCTCCAACTGTGGAAATATTTCAGTTGACCTTTCTGTTGTAGATTTGTCTGAATTTAATAATTATAAATGATAACCGTATTCGGTATACACCTACTCGCAATTCTTAATACTAAAAAATATATACGGAAACACTGCAAATGTTAGCATAGTTTCTTCCTTGTTTGGACTTTGACAAAATGAGTGAAAAATATTAAATGATTCCATGAAGATATTAATAACAACAGATTGAGTGTACGAATATGTCTTTTCAATTAGCGCCTCGTCATGGTTCACCAATAGTACACATGTATAAAAAATCAATAGTAATAAATGGTTTTGAGTAAAATAAGAATAATATTAATGTTACTTATAGTGATTAATGGGAAATGGAATGCAAGTTCAGTTGGTAACTAAAACTGATTGCATAGCGATAGTATTTGCTAAAAAGGAGAGATACTTAATTGTCTATTATTTATAAGACCTAATTAATTGTTTATAATTGTTGCGTAATAGTAACAAATAATAGTAATTAAAATATATAAAATTAGATTTGGAGATCAGATCATTTATCAAGTTGATGACATGAGAAAGGAAGAAGCGAAGAGTAAGTTTGGAATGATCAGTAAGAAGTGGTTGTATAATTAGAATGAAGAACAAGTGATGAATGTACGCGTATAAATACCAGTTTGATGGCTGAGAGGGCATACAAACTTCTTTTGGATGCAAAGGTTTGGTTTATTAGTGTGAATACTTATAACCTCTGTTGTTTGTAAAAGTCTACATCTTGAGGTAAAACCTAAGTTGGTTGAGATTCTGTATATTGATCACTACCACGTGGTATACGTTAATTTCAGTATTCAATGGAGCTAGTAAGACTAGGTGATAGTCACGACCGTAGGTAAGTTAGCAAGCAATAACAGTGCGACGTAGAATTATTCTATTCTATGATTGTAATTAGTCATAACTATATAAACTCAACTCAGAACATGGAGTAGTTTAAAGACGTTTATTATTATACCACCAAAGAATAGTACAGCCACCAGAAACAGTACATATTTTATAGGTATGTATTAATAATAAATAAAAACAATGTTAACATGAGCGTTACTAAGCTCATTGTTTTCTTCTCAGAGACTAAGCTTACTATTCGTTTATAGGCCAATGTTCAACAACAATCTATATGGTGGTCTTTCTCCTCTGACCACTTCCATTCGCATTTATAATTCACCTGCTCCTATGAAGGTTGTTAAGTAAGTTGTTCAATGTGTATTCTTTCCATGCTACCTTGACGTGGTGGTTGGGCTTGCCTATAGTGATGACCCAGCCGAGCTATATTGGCTGGAACGCTTGTTCCTCTAGGTCCTACCATGCCAAGCAGGTCTGTTGGAGAGCGATAAGACTAAATTCAACAACCTAAGATCTGAGGGTGAAGTTGTACAGCTGACTCCAACGGGGTGTGACAGCGGATAACCAGCATCTGTAGTGATGCTGCCTTCTCACAAAGGAAGGAGGGGGTTAGAAAAGGTCGACCCTAAAAATGTTACACCTCACCTTACTCCACGGGTTTCCGTCTCCGGCAGTAAGGCCTTTTAAAGAACTGAGGTAACACTTCGAAACATCCCATAACAAGGTCGCGCGTGATCGGCCTCAAGCAGTTGCCCCTTGGGCTCTGCAATTGCGCTTCTATGTTACTATGACCAATACTAATCCAGTTTCCTTTTCAGGTACCTCAAGAAGTAATATCCTTCCATGGTGTGGGCAGCCAGGAAGTGAAAACCGCCCTCATACCTCTAACAGCACAAACGATCATCTTGTTCGAGGTCAAATCCCATCCTCAACTCTCAACAACTCCCTTATTCCCACGATTAACCCGTCTAGCCTAACTTTATCACCTCACACCTCTAATGCTAATGGTTCGAGTTCACAAAACGTTATTGTTGGTCTCCCGAAACCTCGCACTAAACTACATATCGGAGCTTTTAACGTTCGAACCTTAGGCCAAATAGGACAACAAGCCTCTCTAGCTATGACCCTAGATTCTCGCTCCATCGATGTTTGCTGCGTCTCCGAAACACGTATACAGGATCCAAGTACAATCATTCGCTTGACCTCACCTTGTGAAAATAAAAAATCCGTCGGGTTCACCCTTCGTGTTTCCGGTGACCTCACTGCTCCCACTCGAGGCCTTGCTGGTGTAAGTATAGTACTAAGTTCAAAAGTTGAACAGGCTCTTCTTGACTGGATTCCCATAGACAGTCGGTTATGCGCTGTCCGTCTAAACGGCATGGTAAGAACTCGGAAAGACAGGGATACGCCGTTGCCTCTTTGTTATCTCTGCCTACGCTCCCACTGATTGCAGCTCAGATGAATTTTACAGAGAGCTTTTCGACCTCCGAAAGGCAGCGGTGGAGAAAGCTAAAGAGATGGAAAAGGCAGCGGCAATAGGTAACAGTAGGCAACTGTTCAGACTTATCAAGGAAACGGTTGTCAGAAATTCAACTGTGAGTGAAATTATCTCAGATAAAGATGGGAGCATTATTCACTGGCAATCCAGAAGGTTGGACCGATGGGCAGAACACTTTAGGGAACAGTTCAATTGGCCCTCGGCCTCATTCCAGTTGCCTACCATCCCCAAGCAATCTGAATGGTACATTAATACCAATCCCCCAAGTCTTAGTGCAGTTGAGAAGGCTATAGGGAATCTAAAGCGAGGGAGAGCAGCAGGACCCGATGGGTTAACCCCTGAGATATTTAAGGATGGTAGTCCAGTTTTAGCAGCAAAATTAGCCGTGATCCTGTCTAGAATCGGGGAATCGGGCGTAATCCCATCTGATTGGTCACAAACATTAATCATCCCATTCTATAAGAAAGGATTGAAGTCCTCTTGTGACAGTTATCGAGGAATCGGCTTTATGAATATAGTGTCCAAAATATTGCCTTCAATTATACTTCGACGCCTAATTAAAGCTCGTGATGAGCAAACTCGATAAAACCAAGTTGGTTTCAGGCCTGGACGTGGTTGTATAGACCAAATATTCACACTTTGGCAGGTTCTGGAACATAGGCACACTTTTAGACGTCCAACAATAGTTGTATTCCTTGACCTTAAGGCGGCATTTGACTCTATTTATCGTAAGGTTATGTGGCGATGTCTGTCATTGAAAGGCGTACCAGAAAAATATATTAACCTTATACAAGCTCTCTACTCGAACACCACATGTCGAGTGAGAGCTTATGGCGGATTGTCGTTGGAACTGATTACATCAAGTGTTGTTCGTCAAGATTGTCTGCTTTCCCCATTTTTTATTTAATTTTATCATTGACATACTTTCAGAGTTGACATTTTCATCGTCTGACTTCTCTGGGGTTGACCTCCTTCCAGGAGATAAACTTGCTGTCGAACATTTCATGTGCTTATAAAAATTTTTGCTCTGGTTGTTAGAAGGGGCATAGGCCTCATGACTTCAGAAGAATTTCAGCTTTCATCATGAGGCGTCATACAAAATCCTTCCACTCCCAGGGCAGAGTTTAAATGGTTCAGCTTGTTTAATCTGGTTAGCGTTTTCTTAGTTAGCTTGGGTTTTACGGGATGGGAATGCTAGCCGCATGCTTAACCCTCCTCCTTTACCCGGGCTTGGGACAGGCAGTAACCCTTGAAGAGCTACAGGTGGAGTTACACGTACATCTTTAGTAAGCTATGAATGACATACAGTTTGGAACAAATAATCGTTAGCTCAAAACACTATACCATATTTACTCAACGAAATGAAATCAACAAAATCAATACCAGAGGAGTCAAAGTAATGTTACAATAATAATAATAATAATAATAATTATTATTATTATTATTATTATTATTATTATTTAAAACATTTTGTCCCGTTTGATATATTTTGATAGTGCAATAAGAAGACAAACAATCTGATCAAATTGTTCGAAATGTATTGCTCAAACATATCCCATACCTCTGATAAACCTCATCTTATCGCATTATTATTATTATTACTATTATTATTATTATTGTTATTGATAGTAGTAGTAGTAGTAGTAGTAGTAGTAGTAGTAGTAGTAGTAGTAGTAGTAGTAGTAGTAGTAGTAAGCACCGGGAAGGTATAAAATAGTGTATATGAGGGCATCCATTACTGTTATAGTATGGATTTATATTAAATGAAGTCACTGTGACAAATAGTGTATATGAGGGCATCCATTACTGTTATAGTATGGATTTATATTAAATGAAGTCACTGTGACATTTTATTTATGCTTAGCCAACATCTAATTTGTAGTAATAATGATGGCTTCTTGAGTATATTAGGCGAATATTAAGGAAGATTAAATGAAGACGATTCCATTCAAAATCACACTCATTAATGTTTAATCATCTTTACTATCATTTCAACTGTTCTGGTATTCATATTGTTAAGTTAATTGAAGTATGCTTGATTAGTATGGCAGTTTGAATCGTGCTCAGTTCTCCATTGACTTGGTTAACGTTTAGAGTTGATAATTATCAGACAATTCTTCCTTGTTTATAAGTGTCTTTTACTGCAATTTGGAATATGCCAATCTCATTTGTAGACATCTAAAGTGTAGAAGGTAATCTTAGTACTATTCGTAATATATCTCTTGTGATGATGTACATAGTTCAATATTTAAGTTATTTAGAATTAGTTTAAATGTATTTATTAAATCATAAAGCAAATTTATCCGACGAATTCATTTGTAAAACTTGCACGATACTGTCGATCACCAATTTAGATCTCTCATGTGCATGATTCTAGCTGATCTTATTAGTTTTCTGCTCATGGTTATTTTGCCCCTTTTTTATTTAGTAGACTATTTTTCTCTGGTCCCAAGATCACTTCCGTGACTGACCGAATACATGTGAATAACACCGAATCTGCTCAGCTTACATATTGTCATACTGTACAATCGTTTATGTGACAAATTATGTGTCAATGAATAGTTACAAGGAACTGATTAGTTGTCATGTGGAACTTTTTGACTACCTAATGATATAATTAATCGATTAATAATCGACGAAAGTGGAGACGATTTGTTAAACATGAAAACTATGCAATTAGCAGGGTGAAGACACAGTAATTGAGATTATCTAATTGAGATGGTTTATAGAGATTTTTATTATTTTAGTTGATTGAATTTGTCACAGGTTGATGTTAGCAGGGTACTAATAAAAACCAGGGAGTACTGGACAGCTGTTTCGTCTTAGTATAGGACTTTTCATAACTGCTCACTCTAGATTCCACCCCAGAAACTCTAGGTTGGCGAACCCCTTATACTCTGCACTAGTGCTCCTTGGTTTTCAATGGTACCCTATCAACACCAATCTGTAACAAATTTAATCAACTAAACTGTGATTGAAGTTAGATTATGGCAAAGATGTGTAAATAGAAATCGAGAAAATCAATATGGAGACAGGTTTTGTAATAAAAAGATGATAATATACACTGTTCCTATGTTGGGCGATTCAACAAGAATACGTCACTTTCAGAACTGTGTTTTTGAAAACTCTCATTTGCTTTAGTTGTGTGTAAAGTAAACGTTTTATATCTATCATTATAATGTTTTTCGTGCTCAATCCTCTCGTTTGGTACATTAACCGTATGCAATTTTCCATTGGTGTACTATGGTTAATCAATTGTGCATACGTTACTCCAGTTCACTGTCACTGTTGCTCTTGTATTGTATTGATGATAATTTCCAAGTTGGCTGACCGTGTGGTCTAGCTTATGTTAAACAATGTTTGAAATATAATATGATTTGTTTGGCTGATGCATCCGCGTGTTTATCCTACTCCCACCTGGTATTGAGTAGACATCGGGCAGACGTGCAAAGACCGACTAGACACCTTCATTGGAGTCTGTCACCGTAATTTCATGAGCACTAGGTCACATCAATTTGTTGATCATACATTTAGTCGTAACAGCTTTTGGTGTCATAACAATTATTTTCATAATAATTATGATAATTGTAAACGTGAGTAGAGATAGGAATGAGATATGAAGTAAAGGAAAAGTACAAATACATAAATCAGAGATGAACTCTCATCTAAGGCCTTGATAAAGAAAAAGATCTCACAAAATAGTTTTGTATGCACAAATTTAGAATAGCTAAATCTTCAATATAAAGTAGATTCAGATGTAGACCTCTTTGTATATGTGGCTGAATTTTATACATTTAGTTAAATAATGGATCTGTGGTGGAATCTCCTGAATCTACTTTATGTTACAGAATAGAAGACGTAATTGATCTGTTCTGTCCCTTGATCAATCATGCCAGAAGATGATCTCGAATACGGCTAAGAAGCGGCCTCGACAAACAATCTACATACCTAGCTTCTCACGAACAGGTAAACTGGTAAATGCACACGGAATTGGTCAGCCGGAGGCATATAAGTTTACGGCTCTTTAACGTTATACGAAAGTTTTCTGCAGGAGACATCTTTCTAATCGACCTCCTTATACGATTTTTTAACTATATCGCTCACATTACCACCATTAAATTCATTGACTTAATTTATGTATGTATGAATGTATAGCTGGATAATTATTCAGTTGAAAGGAGATTAACATAATACGTTAGTTATTTAGATGATTGAATCTTTACTATGAAATACCGATTAAAAATTGCAGATACTCCCTTATGACACGTGCTACCTAAATCGAAAGTTAGGTTTATAGCTTTATTGTGCCTACATTTTTACAACCTGACAGGCTATTATACTTTATAACAGTGCTCAAGTTTTACTCATCTACTGACTTTTATTCCTTCCAGAGTAACGTAAACTTTTACTGAGAAACAAAAATTGAGTGTTGTGGAGATTATTTCATTTGAAGTCGGTTTCACGAATTGATCGGAGTTAAACAACCATTGAAAACCAGGAAGTATTGAACGGCTGTAATATGAAGTTCGGGAGTTCGTATCTGTAAGCTCTCCGTCCCACACGAAATGAAACCCGGGACCTTCTGATTTTGTAGCTAACGCTTAATCATTAGACCACTTAATTAGTAGAGCTTATCTATACTGAGGCAGAGGATGCAGTAGCACAAATATGTCACTAATCGATTAAAATCATAAATATTAACCGTGAGTTGCTGTATTTTTGACCTAACGGCTAAGCATTTACTACGAAACCTAAAGGTTTTGAATTCGATTTCCTGATGGGATCGAGGAATCAAACTCCTAAGGAGCTTCATACTACGAAGAAACAGCTATCCAGTAATTAGAATAAACTTGTATATTCCCGTTGATTTGTTATAGACTGAAGCTGGTCAGTCTCTGTTGCTATATGTTCATCGTGAGTGAATTGCTTCGATATTGCGAATTATTCACAAGTTGGATTGTGACTGGCAAGTGGAACAAATCAACGGAAATACACAAGTTCATCCTAATACCAATGCGCCCATTGCACAAAAGTGACTGTCCGAAATCAGTAGTCTAGTGGGGAACGTGGTGGCGTTCAACACGAAAAAGACTGAATTCGAATCCCACTGTGAACATCAACATTGGGATGCAGGTACATCAAGCCGACGAGTCCAAAACAGGATGAAACGCGTGTCCTGGATTTCACTTGCCAGTCACAATCCAACTTAAATAATTTAAACTATCCAGTAAGTTTTGATTTCTAATGATTATCATTATTAAATTCAGTGAAAGTAACCCATCTGTTTAAACTTAATATAATCAAATAAGTAGTTGCCTACTAAAAGAGAAAAATACTCAAGGTTGATCATATTTTCTTGTTTCCTCACTATGGTAGCAATTATTATTTAATAGTAGTCATAGTAGTGAATAGGAGAATGATCAATAAATTCACGTGATTCTGATTGGTTTCAAATCGATTGACCAATAATCACTAGGCTATTTATTCTGTCTATCTTCTCAGTTCTCTTCGGTATATTAAGACAATTTAGAAATGAGGAAAAAGATCTTTTCTTTTCAATGAAATGAAACTAATTTTAGCAGCTTTAATACTTTTATTTGCTTCAATAAGTCGTTTTAGTTGTTATACATGATGGAAAACTCAGTGAAAAAGAAGTAGTTATATCAATACCTGTAAATGAATGCTATCGTTATGTAACTGATCCTCAAACTTATCCTCGTGTAAGTTGTATTTATGTATTATTACTTTTATTTTACTTGATTGAATTCGTCACAGATCGATGTTGACAGGGTACTAGAAAACACTGGAAAACTACAAAACACTGGACAGTTGTTTCGTCCTAGTATGTGACTATATGGCAATGCACACCTTAGATTGCGCCCCACGAGTTACCAGGTTAGCAAACGCCTAACCCTCTGCAGCAGTGGGCTGGCATCCAATGACAGAATTCCCGCTTCCATCAATTTGTAATATAGTAATACGGCCATCCATTGTGATTGATGATAACTGTCTCACCACCGATAAGTCTGAACTTCATTGTCACAACTTCTTACTATAACTTCAAGAACATCCTAAAGTTAGTCACTGGTAAGCTAATTAATGTAATTGAATTGAGGTGGTTTGTAGAGATCATTATTAAGTTTTAATTGATTGGGTTCGTCACACTTCTATTCGGTTACACTAATCAGCTCACCATTGCCTAACTTCAAAATATTCTTGAAGTTATGGTGAGATATCGTTGCTGGTAGAGTCCAGACAAGTCAGTAGTGAGATAGTCATCACCGATGACAATGGATGTTCGTCGCTCTATGTTACAAAATGATGGAAGCAGGAATTCTCTCATTGGATGCCAGCTGGCTCAATGGCAAAGAGGGTTGAGCATTCGCTAACCTGAAGCTGCTTGGGCGGAATCTGGGGTCCTCACTGTTGAGGAGTCCTATACTAGGACGAAAGGGTTGTTCAGTGCTTCCTGGTTTTCAGTGGTACCCTACCAACATCAATCTGAGACGAGTCCAATCGACTAAACTAAATACCAATTTTCATAGACCACTACAATTCAATTACTTTTATTTATTTGAAAAACGGCAACAACAAATCCAACTTGAAACATGCTTCAAAAACTAACACTACATTGAGACAATCCGTTTAGGATGTACATATGACAACAATGATTGATTAATTTCAGCCAATAACAACATCAATTGAAACATACAAATACTCTCAAATCATTTATACATATACCTGTTGTATGAATGTAGATGCTTAGTCGTGAATGTAGTGGTGTTCAACACAAATGCATTAAATTTGACTCCTAGTATGAACATCATTATAGTAAAGATATATTCAGCTGATGAGTTTCAAACAGAGTAAAACACTCATCATCATCTTATTCATATTGTTCATTTTCTTAAATTCTTATGAATATAAAGTATTAACTTGTAAGAATCAATAATAAGTCTACTAAACACTGGGAAATTATTTCAATCCTACTTTATATCATTTTATTAGTGTTCATTCATAATAGACTCTTATTGGATTGGATTCAGGTGAGTTTCATGTCTTCCAATGAAATCTTTATACAACTACCTAAATCAGTATAGTAATTAGAGGGTTAGTTTTGGATTTTATTTTACTTTATTGATTGTTTTTTTTCTTTTTTCGTTTACATTCAATGATTATTTTCCCAATGTTTAGTGGTAAATATCATGAGTAGGTATAATTGTAAAGTTAATAGAATTCTCTGTTTGTCTTCGTATTACCGAGGTTGATGGGATATGTATTATGTATATCCAATCGCAGAGTATCTTGACGTACAACTTAGTCTAGAATAGGAAGATAGCTATGAGCAGTCGAGACCAAGTCATCATACGTTCATGAAAATATTGACTGTTTAACTAAAACATATTGGTTGATTAAAACTATCTAGTTGAGCAGTTTACACGACAATCTAGATCACTAAGATGGTTTAGTATTGATCACAGTAGAGAAAATACATTCATCATATATTTAACTTCAGCCAGTGCTTCTTCATAATTTCCATATTCTCGATGTTTAGTTATTCTCATCACGCCGTACTGATGTGTGACAATTGAGGCTAATATATACGCATGATGCGCTCTATATATGAATTACCATCTTCGGTTTATCCAACTCATACTAGATTATTCCATTAACCTGATAGTCGACTAGGTTGACAGTAAAGTAACAACTCATTGATGACGTTGGTTGTGAATAACGTTACATTACTACCTTTGTTTAAGTTAAAAGCTTAGTAAGTTACTATGTTGTTGTGTTCACCAAAACTGAGAAAAATAAGTTAGTTCCAATTCCCAATTTATGTGTATACGACAAATCTTTATCTTGAGTCAAATTTCTAAACAGAGAATTATTAGATTGAATATATGACAGATTGATGTTGACAGGGTACCACTGAAAACCAGGAAGCACTGGACATCTGTTTCGTTCTAGTGTGGAACTCCTCTGCAGCACGCACCCCAGATTCCGCACCAGGGGCTTCAGGTTGACGCGAACGCCTAACCATCTGCACCACTGTGTCGTCATCCAATGGTAGAATTTCCACTTCCATCAATTATTAATCAACTGTCTCCAATTTTAGTCGTATTTCCTGATCTGGATGTTACATTTGAATGAGTCTATCTATAGGAGTTATGACAGTGTTTATCATTAAAAGGTTAACTAAATAAGATATCCAAAGTATCTATGTCTTAACAAAAGGCTAAGTGTACTGTTTAACAGTCCGCTCTGTTTTAACTTACTGATAAGGAATACGGTCCATGAAAACAGAAGATATGCGTAAGCCTTAGGTTTTCGAAGCACCTCCTGTAAATCATGGAATGACCAAATAAGTAAGACTCACGTCAGCTATTTGGCATTAGGGAAAAATAGCAAACCAGTTGGTGAAGTTGTGGACTTGTATTGACTGACATAGTTGGGACATGTGTTACTTATGCCCGACTACAGCCTGCCTCGTCACACGATATTGTCTGGGGTAGGATTAAAGAAAGGTTGGAGCAACCAAACAGAAACACAATCAGTCCATGAACCCATTTATTATTAATGTAAGCCGTGTTGGTAGATGTAGATTACCTGGCTGGGGTCTACTTCGCGATGAATGGCTGATAACACTAGGTGAAATGGCTCAGAATCAGTCACAGTGGTGCAAACGCATTCACTTTCTAGTTCCATCTAGATCTTAGGTTCTATTATTATTTCATACACACCTCTGTATTCTCCCCTATTGTATTCTATTGTTGTGTTATTCTTGTAAATTTGATCTCGTTGTGCCAATATGGTAATGGTAACTTGGATCTATGTGCATAGATACCACTCTACATCAAATTATAGTGCACACTATATTGAATCAATTAGATTAGTAACTACATTTTAAATTTTTCGACAGAATTTTACCAACAGTTATAAGCACTAAGCAAAGATGATACTATTCAATGATGAAACGATATATACTGGTAAGACTAAAATATTCATTGTTGTAAACAACTTTCACATTTCATTATTATATCATAGCTCTGTTCAAAGATCTGTTATTACTGAACACTTTCAAGAATATTGATATACTGCATTATTTGTATTTGTCAGTTTGTTTCCTCTTTTTTCTTTCTCCTATCTCACAGTGGATGCCTTCTGTCTTATCAATAGAAAATGTTAGACAACCATTTCATGCCAGCATTGGTGAAGAATTTGTCATAGTGATTGATTATGGATTTTTAGGTAACATACATTTAATATCATCTACTGAATAATTTATATTAAGTATGAACTTCCAAGTATGATAAGATACATTCATTGATTCTATAGATTGTCTTTAACTGTTTCTATTTTACATTCGCATAGTGGTACTAATTTAAGTGGAATATGTTTATATCTTCCCGCTTATACTGAAATTGATTAGTGTTTATTGTTATTATGTACATCCTAAGTAAATTGCCTTAATACATCGTTAGACCACAAGAATGATTAAAGTTGTATTGTAACTAGCAAGTGGAATTTAAAACTGCCGTTTCATTCTATGTCAGACTCATCAGCAGAATTCATTAGTGTTGATGCTCACTTCGATACTCTACATCACTCCACTTGTATCAAACTTCAAAATATTATTCATTAAACTACCAAGTCTATTCATACAACTATTGATGCTTGAACCCAGTAGCTGAGTGAAGAAACTGGGTTCCAGCCCCCTTCTCCCTTCCCAATGTGAACATCAACACAGATGTAAATGCATTCATCTAGTGAGTTCAAAATAGGACGAAATTAGTATCCTTGATTCTATTGCCAAACACAATCCAATTATAATCACACTTAAAGTATCATTTACTTTAGAAAGAAAAACAGATCACTTTTACTAGGAATATCAGTTCTGGTATGTGACGTAGATGCATATTAATGAAAGGCAGTAGTTTTGGAATGATTCGTTAGAATGAGTTCATAGATGTATTTGTTTTTTAGAATAATAACGTTAATATTCTAGAAAAGGAGGCCAATTATTATATACAATTACAGAAATTACAGTAATAAGAAAGTGATAGATTTTCATACACAAACTAAATTGCTAGAGGGCAGTATAAGAAAGAGCATCTGTAAAACTTAAATGTCCGCTCAAACTCTCCTAATAAAACAAACGAGAAACGAACTATTGACGTCAATGTTACAGAGAATTTTGTTATATCTGGAAAGTAACTAACTTTCTGAACTGTTTTTTTCAGATGACTGTTTCATTTATTTTGAGTATGTGTAAATCGGTTATTTTGTCTCTATGATTGTCCTCTTCTAGTTAAAATTTAACTTGTAATGGTAAAAATATGAATTTTCTTTCGAATTTAAAGTAAGGAATAGGTTTTGTGGTAAGCATAGTCGACGAGTGGAATTCTCCACCTCAACACAGTTGTAGGTCCATCTATCGATATATTCGAAGGGAAGTTGAATCACCATGACTAACACAGAGAACCCTGACTTCTGCCGTAATCACACTGAAGCTGAAACAAATTCAATGAATCAATAGGCTGCCTGTATATCACATAACCTTAGGGAAAACAGTATGTGAAACATTAGGAAAAATGTATGAAAAATGGCAGGTTTTGCGTTCATATATATATATAACCTATATTGTACTCTAGCCCACAAAACTAGCAAATTCAGGAATTCATCTAATCGTTTACTAAGAACATGTTTGTATAGTTTGTTTAGAGCCATATATTCAATGTGACAACTAGTTGTATTACCAGGCTTTCTAAGCCAAAATTGCTTAGATGGTATTTGAATTTGTTACTTAGTGTCTGAAATCTGTACTCCTTATTTACTAAACCACTGATTCATAATGATTACATTATTGATATTGCATTGCACGAAGGGATTCTTGTTACCTATAATGTTATGCAACATATTACTTACTTACTTACTTACTGCCCGTTACTCCTCGCTGAGGAGCATAGGCCGCTCACCAGTGTTCTCCATTTAACTCTGTCCTGAGCAATCCTTTCCAGTTGTTTCCAGTTGCTGCTCATCCTTTTAATGTCTGCTTCCAATTCTCGACGCAGCGTGTTCTTTGGCCTTCCTCTTTTCCGTTTCCCAGCAGGATTCCATGTCAATGCTTGTCTTGTGATGCAGTCTGATGGTTTGCGTAGTGTATGTCCTATCCATTTCCACCGTCTTTCCCTAATTTCCTCTTCGGCTGGAAGTTGGTTTGTCCTCTCCCATAGTAAGTTGTTGCTGATGGTTTCCGGCCAACGGACATTCAGTATCTTGCGTAGGCAGTTGTTTATAAATACCTGTATCCGTCTGAGGATGTTTGCAGTGATTCTCCAGGTTTCAGCTCCATACAACAGGACTGTCTTCACGTTCGAATTGAAGAGTCTGACTTTGAGGTTAGTTGATATTTGTTTTGAGTTCCAGATGTTTTTCAACTGCAGGAATGCTGCCCTTGCCTTGCCAACCCTTGTCTTTACATCTGCATCAGACCCTCCTTTTTCATCGATGATGCTCCCCAGATATGTGAAGGTATCCACCTCTTCCAGAGTTTCCCCATCAAGTTGAATTGGGTTGGTGCTCCCTGTGTTGTATTTGAGAATCTTGCTCTTACCCTTATGTATGTTCAACCCTACTGCTGCTGAAGTTGTTGCTACACTGATTGTCTTCGCTTGCATTTGTTGGTGTGTATGTGCTAAAAGAGCTAGATCATCTGCGAAGTCCAAATCATCGAGTTGCATCCTACTTGTCCATTGAATCCCGTACATTCCCTCAGATGTGGAGGTCTTCATGATCCAGTCGACCACTAGGAGGAAGAGAAAAGGTGACAGCAAGCAACCTTGTCTGACTCCGGTCCTCACTGAAAATGCAGTTGTCAGTTGTCCTCCATGCACAATTTTGCACTGTGTTCCGTCGTAAGAGTTCCGGATGATGTTGACGAGTTTCTCTGGTACACCGTAGTGTCGAAGAAGTTTCCATAGTGTTCTCCTATCTACACTATCAAACGCCTTCTCATAATCAATGAAGTTGATGTACAGGGGCGAGTTCCATTCAATTGATTGTTCAACGATGATCCGTAGTGTTGCGATTTGGTCCGTGCACGACCGATCCTTCCGAAAACCAGCTTGTTGATCTCGAAGTTGAGTCTCCACTGAATCTTTCATTCTGTTCAACAATACTCTGTTAAAGACTTTCTCTGGTATCGACAGTAGCGTGATCCCTCTGTAGTTGTCACATTTGCTCAAATCTCCTTTCTTTGGTATCTTGACAAGATAACCTTCTTTCCAGTCTGCCGGCACTTGTTCTTCTTCCCAGATCTTTTTGAATAAAACGTGGAATATCTTTGCTGTTAGGTCGATATCTGACTTGAGTGCTTCAGCTGGTATATTGTCAGGTCCTGCTGCTTTCCCACTTTTGATTTGTCTGATGGCCATCTTGATTTCTTCCATCGTTGGTGGAGTGACATCTATCGGGAGATCTGTAGGTGCTGCTTCAATGTCCGGTGGGTTCGGTGGAGCTGGCCTATTTAGGAGTTCCTCAAAGTGTTCTACCCACCTATTCTTTTGTTCTTGAATCTCAGTGAGTGTCTTGCCTTCTTTGTTCTTGATCGGTCGCTCTGGTTTACCATGTTTATCTGCCAGTTTCTTCGTTGTGTCGTATAGCTGTTTCATATTTCCTTCTCTTGCAGCCTTCTCCGCTGTCGTTGCAAGGCTTTCGATGTATTTCCGTTTGTCAGCTCTAATGCTCTTCTTTACTTGCTTATTTGCTTCTGAGTATTCAGCTTGAGCCTTGATTTTTTCTGCTCTTGTTCGGCTGTTGTTGATTTCTATCTTCTTGTTCCTCCTTTGTTGAATTTTGCTCAATGTCTCAGTGGAGATCCATTCCTTATAATGGTGCTTCTTGCGGCCTAGAACCTCCTGACACGTTGACGTTAGTGCTTCTTTGATTTCTTTCCAGTTGTCCTCCATAGTGGTTTCTTCTTTCGGCAGCTCTTGTAAGGCTTGGAACCTGTTGTTGAGAGATATTTTGAATTCATTGAGTTTGTCAGTGTCTCGGAGAAAGCCTGTATTGAACCGTTGTATTGCTGACACTCCAGTTGTCCACTGCTTCTTTAGCTTCAGTTTTATTTTTGCAACCACCAGGTGGTGGTCTGAAGCTATGTCAGCTCCTCTCCTGGTTCTTACATCTTCCATTGATCTTCTAAATTTTTTATTGATACATATATGATCGATTTGATTCTCAGTAGTATGATCCGGTGAGACCCATGTAGCCTTGTGTATGCGTTTGTGGGCGAATATTGTACCACCTATAACCAATTTGTTGAAGGCACATAGGTTTGCAAGTCTTTCACCATTGTCGTTTCTGTCTCCCAGTCCTTGTCGTCCCATGATTTCTTCATATCCAGTGTTGTCCATTCCGACTTTGGCGTTGAGGTCTCCCATCAGTATTGTCAGATCCTTTCCTCGACACTTTGCTATAATTGATTGCAGTCTATCGTAAAACTGATCTTTGTCTTCGTCGTTGCCGTCGTTGGTTGGTGCATAGCATTGGATAATATTCATTGTAATCCCTTTCTTCATTGTTTTGAAAGATGCTTTGATGATCCTGGGTCCATTTGGTTCCCATCCCACCAGTGCATTACGTGCCTCCTTGGACAGCATCAGAGCAACTCCTTGAGTGTGGGGAGCATTTTCCTCTTCGTGTCCGGAGTATAGTAGCGTCTCTCCCGAAGCTAATGTTTTCTGTCCAGCTTGAGTCCAATGAGTTTCGCTGATTCCGAGTATTGTCAAGTTGTATCTCTTCATTTCTGCAGCTATTTGATTTGTCTTCCCGCTCTCCTACATTGTTCGAACATTCCATGTACCTATAAAAATATTTGCTCTGGTTGTTAGAAGGGGGGGCATCAGCCTCATGACTTCCGAAGAATTTCGGCTTTCATCATGAGGCGTCATATATCCTTCCACTCCCAGGGCAGAGTTTAAATGGTTTAAATGGTTTATCTTGTTTAATCTGGTTTGCGTTTTTTTAGCAAGTTTGGGTTTTTACGGGATGGGGGTGCTAGCCCCATGCCCAACCCTCCTCCTTTACCCGGGCTTGGGACCGGCAGTAACCCTAGGAGGGCTACAGGCGGAGTTTATGCAACATATGCTAATCATATATATATATATAATCATATTCTAATATGACTAACGTAATGTCTATCACGTAAACAAGCAAATGCTTATCTATAATATAACAAATTCAAGTACAAGCATGTTTCTTAAATTATTCATTACAGGTACTATGTCGTATACTGCACAAATATTGTCTATTCAACCAAATGTTGACTTCACTTTTATCTTAAATGACTGGTTAGAAACAAAGTTTAGTTTTACATTTGTCGCTATGGATGAAGAGAAATCCCAGATGAAATTAACCATCAGTTCAAATAAAAATAATTTGTTATATAAAGTAAGTTTTATAAATAACGTTAACTATAAACTTTGCGTATAAACTTAAACTACTAAAATAATACTTAAGCAGTCAAGCGCAAAAAGAAGATTATTAGTTTTGTTTATACTAATCTGGATTGCATAATTGCGGAGTATTTGTCGTTGTTCCGGACGATTTCATTGAAATGAACTTCCAACAGAAGTAAGTCATGACAATTCATCTACTAATGACTAACAGCTTATTCCATCAATTTTTAATTTATCTGTTTGCTGTTTACACGTATCATACTATTGTTGCATATATATTTTGATCCGATTCACCCTTGACCTCATTCACCGTACTATTGTAAGTGTTTATGAATTTTGTAATTAGGTGATAAATTAGATCTATTTCAATACGCTAATCGATTTCCAAGTGACCTGAATGCCGAGCTTCTAGAAATTCTTTAGTCTACTTAGTTCTTCCTGTGTCCAGTGTCATTTTATTTTTCCAGTTAAATCTGTGTCTATAGTTGTCCGTATGTAGTGATGTAAGAGAAGAGATATGTCGTAGTATTTGGGAACTGACTGATTGTATAAGTCTGCAATACTATCCTATTCAATTCAAATAAATCAAAGCTGACAAACGACAATTTATCTGTCTTACTGACCAGAGGTGCTAATCCACAAAATACTCAAAGAATCGAAGTTTGAGATTGTTAATACTTGTCGGTCATGCTTAACAACGTACTTCCAATTCAGTAATGAAACGGGCGAGCTAATAAAAGGAACACCAATGCAATCGATAGTATTTGGACTCATTTCATTGGCAGTGATATAGAGACTAACTGCTTCAGTCCTACTTATGACCAAGCCAAGTCTTTATCATTATCAAAAAGAACAATTTGGGTATTGGGTACAGTTTTGGCAATAATATCTTTAATGAAACAAAATTCGCATTGGAAAAGGAGTCAAATAGCAAATTACCATTGTGAAATATGATGATCACTTGAACAAACTAGAGAAAACTGAAGAATCAAGTGTATTGGAAGACGACTCACATAGACTAGATTCTCCGTTAAAAAGTAATTATCCAATAACTCACAGAGGGTAAAAACACATGTTAGCACACATACTATGTGAGTATCTACGTCACTTCATAAAAATATGCCTTACAACATCAATGACAACCAGCAAGTGGATTATCCTGCTACATATGAAAGACATATCAGATATTGCAACCAGATTATTGAGGTCGTTGAAAATAAATATCTCGTGCAAACCAACAAATTTATTGCAATCAATTCTATGCAAGCCAAAGGGCATGATAGTAAGAGGAGACAAATCGAAAAGAATCTGAAAAATGAACTGCTCCATATGTGATAAACAGTATATCGGACAAAGCGACCGACCTCTGGATCTGCGCCTACATGAGCATCAATTAACCGTCAAATGCTACAACATATCTCTTCTCTTACATCACTACATACGGACAAATATAGACACAGATTTAACTGGAAAAATGAAATGACACTGGACACAGGAAGAACTAAGTAGACTAAAGAATTTCTAGAAGCTCGGCATTCAGGTCACTTGGCAATCGATTAGCATATTGAAGTAAGTCAAATTCATTACCTAATTACAAAATTCATAAACACTTACAATAGTACGGTGAATCAGGTCAAGAGTGAATCGATTCAAAATAAATATACAACGATGGTATGATACGTGTCAACAGCAAACAGATAAATTAAAAGTTGATGGAATAAGCTGTTAGTCATTAGTAGATGAATTGTCATGATTTACTTCTATCGGAAGTTTATTTCAATAAAGTCATACAGAATGATCAATCTAAGATGCTCAACTAAACCATGCAGTTTAAAGTACACAATTGAACTGAAACCATCCACTTTAGCTGCAAAACTGTAGTTAACGCGGTTGTGTTTGGCACGGAACGAACTAAATTCGAGTTCCGGTGTGGATATCATCCATCATCATCATCATCAGCAACGTAGAACCGGGCACAAACGCCTGTAGGTTCAAGTTGCCATACCACAATAGCACTACGAGAATATTGAGGTAACGTATAGACAGAATACAAGAGAGAAGAGTAAGTAAAGATGTCCAGAAAATAACGATAGAATTTAAGATCTAGATGAGGTTGAAGAGTGAATACACTTGCGCCACTGTGACCGATTCTGAGCCATATCACCTAGTGTCTCCAGCCATTTGTTGCGATCGTCACGCGGACCCCAACCAGGTAGTCTACGTCTACCTACATGGCTTAGACCAGTAGCCAAGGACTTCAAGGACTGATGCCATGTTTTGGTTTGGCCGCCCCTAACCTTCTTCCATCCTACTTCAGCCCTAGCTAACATGGCGCGACGGGGTAGACGGTGGTTGGGCATGCGCAATACATGTCCTAGCCATCTCAGTCGATGAAGGTTAATGACCTCTTCGACTGATTTACCGTGTTTCCCAAGAACCTTTTTTCTAACCTCACTATTACTAATCCGGTTATTCCATGGTATACGAGCGATGTTCCGAGGATTCCTATGGTCAAATATCTGGAGACGACGCATATCTTGAGTTTTCATGGCCCACGTTTCGCAGCCATATGTTAAGATGGCGCGGATTGCTGCGCAGTACACCCGGCCTTTCGTTGAGACACGGATATCTCGTCTGCGCCACAAGTGGTGTGGATATAAACACTGCAATGCATGTACAATTAACTGACATGTCCCAAGTAATACGAAGTGTGCGTCCTAAATTCCAGTTACCAGTCGTAATCCACTTCAAACACTATTTCCCTGTTACACTCATAACTTCTATTTTAACTGAATACATTTATCTCAAATGCATTTTATTCTTGTTAATTCTTTGTTTTTTTTTCTTTTCTAGCATATTATCTTACCAATTGCTCATTTATACTACTCAAATTGGTTAACACAATGTTTATTACGTTTCCAATTAGCATATTCTTAATAAATGAATAAAATATTCATTGAATAGTAAGAATATACATTCCATGAGTTCAACATTATGATTTAAACAAAACAAGTGATATCAATAACCCACTTCGTCGTCGTCTTCTTCTTCTTCTTACTTCTTTCAACATTCAGTTACAGGATTATCACTTAGCGATATCAAATAAGTGCCTAAATATAGTAAAGTATGTAATTAACAAAACAAAATGTTTGTATTGTTTCGTTTAAGTCCTATTTTTAATTTAACTATTGAACTAGTTTGTCATGGATTACATTGTAATTTAAACATTGTTCTACTTTCGTTGTTTTTTTTTTCTATTTATTTAAGAATTGATTTTTCAGTTAACTAAGATGGGAATTAAAGGTAGTCATGAGAAGAATGAATAGTATTCGGAAAGGACTGGAAAAAAGAGTCCAGGATAAAACAAGTTGAAGAACTTTGGTTGGTGGTTTATACTCCACGAAGAGTAGCAGGCATTAATTGATTGAAGACGGTGGTTTGTGAAAATTGTTTTAATTTAAAGTCAATTAAATGTGTTCAATATGGCAGTTTTAATCAGTTCAATAGTCTTAAAGTGGCACATTCAGTTACATAGATATCTTCGAAGAATTTGTAGCGATTGTTGAGACCATTCGGGAAAGCTTGATAAGCTTAGACGCAGTGTGTTAAAATGAAGTGGTAAATCCGCCGAAGAGATCGTAAACCTTTATCTATTGAGATGTTTGGGATATGTGTTATTTATTCCTGATCACCGCTTGCCTCGTGGCACGATGTCGGCTGAGGTAGAAGTGGTTGTAAGAAAGTTAAGGGAGTTCAAACTAAAACATATCATCAGTCGACAAAGTATTTTACTCTTTGTGAAAGCTATGTTAGGAGATGCAGATTACTTGGTTGGAGTCCACGTGATAACTACGATGAGTGACTGGTAATACTAAGTGACATGGTGCAGAATTGGTCACAGTGATGCATGTGTATTCACTCTTTATCTTCATCTAGACATTATTCTTTCACAAACACCATCACTTTATTCTCCTTTCTTGTTCTCACTTGTGTTATTCTTGTAAATTTAATCTGGTCGTCTTAATGTAGTATAGCGACTTGGGCGTGTTAGCGTATGTATAAGGTACTACGTTGTTAACGATTGATTGTTTTATACACTGATTGACTACTAACTGACTGCGTTACATACTCCCTTTGTTTATGCGATTGAATAGAGTCGTAGAAGTTTATGTATATCACACTATAATTCATGCTTCTATATTGTTTTGATGATCCTACTAGACGATTTCTATTCGTAAACTAGACGTAGAAAATTGTTTCACTTTTTCACAGTAACCAAAAATGTGTTATCATCTAATAAAACAATAAGAAGTGAAATTTAATATCTCCTCTCTACCTACATTTTGTACCAATGATGTTGTCTAGAAAGTGAATAAAATTTTAACAATTCAGTTATGTAGTTTGTTGAACGCAATTACACTAGTAGAATGAAATCATATTTGTCGTTTTTGATTTACGTAGTTCAATGAAATCCGTTCTTACTATCAGACCACGCGATTTAGCTATGCCAACAATTTGACATCAGAGACTAACGAGATGTTTTAGTAGTTGAAGGTAATAATCATAGAATTTTGACTGACCTAGACTACGTGTTAGATGACACTTATGAGTAAGACATAGTTGATATGTAGAGGGATATGATATTGCCTGAAGGATTTAAACCCATATTATATGAAGTCATTTGGATTTGAATTGGGATCATACTTTGAAGATGATTGATGCCGATTTGAGTGTTATATGAGGCAACGATTCATTCATGATTGCGTGAATATGGTATTGTTAGGTTTGGAATAGCACGAAACAAATGTTTCGTACCTTCAGCCACTCTAAATTTATGGATAGTGGACGTTATATTGAATCATTTAGACTAGCGACGACATTTTAATTTTATTGACAAAATTTATACTTTTCATTTGATGTAGTAACTCTTTATTCGCGTATCCTACTCAATATATCCACTCTTTTTTTTCTACCACTAATTTTATTACCACTTTCAGTACTTTGGTTTTCATCTTTACATGCTAATGCTGTTTTTACTGGTTACACTACCTCAATCCCAATTGATGGAGAAATTCTGGAAGATGTAGGAACCTTTACATATTTGGGCAGCATCATCGACAAACAAGGAGGGTTTGATGTGGATATGAAGGCGCTGATTGGAAAGGCAATGGCAGCATTTCTACAACTGAAAAACATCTGAAACGCAAACCAACTGTCAGTCAATATTAAAGTCAAAATCTTCAATACAAATGTGAAGACAGTTCTGTTGTATGGTGCTGAGACTTGGAGAACTACGAAAAACATTCTTCAGAAGATTCAAGTATTTATAAACAACTGTCTGTATAAGATACTTCGGATTCGTTGGCCAGATACCGTCAACAACAACCTTCTGTGGCAGAGAACTAATCAACTCCCAGCCGAGGAGGAAATTAGGAAAAGATGATGGAGGTGGATAGGACACACAGTGAGGTAACCATCAAACTGCGTCACAAGACAAGCACTGACGTGGAATCCTGAGAGCCAGAGAAAAAGAGGAAGACTCAGGAACACATTGCGTCGGAAATTGGAAACAGACATGATAAGAATGAAGAGCACTTGGGAACAGCTGGAAAGGAAAGCCCAGGACAGAGTTGGTTGGAGAATGCTGATGAGCGGCCTATGCTCCACATGGGGTAACAGGCATTGATTGATTGATTGATGCTAATGCTGTGTAGAAACCTAGGTGGATAGTTATTTGTATCAGGTTTAACTTGGTATACGATTGACTACCAGATGGCCAGTCAATCATAAACAAAGTTTAGCAAGTACAGAAATTCTTTTATTGAAATTTGCATATCACGTTAACATCATGATATTATATCAATATTGTGACTAGCAAAAGTATCGATGTTATATGGTAGTCATGATAATGATAAAGACTAAGCATTGTGAATATGGTTTGAAATAACAGAATGGTGAGACGATGGAACTCGCTGTTTAGAGGAAGACAGAAATTGAATATATTTGAGTCATTATTTCCGTTGTGACGCAAAAATGGTTGCTCATATCGAACGACAATTAGGTGTGCCTGGTCGATAAATGCGCGTCTGTCCTTATGCCCATTCAGTCCCAAGACGGCGATAGAAGAACACAAAACGATAGACCAACCAGACAGAATCAGAATCGTATTACATTTCCAAACATTCCTTTATATATACACAAAACCAGACAACACCGTTAATCAATTAAGAAACTGACATTTATACAAAATAGGAGTAATAGTGAATGTGAACGGGAGTGCATATACACAATTGATTAACCATAGTTCATCAATGAGAAATGATATACTAACAGTTAATGTATCAAATGGAAGGATAGGGTAGAGGGGAAACTGAATAATAATAGAAATATAATGTTAACCTTGTATGCAACCAAAAATAGTGAAATAGTCTACAGAAAACAGTTTTCGAAGATGATCAATCTTCTTTTGGTGCCCGGCATATTAGTTTCTGAGTCTGAAGTATGTTAGCAAATATCCCCAACTTCTGATCTCTTATTCGACACAGACGTCTGATAAGTAGACTGCACGTGTCAATATTAACTCAGGCACACAGTCAGTGATTTCAGTTTGAAATTGTCTTGGTTTGGACAGTTCTGGCTTTCTTTTACGTTAGATATAACTACATCCTATTCTATACCATGATCATCATGAATAAGTCTGTGATATGTCGTGGACTTATCTAGTCATGATATATGGAGAATAATAACCTTGCTGGGCACCAATACCACAACCACACATAGAAGTTGCTTTCTCGACGTCCGTACGTCTACCCTTATAGCACTAGTCCCCAAGCCGGATTAAAGAACACGAAATAATTGAACCAACAACTACGGACAAATTATATTTCATTCACCCGTTTATCTATGCACAAAACCTGACCCACAATTGACCAGTCAGGAAAAATAACATTCATACAAAACAAGAACAATAATAACTGGAACTTAGGTGGGGGGATGTGTATAAACAGGTACATAGTTAACCAGTTTGAGTTCCTAAATGGGGAATAATACGACAGGTTAAACTGAACTGGACTAAGGTGAGTGGAACATAGTAATAATAATAATAACACAAGAAGTATTATGTTTGATTTACATATACCCGAATTAAATGAAATAATCCTCTGAAAAACCAGTACTGAATGTTAATTGTTATTCTCGTATCACCTTTTATGTCACTATGTGAATATTCGGCCTCAGTGAACTTTGAAGTAGTTCACATTTAGAACAATGTACATATCTATGCGTTATTGTTCCGAGACTATTTTAGTCGAATCTCCCAATTTTCATTGACAGTACACAGAAATTGTTAGAGATATTATTCTCTTCTATCATGACTAAATGTCATTATGATGTACTATTTTGTAAATAAGTAATGTAATTCGTTTAACGATAATATGATATCACATAACAACGTATGTGTATTGGTTACTAGTTAATATGACACTAATGAAACACTTAATTCAAGTGATACATTATTACGCCGGGAGATTAAAAAAAAGTAGCGAACTTTCAGAACTGTATTTTGGAGGACTATTGTCATTATTTTATTTATGAGTAATGTAATCATTTTATTTCTATGACTGTTACGTTTCCCTTGCCCGGTTTTCTCGTTTAGTGTATTCATTATTTGTATATTGTTTATTACTATGAACTATGGTTACTTTGTTGCGTACAAGTTCTCCCCATTCACTGCCACTACTTCTTTTGTTCTGTATCAGTATTAAATTCTTGATTGGTTTAATGTGTGGTCTGGTTTTATGTGTATATAAAGGCATGATTAAAATATAATACGATCTCGATTTCGCTCTCTCCGTTTTCCAGTTCTAATTTCTGGTTCTTCTGTTGTTAGCCTGTGGGGGTGAGTGGGCTTTAGTCAGTCGTGCATTATCAACTAGGCACACTCTTCATTAGCGTTCGCTACAACCAACCAAATCCTCCCTCTCTTTCTTCGCGTCATAACATACATATTAATATCAAATCAGATGAAGAAGTAGAACTAAAACTAACGACTTGAAATTAACACAATTATAGAGCAGTCACAAATGCGAAATCACAGATAGAGAATAACGAAGAAAGTATATAAGTTACAATATTTAATTCTTTCAAATGTAACACGGTATCTAACTGTTCGATATGCCAGGCACCTAAAGAAGATTAGTCATCTTCGAGAACTGTGTTTTAAGAGATTATTTCGATTATTCTAACTGTGGATAATCTAAACATTTCATTTGTATAGCTATTACGTTCCTCTTACCCGATCCTCCCGTTTAGTTTATTTACTCTTAGTATATTGTTTGTGACTATAAACTACAGTTACTTGGTTGTGTACAAATTGTCCCCATTTACTGCCACTATTTCCTTTGTTCTGTATCAGTGTGAGATTCCTAATTGGTTCGCTGTGTGGTCTGATTTTGTGTATATGTAATAGCATGATTGAAATACAATACGATTCCAGTTCTGATTCTGGTTCTGTCTGGTTAGTTCTTCTATCTCTGGATTGGGACTGAATAGGCATAGGGCAGACGCGCACTTATCGAATAGACACACCTCATTGTCGTTCGATAACCCAAACAAATTTCTTCGCATCATAACACTGTTCTTAGTTAGTAAGTGATCATTACTCTCCAAGCAAACGAATCATGTTTCTCAAAAAAATGTAAAAATTTTCTCATTGTCAACTTCACTGGCATATATTAATTATTCATCTTTTCTCTAGTTTTCTATTAGTGTGGTAGCTGAATATCTTCAGTGTTCTGCTTCCCGTCATTAGTTATCAAATTAAAAATACTCTTCGTTTTATTTGTTTCTAGGCAACTAAATATCGTCACTGTTCATTACACATGAAACAATGTCTTAAGGTTGCGTACACTAATTTGTATTTGGTAAATGAGATACATCAGTCACTCAGTAAAATATATGGTAAATCGTTCACCGCTCAACTAGAATACCCTGTGTTTGATCCTTGGTGTAGATGCACCCTACCTTAGAGTGTCACACATGGACAAATTAGCTATCCAGTGCTTCCTGGTGGCCAATAATTGTCAAATTAAAATATATATTGATGATATCTTCATGATTATCTTCAGTAATACTAGCAAAATCAGTCACAATCGAGTTAAAACTTGAAGTAGATATGTTTCGGTTCAAGTTGTTTCGGTAATCATCCACAACTGTGAATGGATATGTGTTATGTATTGCGAAAAAATATACAGTGCCCTTGATAATTGCCAATCAGTATACGTACACGTCTTCCTCGCGACTACCAGTCCCCCAAACCGTAATAGAGAAAATAACGATTTATCAGCCAAATAGACACAGTCCAATCCAACCCAATTCCGGTCATATTGTATTTCAATCATGCCTTTATGTATACACAAATTCAGACCACACAGTGAACCAATTAGGGATTTTAGACTAATACGAAACAGAAGAGATTGTGGCAGTGAATGGGGGGGTAACTTGTACACAACTAGTTAACTGTAGTCTATAGTAAGAGACAATATAATAACAGAAAATATACTAAACGGGAGGATAGGGTAATAGGAATGTAACAATAATAGAAATGTAATGTTTACATTACACATGAAACAATGTCTTAAGGTTGCGTACACTAATTTGTATTTGGTAAATGAGATACATCAGTCACTCAGTAAAATATAGTTTATTTGTTTCTAGGCAACTAATATCGTCACTGTTCATTACACATGAAACAATGTCTTAAGGTTGCGTACACTAATTTGTATTTGGTAAATGAGATACATCAGTCACTCAGTAAAATATATGGTAAATCGTTCACCGCTCAACTAGAATACCCTGTGTTTGATCCTTGGTGTAGATGCACCCTACCTTAGAGTGTCACACATGGACAAATTAGCTATCCAGTGCTTCCTGGTGGCCAATAATTGTCAAATTAAAATATATATTGATGATATCTTCATGATTATCTTCAGTAATACTAGCAAAATCAGTCACAATCGAGTTAAAACTTGAAGTAGATATGTTTCGGTTCAAGTTGTTTCGGTAATCATCCACAACTGTGAATGGATATGTGTTATGTATTGCGAAAAAATATACAGTGCCCTTGATAATTGCCAATCAGTATACGTACACGTCTTCCTCGCGACTACCAGTCCCCCAAACCGTAATAGAGAAAATAACGATTTATCAGCCAAATAGACACAGTCCAATCCAACCCAATTCCGGTCATATTGTATTTCAATCATGCCTTTATGTATACACAAATTCAGACCACACAGTGAACCAATTAGGGATTTTAGACTAATACGAAACAGAAGAGATTGTGGCAGTGAATGGGGGGGTAACTTGTACACAACTAGTTAACTGTAGTCTATAGTAAGAGACAATATAATAACAGAAAATATACTAAACGGGAGGATAGGGTAATAGGAATGTAACAATAATAGAAATGTAATGTTTACATTACACATGACCATAATAAATGAATTAGTCCTCTAAAACACAGTTCTAGAAGTTTTTTCACTCTTCGTTAGTGGTCCGACATAACAATATGTACAGAAGTTGTCCAATATATTTGTATTGTACTAAATTAATTTCGTCAAATATATATGAAAACTTACCATGGATAGATAAATAACTCAACTTTCATTCAATTTTGAAACAGTCTATAACTTTTCCAGCTTTAAAATAACACTGAGATATGTTTAAACATGTTTGGCTTATTACTATAACAGTTGAATATAGCACTGTAATTTGCATGGAATATACTGATAGTAATGTTTAATGATGTAATGATTCTTGATCATACACTGAATATTCTATCGTATTGTGTTCTTTAATTCTTTCTCATAGCCTTCAAGAAAGTGATTATGAAATGCTGCGTGTAATCTTGAAAGTTATCTGATTGGATAGCAATGTTTCTCTTTGATTAATTATCTATAAGTGTTTTGAATGATGCAAAAAATGCGCTTAGTATAGTGTATTATGTATGCAAAATTTAACTAAAGAATCTTTCAGTACAACAACTACACCAAAGTCTGTGTACAATCAAAGATTTAGAAGTATACTGTTATTAGAACTATGCTGTTAATGTAAAACTATGTATAACACATTATGACGAAGAACATACAACTGATAAACGTTACTTAAAAGATTATCTGTTGTATGCGCATAGATCCTAAGAATGTTACAAGGATAAATATAACATTTAAACAATTTATCCAGCATATATTTTTAGATAGTTCTATCAGCCCTCCTTATAATTTTTAGGAAGGCAAGAGGTGAATTGGTGATGAGTGTAATCATTTCGAGTTTGAGAATCGACTTGACAAAGTGTACAATATCCATAGGAGATCTGAAGAACATCCCATAAATTTCGAGAAAATTGGGTAAGCTAAAATCACAGATAATCAGTAGGATGATTATAAAGTAGATGAAGAATAATAAGTGTATATTACATAATGTAGTATAAACAACCAGACTGCTTAAATAAGTAACATTAATAACTGATTTAACAATAACAATAATTGTAGTTGATTGAATTCGTCGCAGTTTGATGTTGACAAGATACGATTAAAACCAGGAAGTATTGAACAATTGTTTCGTCCTAATATGGGACTACTCAGCAGTGTGCACACTAAATTCCGCCCCAGGAGCTCCAAGTTGGCTAACAGCTAACCCTCTGTGCCACTGGGCCGACATCCAATGATATAATTCCAACTCCCATCAATTTGTGATATATAGAGCAACGATCATTGATTGTCGTTGGTGGTAACTGTCTCACTCCCTACAATAATGTTATGTAATATGACAAATGTTGTCATTGTAATTGTGATAATAATGATAAGAAATTCATGTTGATTAGGTAAAATATTATCAAGTCAGTAATGGTGATCAGAAAATTTCAACAGAAATTGGCGTGAATTGAGAGAGGTTAATGTCTAATTATAATTGAAGCAGTTTGGAAGAAGCAGAAGACATGTTTGTGCAATGGGGGTTTACTCTAGTCAGATGCTATAATTGGTGGTACTATGTAATTCACTCAACATATTTACATATATGCTTTATTTCGGCCATCATAATGCTTCTTTTCAAGAATTTTTAAGTATAAGAGCATAATCATGAAGTTGCCAAAAACAATTGTCTGTCCAAATATTTCTTATTTCTGTTTGAGTTGGATTGTGACTGGAAAGTAGAATTCGAAACTAGCGTCTAATCCTATTTGGATCTCGTCGTGGCGTCTGACACAAAATGAAGTGAGTCTGAGTCCCGGTGTGGACATTGACACCGAGATGACGATTCATCCAGCTGATGAGTCTCAACTAGGACGAAACGCGTCTGCTGGATTCCACTTAACAGCCACAATCCAACTCAAGCAACACTTGTGAATAATTGGTATATCGAGGCAATCCGCTCACAATGTTCCTTTAGCTACAGAGACTGATAAATTTCAGTCCATGATAAATCGACAGGAAGATGCGAATACATTCAAATTTCGTATCTCTAATCACTTTTTGGGGATCTTTAAATATTTAATAAGATTTGATCAAATCTACCATGGTAGTGATAAGTTGGCAACTGTTGCTTTCTGAATACATACATTTAGCTAAAGTTGAGTGTTATACACTACGTCTTATCGATTCACGAACTCAAATTAGTAACACCCTAATCACCGTTTCACCTCTTAAACGAGTTTTCATACACATTTACACTTATATATATTGTAAAGATGCTTCATGCCAGTTCAATTCCATCGTCGATGCTTATGATCGCCTATTATACTGTTATAACTTAATAAGTAGTTACGGTTGTCTAGCATCTACTGATGAGAACCAACGAAATCGAAATGCATTCATATTATTTACAGTCAAATTTTATTCTTGCTTTATTCAAATTCATAAAAGAAACCAATTGTGTGAAACTTTCAATCTTTTAAATTAAAATAGCTGTTTTGAGATGAAAACTAGTAGAAAGACTAAGTGATATGCATATCATCTACTGGTATATCAGTAATCAACAATGAAACTTTGCAATTATATAATAACTACTTGTTAGTAGTATAAACTTAATATAAAAATTTAATGCAATGAATTTATTTTTTACATTTTGTAATATTGTGATTGTCTGTAACAGTCTCATTTTCAATTGTTTGAGTTTCAATCAACCAGCCTAATTTATACCTAATATTTTGTTTGATTGAATATATGACAGATTGATGTTGGCAGGGTACCATTGACAACAAGGAAGCACTGGACAGCTGTTTCGTTCTAGCGTGGAACTCCTCAGCAGTGCGCACCCCAGATTCCGCACCAGGGGCTTCAGGTTGACGCGAACGCCTAACCATCTGCATCACTGGGTCGAAATCCAATGGAAAATTTCCCACTTCCATCAATTTGTGATATATAGCGCGACGACCATCCATTGTCATTGGTGATAACTGTCTCACTCCCGACAAGTCTGAACTCCACCAGTCACGACTTCTCACTAGAGCTTCAGGAACATCCTGGAGTTAGTCAATAATGAGCTCATTATTATAGTTGAATCGGGATGGTTATTTTTGTGGAGATCGGTTATTTTGTTTGATTGAATATATCACAGATTGATGTTGGCAGGGTACCATTGACAACAAGGGAACACTGGACAGCTATTTCGTTCTAGTGTGGAACTCCTCAGCAGTGCGCACCCCAGATTACGCACCAGGCGCTTCAGGTTGACGCGAACTCACACTAGAACAAAACAGCTGTCCAGTGCTCCCTTGTTGTGTCAATGGTACCCTGCCAACATCAATCTGTGATATATTCAATCAAACAAAATAACCAATCTCCACAAAAATAAGCATCCCAATTCAATTATACCTAATACTTAGATACTAAACTAAAAGTTTCAGACAATAAACCAACTTCAGTTAAATAAGCATTACTATTTGTCAAGCACTGAATAGATACATTCCAATCAAGTATTCACCAACTTCAGTCATTCTTCTATTTATCTAAATAATGAATACTTCATCATAATATTCAATAATCTTTACTAGCCTGACTATTCTCTTCAGCATGTGTGTACATTTTGTACTTGTTGGTTTATATTTCCCCTCAACTATACTTGACATTCCGTATTAATACTTCAAAACCGTCATTTCTTACCATATTTAAGTTTGTTTTGTGATTAATTACTTTTTACTTTCAATAAATCACCCATACTGCGCACAACTTAATCATTACCATTCGGCGCTTATAACAAGTATACAATGTCTAGTAATTGATAATATCTCTGATTAACATATTATAATCTTAATTATTGTAACCAAGTAAGTGGACACTATGCGTTACCCCGTTGATATGTTTTGTTGATTAAACTTAATTACTTGGTTTTAAATCGTTGAAAGGGTATACGTCAACTCATATTTCAACTACTGAATTACATGATGATGTTTATTTCTGTATTCGAATGTTGGTTAAATTTAAGCGCAGCAGTACACGGGATTTTTGGAATAACAAAATTTCGATTACTTACATCATAATTAGCACTAAGAACAATCAGTTTTTGTTCTTATTAACCATTGTCCTTTCGTTGTTAATTTTTTTCTTCTCGTCGCATTCTTTCAAACACTTTGGAAGTCTTGTAACTGGTTTATTTTCTTAATTGAAAGTACCAGTATAAGAAGTGCTAACTATTTCGATTGACTGTAAATACTCCTAGTGCCGCTTTGTTATAATTGAGCATACTTGTATTTATAACGCACTTAGGGACTTACAAACAGGCTTGAACTGAAATTATGTTGTTTGTATTCGTCACAGACTCATCTTAATTGGGTACCACTAGTAACCAAGGAAAACTATATAGTTGTTTCATCCATGTATTGTACTCTTCAATAGTAAATACTCTCGACTTCGTATGGAATCTAACATAGGACTTCCAGGTATTACGGTGAATGTTTAACTATCAGTATCACTGGGTCGACGTCTAAACATATAATCCCCACTTGGATCAACTAAATACTAATCTCCACAAAAGCACCAAGATTTAACTAAAGTAATAAGCTCACTAGTGACTATTGAGAAGTCGCGAAGGTGTAATTCAAACATGTCGAGTGTGAAATAGTTGTTACTGATGACAATCGATGATCATTGCACTATATTACAAATTGATCAACGTGGGAATTTTACAATTGTGCACCGCAAACCAAGTGGTATAAGTGGCTATTTGATTATTCTGTGAACTGAAGGTCCTGAGTTTAACGTTGTGGCGGGATCTAAGGTGAGTACTGCCGATAAGAATTCCCATAGTAGAGTACATAAGTTTTCTACTTAACTTTCAAGTAGTGGAAATTTATTCTCATGTTGGTCAATATATACATTCATTGAGTTTAATTGTTTGTATTCGTCACAAATCGGTGTTGGTTTGATGCTGCTGAGTGCCACCAAGGAGCAAGCGATGGTTATTGTGTCCAAGTATGGGACTTCTCTGCTCTAACAGAGAATCGAACGTATGGCCTACAGTTCTCGCGGTAAACACTGAAATATCTTTACTACTGATGTAGCAGGTGCTAGTGGTAAAATTTCAACTTTCATGTAGAGCATGACAATCACTAATTGTTACTCGTGATAACTTTCTCACTCCCTGGAAGTATGAACTTTACAATTCACGACTTTTCGATGAAACTTCAGAGACATCCTAAATTTAGTCACTAGTGAGCTGATTATTGTTTTTGAAAACAGTTTTGTGGAGATAGGTATTAAGTTTACTTACTTGTATTTATCACAGATTAATTACATTCTTATAATAATATATCAATGACAAATGATTGATGATAATCACAGAAACAGAAGATAACAATCTAGTCTATTCAAAACATGATACAACCGGTTTGATGCCTGATAACTTAGAAACTTTACCTATAAGGTATACTGATTTGTTTTGTTGTTAGTTAGTTAGTTAAATTGAAAAACTGTAAATATGTAACTTAGTGTAGTGTTTCTTTTAGTATCCTAAGTATTTACTTCATTTGATAGTTAATGTTGATGACATTTTTCTCTCTGAAAAATTGAAGAAAGAAATAACAATAATCAGATATTTAAAAGTCAATCAAATTTTGAATCTTGAATAACAAACATAATCCAAACTTTTGATTTGGATTGTAGCTAACAAACGAAATCCAGTAGGCGCATTTCATCATATTTGGGACTCGTCAATTGAATGTACCTGCATTCTAGCGTTGATGTTTACACTCAAACTCGAGCCCAGTACATTTCGTTTCAAACGCCACCATGTCTGCCACTTGGCTACAGTTAAATTGTACTAACTTTCATAAGTTCATGGAAGTGGGAATTCTATCATTGGACACCGGCCTAATGGTGAACAGGGCGTTTGTCAACCTGAAGGCGCTGGGTGAGATACCCTGGAAGAATCGAGTGTACTCGCTACTGATAAGTCTAACACTACAACCAAACCACTGTGAAGAGCTTCCAAGTACTATCATTCTGTGAAGTATACAAACAACTAAATTTCTCGTGTTTTAAACATTCACACACCGCACTGTTCATACCCAATTGTAATCAACAAACGTGTAAACACAAAAATATATCTCACTGTGAAACAACATGATCCATAATGAGAAGACTTCAATAAATTCAGACTTGTAATTTGATTTTGATGCTTCATTTGATTATTTGTTCTCTGAAAAAGAGGCTTGCACTAAATCGAGAAACGTCAGAAATTTCAATTTCCCTTCACTGGATATTATGGATGTATACTACTTAATTATATAAACAACTTATGCAATGCTCAATTTATTAGAAGTTATCAAGTTTAACCTTGGTATTGATGTCTGCGAATTAGACATTTAATTAGAGCAAATACTTAAATAAAGTGAACCAGCGATTGTGACGAATTGACATTAGTCAAACAGTTCACAACGCTGTTAAATCATACAGCTGCAAGCAAATTCAATACAACAATTGACTGGTTAATAATTGATTTCTCCACTGTTCCTAACCTCACTGATAACATCGATGAGGCAAGTGTTAACGATCCAGCCTTGTTTTTAATCAACAGTTTCCATGGGCGTATCCACCTGTATTCTATCTCTTCTATTTAATCTATTTGAATTCGTCCATATATACATTGATTCTGTTATCAATCATTTTTTACATGCAACGAGACCTTTTTGAAGTATTTCATCTCCAACGAAGCCAATACTATGGGCTATTTCTAAGGCATGTAGTGTAACCCATAATCTATTTTCAATCTTTATGAGGTATTCCATAGATCTATGAACATGTTTCAAACATCAAGCTTTCTTGAAGTTTGTTTTTTATAAACCGCATAACACTCACTACACTTCATTTCACAGACACAATTTTGTTGTTCCTCCTTAGATATCTTATCTTTTACTTTTAATAGAACTGATCTTCTGGACTCACTCATAAAATATTAAAATTTTTATGCTGGGTTCGTTAAGCATCATCCTGATCGCCTTCTATGTTTCATTACGGTATAGAGTCACTACATTTCTGAGTAACTGCTGTGCGTAACTTGAAAGGTGCACTAACTTTCTTTTCCCTTCACTGTTAACAATCTTTTCCAAAATCACTTTAGGGTAGTTATTTGCTTTAAATATAGCCAGGATCACATCTATTTCATTTTGTTTGTTTTCTGTCTCTATGAAAAGACGATTACCTACATCGATCAAATTTCTAGTAACTTTAACGTTTGTAGATAAAGAAGGTGTTTATTTATAATCTAGGTATCTTTCAGAATGATTTTCGGAAAATGCTAGTTTTCACACTGTTGTCATGTCAAGAAAAGCTAGTTTGTAGGGGTTCATAAATATAGATCAAGTTGGATTCTGACTGGCAAGGAAATACAGACAGCTATTGAGTCTAAACAATCACTGTGATGTTCGGCAAGAATAACGTTCTTTGTGAATCAATCAATCAACGCCTGTTGTCCCATACGGTACATAGGCCGCCGACCACCATTCTTCAACTAACTCTGTCGTCAACTCTTCCTTCCAGTTCTTCCCTCGTGCTACTTATTCTCTACATGTTTGCCTCCAGTTCTCAAAGGAATGTGTTATTTGGTTTTGAGGATTTCAAGTTATGCTTGTCTTTCGATACAGTTTGATGATTTCCTCAATGTTTATCCTATCGACCTCCAGCGTCTTTTCCTATTTACTTTCTAAGCCGTAAGTTGATTCGTTCTCTGCTACAGAAGGTTGTTGTCAATGGTATCTGTCCAACGAATCCGAAGTATGTTGCACAGATAGCTGTTTACATGTACATGTACCTTTTGAATGATGGATAGTTTTCGTAGTTCTCAATAAAAGTTTCAGCTCCATACGATAGAACTATCTTCATATTTGTATTGAAAATGCTGACTTTGATGTTGACTAACATTTGGTTTGGGTTGTAGATGTTTTCCAGTTGCAGACACGGTTCCCTTACTTTGCCAATTCGTTCCTTCACATTTACATCAGATCCTCTTTGTTTATTGATAACACTCCCAGATTTCTCCCATTTTAACTCTTTTTAACATTCTTGGTATGGGTTGATATTCAGGATTGTTACTGTTCGATTCACACCAGTACACCATCCAACTGACGTGTGTAAAATAGGTTTTTCAGCATACGATTTGCATTCTACTGATTTACTTGTTCCAGCAATAGGAACAGTGGGAGGCCGGGGGGGCGGAGAGACATCTCTACATCGTTAAGATAAATGCATATCCATGTGTATACACATACATACAACCTATGTAAAATCTATAAATCAAGATAACATTACTGTATAAGAATAATTTGTGATTCTGTTCATGCTTTATCTCTGTTTCCGGGAACATGATTATGGAATTGTTCAATCATTAAAATGATGATAATAATAATAATGAATATAATCAATGTATGAATATGAGCGACATTTGTACCTGTATCAATGAATATACATTTATATATACATGCAAAACTGTCAACTACTTTGTTAATATGCATAGCATCGATTCTACAATGTTTCTCTTATTTATAAAAAGAGAGAATATAAGAGACAATCTAAAAAAAAAAAAGTATGAAAGAGGGTGTGTGAATAGTGTGACTAGAGAAAGGAAGGGGGGGATAAAAGTTTGAGAGTGGAGGGAGGGGTTACAAACAGGGAACAAACAAAAATATTTCACTACACATTATCTAAGTAATAAGGTACATATTGTAAAAAGAAATCACTAAAACAAAAGAATAGACACATGTGCACATATGTCTGTGTGTGTGTGTGAATGCGTATAGAAGAAAGGAAAAGAAACAGTAAGTTATTCATTAAAGCCGGAAATTGTAAGCATTACAACAAGGCATAATGCACATTAATGTATGTTATAGAGAATAAAGAATGTTTTTTCTACAAAGAATAACTAGGAAAAAAAAAAGTATAATAAAAAACAAATGTAGAATCTAAGACTAATGAACTAGCAATGTTGATTTGCTTACTTTTTTTTTCATGAAAGAATATAAACAGGTAACTGAAGATGAACTCTGTGTGTGTGTGTGTTGGGAGTGGGATTGTCTTTTAGTGGCATTACTGCCAGTTTGAAATGATTTTCGGATTAATAGATAAGATGAAGTATGTCAAATGTTTATTCAAGTACATCGAATAAGTTAAAGTTATGAAATTTGCTTCTCCCGACTGTTGTTATGGACTGAAAGTGATCGATGTTTGTTACCATTGATAATATACAATCCAAAACAGCATCAAAAGGAAGATACAGACAGTTTTAGACTCTATATGCATATTCGTTACACAACTGTAACCTTGTAGATTCAGTAGCTTAATGATGGACAAGATGATGTTTGACACTAGCGGACTGATCACATGGATGTAAGCACATTCAGCTAACGAGTCACAAATAGAAATCTACTTCCCAATCATAATCTAACTTTATTTAAAACAATAAATCTAAAATGTAAAAGATGCTATTTTGATAATAAGCACAGTACCGTAATCATCAATTACAGTTAGGGAAAGTAATTAAAACATTAGATAATAGCTGATTTAACCAAAGAAATACACTGAACACAAGGGATCAAAAGTGATCTGAATAAATAACGTAGAAGGAGGAACAGCTCAAATTAATAACCAAAGCTAAAAGAGCAATCAGGACAATCCTGACAAGACATAAAAGATACGTAGACTAAGTAAATAATTAAGACTCAATATCTATGTTATCTGATCTTACACTGGTTAACCAAGCATCAGCAAATAACCAGTCCACAACCACGAAGGTTGATCTAAAGAACAGTTTCAACTTAATGCCTTTTATGAAGTAGGATTTACCCATACAATCCATTTTAGTTAAAAAACCTTCTTATGGTATTATTATTATCTGATTTTGTTTCATGTTTTTTTTAGTAACTTACTTACTTATACCCGTTACTCCTCGCTGAGGAGTATAGGCCGCTCACCAGGGTTCTCCATTTAACTCTGTCCTGAGCAATCCTTTCCAATTGTTTCCAGTTGCTGTTCATCCTTTTAATGTCTGCTTACAATTCTCGACGCAGCGTGTTCTTTGGCCTTCCACTTTTCCGTTTCCCAACAGGATTCCATGTTAATGCTTGTCTCGTGATCCACTCTGATGGTTTGCGTAATGTATGTCCTATCTATTTCCAACGTCTTTTCCTAATTTCGTCTTCGGCTGGAAGTTGGTTTGTCCTCTCTCATAGTAAGCTGTTGCTGATGGTTTCCGGCCAACGGACATTCAGTATTTTTCGTAGGTAGTTGTTTATAAATACTTGTGCCCTTCTGATGATGTTTGCAGTAATTCTCCAAGTTTCAGCTCCATACAGCAGGACTGTCTTCACGTTCGAATTGAAGAGTCTGACTTTGAGGTTAGTTGATATTTGCTTTGAGTCCCATATGTTTTTCAACTGTAGGAATGCTGCTCTGGATTTGCCGATCCTTGTCTTTACATCTGCATCGGACCCCCCTTGTTCATCGATGATGCTCCCCAGATATGTGAAAGCATTCACTTCTTCCAAAGTTTCTGCATCAAGTCCAATTGGGTTGGTGCTCCCCGTGTTGTATTTAAGAATCTTGCTCTTTCCCTTATGTATGTTCAAGCCTACTGATGCTGAAGTTGCTGCTACACTGGTTGTCTTTGCTTGCATTTGTTGGTGTGTATGTGCTAAGAAAGCTAGATCATCTGCGAAGTCCAAATCATCGAGTTGCATCCTACTTGTCCATTCAATTCCGTGCATCCCCTCAGATGTGGAGGTCATTATAATCCATCCAGTCAACCACTAGGAGGAAGAGAAAAGGTGAGAGTAGGCAACCTTGTCTGACTCCGGTCCTCATTGTGAATGCATTTGTCAGTTGTCCTCCATGCACAATTTTGCACTGTGTTCCGTCGTAAGAGTTCCGGATGATGTTGACGAGTTTCTCTGGTACGCCGTAGTGTCGAAGAAGTTTCCATAGTGTTCTCCTATCTACACTATCAAACGCCTTCTCATAATCAATGAAGTTGATGTACAGGGGCGAGTTCCATTCAATTGATTGTTCAACGATGATCCGTAGTGTTGCGATTTGGTCCGTGCACGACCGATCCTTCCGAAAACCAGCTTGTTGATCTCGAAGTTGAGCCTCCACTGAATCTTTCATTCTGTTCAACAATACTCTGTTAAAGACTTTCCCTGGTATCGACAGTAGCGTGATCCTCTGTAGTTGTCACATTTGCTCAAATCTCCTTTCTTTGGTATCTTGATAAGATGTCCTTCTTTCCAGTCTGCCGGCACTTGTTCTTCCTCCCAGATCTTTTTGAATAAAATGTGGAGTATCCTTGCTTTTAGGTCGATATCTGACTTGAGTCCTTCAGCTGGTATATTGTCAGGTGCTGCTGCTTTCCCACTTTTGATTTGTCTGATGGCCATCTTGATTTCTTCCATCGTTGGTGGAGTGACATCTATCGGGAGATCTGTAGGTGCTGCGTCGATGTCCGATGGGTTCAGTGGAGCTGGCCTATTTAGAAGTTCCTCAAAGTGCTCTAACCATCTACTCCTTTGTTCTTGAATCTCAGTGAGTGTCTTGCCTTCTTTGTTCTTGACCGGTCGCTCTGGTTTACCATGTTTATCTGCCAGTTTCTTCGTTGTGTCGTATAGCTGTTTCATATTTCCTTCTCTTGAAGCCTTCTCCGCTGTCGTTGCCAGGCCTTCGATGTATTTCGGTTTGTCGGCTGTAATGCTCTTCTTTACCTGCTTATTTGCTTCTGAGTATTCAGATTGGGCCTTTATTTTCTCTGTTCTTGTTCGGCTGTTGTTGATTTTTAGCTTCTTGTTCCTCCTTTGTTAAATTTTGCTCAATGTCTCAGTGGAGATCCATTCCTTATAATGGTGCTTCTTGCGGCCTAGAACCTCCTGACACGTTGATGTTAGTGCTTCTTTCCAGTTGTTCTCCATAGTGGTTTTTTCTTCCTTCAGTAGATCTTGTAAGGCTTGGAACGTGTTGTTGAGAGATATTTTGAATTCGTTGAGTTTGTCAGTGTCTCGGAGAAGGCCTGTATTGAACCGTTGTACTGTTGACACTCCAGTTGTCCACTGCTTCTTTAGCTTCAGTTTCATTTTGGATACCACCAGGTGGTGGTCTGAAGCTATGTCAGCTACTCTCCTGGTTCGCACATCTTCCATTGATCTTCTAAATTTTTTATTGATACATATATGATCTATTTGATTCTCAGTAGTATGATCCAGTGAGATCCATGTAGCCTTGTGTATGCGTTTGTGGGCGAATATTGTACCATCTATAACCAATTTGTTGAAGGCACATAGGTTTGTAAATCATTCACCATTGTCATTTCTTTCTCCCAGTCCTTGTCGTCCCATGATTTCTTCATATCCAGTGTTGCCCATTCCGACTTTGGCGTTGAGGCCCCCATCAGGATTGTCAGATCCTTTCCTCGACACTTTGCTATAATTGATTGCAGTCTGTCATAAAACTGATCTTTGTCTTCGTCGTTGCCGTCGTCGGTTGGTGCATAGCATTGGATAATATTCATTGTAATCTCTTTCTTGATTGTTTTGAAAGATGCTTTGATGATCCTAGGTCCATGTGTTTCCCATCCTACAAGTGCATTACGTGCCTCCTTGGACAGCATCAGAGCAACTCCTTGGGTGTGAGGAGCATTTTCCTCTTCGTGTCCGGAGTATAGTAGCGTCTCTCCTGAAGCCAATGTTTTCTGTCCAGCTTGAGTCCAATAGGTTTCGCTGATTCCGAGTATTGTCAAGTTGTATCTCTTCAATTCTGCAGCTATTTGATTTGTCTTCCCGCTCTCCCACATTGTTCGAACATTCCATGTACCTATAAAAATATTTGCTCTGGTTGTTAGAAGGGGAGGCATCGGCCTCATGACTTCCGAAGAATTTCGGCTTTCATCATGAGGCGTCATAAACAATCCTTCCACTCCCAGGGCAGAGTTTAAATGGTTCATCTTGTTTAATCTGGTTTGCGTTTTTTTAGTAAGTTTGGGTTTTTACGGGATGGGGGTGCTAGCCCCATGCCCAACCTTCCTCCTTTACCCGGGCATGTGACCGGCAGTAACCCTAGGAGGGCTACAGGCGTGTACTTAATAATGACTAACTTCAATAAAAAGTTCTGGAGTTCTACTGAGAAGATATGGCCAGACTTGTTTATACCCATCGAATGTAAGTGATGTCGGGTAATACGCCGCTAATTAACTACGTTAGAAACGCAATTAACTACATACCAGCTTATTAGTTTGTCTTAAGTGCTAGCTACAAAATGTTTAAATGTTCTGCTTCATATCGTTGGTGGAGAATTGGGGATGAACTACTAAGTAGTCCTATACTAGGAGAAAAAGGCAGTCTAATACCCACTAATTTTCTGTAGTTATCTAGCTGAGATTAATTTATGATGTGAGATTTCAAATTACATATATTTGTAACGAACTAATGTATAAGAGTGTTATAACGCCACTGCTATGTTTTCATTGCCAGTTGAGACAATATACACGTGAGTTCTTTTGGACTTAATACGATTCTCGTACGATCTCTAGGGTATCCGAATTATACGTTTGATTGCTACGATTTTCTCGATACCGATTAACTGCGAACGCTACCTCAGATACTTGTACTTCTGTCGGATACCACAACTTGTTTCCCAACCCACAGCTATTCCAAAAGACTGGACTTGTAGGAAGATTGTATTGTGGACCAAAACGTAGATGAGATTGGCGAACAACGTTTATGTATATATATATATATACGCCCACTGAGTCATTACAAAATATTCATTTATCGAACAACTCCAAACGATGCATTACCAAAGCATAAATCTCCTCCCACAGGCCCTTATGGCTAGAAAACTGAAAACGATCCATATCCTGATGCTGCCGAGCAGGACCACACGTACAGCGACCAAGAACATGCCGGGGTATGAGATTCTCAGTCAGCCAATCCCTGCACCAGTGTGTCAAGTGTAATTAACATAAAATCATATAAAAATTGCATAAGGGATTACTAATTGGTTTTTTTAATCAGTGTGGATACATATAAAGAAATGATATGACAGGTAAGTCAAGGCGAATGACTAAGTTGAAGTACTATTTTTTAGAACAATATTCCATATATTTTGATGTTATATGTATTAGACGTTTTCCTCCCATTGTATGTATATTCCCTTCTCATTAACCACGCATTTGGTCCATTAACTAAACCTATGACACTTCATTCATAAATTGTAACTAATTAACCGTGTACATGTTCCTTCAGTTTCCTGTCGTTGTTGATTCTGTTTTGTATTGACGTTACTTTTACAAATGGTTTGTTGTATGGTCTGTTTGTACATGTATGTAAGTGAATGGCTAAAATATATGTTTGACTTAGCTGATTAGTTGGCCAATCATAAGTCTTTACTATTTCAACCTAGGATTAGTAATCAACGAGGAAGATGTAACGGCATCGAACGGTAGTCTTAGTGTCATCGCTAACAGTATTGGTTAGAACAAGGTTGTATTACTAACTGGCCAGCCATTCATGATGCATCAAAAAACTTGAGAGCATGCGATAAATTATATCATTGTTACACGATTCAGTGTAACACATAAATCAAGACATAGCAAAAGTAACTGAATCGAAGTGGTTTGTGAAGATTGGTACTAATTTATAGTTGACTGAATTCGTCACAGATTAATGCTGTCAAGGAACCACTGAAAACCAGGGAGTGTTGGATAATCGCCCCACCCAGGTATGGGACTTCTTAACAGTGTGCACACTAGATTCTGCACCAGGAGCTTCAGGTTGGCAAATGCTCAACCCTCCACACCAGTTAACTGGTATCCAATGGTAGGATTCCCACTTTCATCAATTTGTGGTATAGTGCTACGATTATCCATTGTCATCAATGATAACTGTCTCACTCCACCCATCATGACTTCTCATTAGCAAAAGTATTTCAATGGTTTATTGTTATGATGGTTTGGTACGGTCACTTCATCATCATCATCATCAGCAGCAGCAGCAGCAACGTTGAACCGGGCACAAACGCCTGTAGGTTCAAGTTGCCATACTACACTAGCACTACGAGATTATTGAGGTAACGTATAAACAGAATACAAGAGGGAAGAGTAAAGTAAAGATGTTCAGAAAATAATAATAGAATTCAAGATCTAGATGAGATTAAAGGGTGAACACACTTGCGCCACTGTGACCGATTCTGAGCCATATCGTCTATTGTCTCTAGCCACTTATTGCGACTATCACACCGACCCCAACCAGGTAGTCTACATCTACCTACATGGCTTAGGCCAGTAGTCAAGGACTTCATGGACTGATGCCATGTTTTGGTTTGGCCGCCCCTAACCTTCTTCCATCCTAATTCAGCCCTAGCTAACATCGCACGATGGGATAGACGGAGGTCGGGCATGCGCAATACATGTCCCAGCCATCTCAGTCGATGAAGGTTAATGACCACTTCGACTGATTTACCGTGTTTCCCAAGAACCTTTTGTCTAACCACACTATTACTAATCCGGCTATTCCATGATATACGAGCAATGTTACGAAGATTCGTATGGTCAAATATCTGGAGTCGACACATACCTTGGGTTTTTATGGCCCACGTTTTGCAGCCATATGCTAAAATGGCGCGGACTGCTGCGCAGTACACCCGGCCTTTCGTTGAGACACGGATATCTCGTCTGCTCCACAAGTGCCGTAAATTGGCAAATGCCAATCGAGCTTTCTGAATCCGCGCTGAGATTTCGTCAGACACCGACCCACCAGCGGTGATAAGACTTCCAAGATATGTGAAGTGATCAACGCATTCAATTACTTCACTCCTTATAACTAATTTGGGAAAAGAAGCAGGCCAGTCCTGGAGTAACATTTTGCATTTGGGAGGGGAGAAGCACATCCCAAATATGCCTGCATTGTTATTCAAGGTGTTCAAGAGACCCTGAATGCTATGCGTGTCTTCACCAAATAAGACTATATCGTCTGCATATTCTAAGTCGACGAGAGAGTACGGTCACTTAATTAATATGACCTTGTAAGCACCAAATTACAGCGACCAATGATGAATATGACAGTCTAGTCGATGCCTAACGTCTACTAAGTCCCAAACCAGAATAGAAAGAACACATGCTGTTGGAGCATCCAGATAAATTAAATCCTATTTCAAGCACTCCATTACATATACATACAACCTGATCACACAGTCGACCAATTAGGAAATTATCATTGATATAATACAAGGAGGGAACAATGGTGAGGAACTGGAGTAACATATACACAATTAATTAAATGTAGTGCACAAATAGGAAATCACATACTATCAGTCAATAGGTTAAACAGAAAGACGGTACAAATCAACTTAATAATAATAGAAATAAAATGTTTACTTTACACAAAGCTAAAATAATTGAGATAGTCTTCTAAAACACAGTTTCGAAAGTTAAGTATTCATCTTGAATAGCCCAATATAACATTTATAAATATCCGTATCATCTTCAGTGTTCAACATCCAACATTTTCAGTCATTTCAACATGAATGCTGCATATTAACTTGTTCTCACTCAATAAAGATACCGAGTATCTAGTGAAAAATCACTTTAGGTTTGGTCAACGATGAAGTTGTGGATGTACATTTTTCAGTAATATTATGACTTGGTTGTTTGACCCAGATCAATTTATTCTATTAAATATCAACGTTAGTTCAAAAAAGTGTTAAGTGTGTTGAAACTGTAGTTTATTCAGTTTGCAAATATTTTGAACCACCCTGTTTATTAGAATGACTAACGTTAAAAGAAGATTCTATTGGAGTAACAAATGGTCAGAATTAATGAAATGATAAAAGATTTGTATAATCTTTTGAATAATCAAATGGAACAATACTTATAGATACGTTTCATGGGATTCAGTTTCATAAGGTAAATGTATCCAGTAGAAGGTAAATGTGTAGATGAAAATTGATATGTCTATAAATAAGTAAAATAGCTCTCTAAACAAAAATAGGTAAATATGTAAGTAAATAAGAACAATATAAGATGGAGCATATATATTGACGTATAAATGGATAGATTCGATATCATGAGTTGGGTTGGGTCGAACAACCATCGAAGAGTGGAAACTGGAACTGGATAACTTTCTCATCCCAGTATGGGACTTTTAAGTAGTATCCTCTCACGATACCAACATGAAATTGAGCCCAATACATGGAATTTTCTCAGGTGAGTTAGCATTTAAAAGTTTATATTTTCAATTTCAATTAATTCCCAAAATATTTAAGTGACCATATACAATGCTACCGTCTAATAATTAAACTACTTCACATACAACGTAGATGAAGTCTACTGATTATGTCTTTTCACTTAAACTCCATGACTTACTCCCCTCTCTCCTCCCCCCCCCTACCGCTTCAATCGAAGTTACTCACTTATGTGATGATATTGATTATGATTGAGTGTTGTCATGACATTCAAGGTCAAATATAGAATTAAACAATGAAACAAACGGAAGTCAAAAAATAAAACATAATTTTTCTTAAAACACATTTTTTTGTTTTACTCTATGATGATGTAACATATGATTTTCTTTATAAAAAGAAATAGCTTATTTTTTTCAATTAAAAATGACTCATCTATCGAATATTGTGTTGTTTTAATCAACTACTTTTACTACGACAACACGTGAACATTGATCAAAGTTAATTTTGTTTTAAATAAACATAAAAATAAGTAAATGAGAATAAATAGAACAATACTACTTAAATTAAATTATTATCATTGACCTAACATAGAATTGTTTGATTGTATTAGTATGTTGTTCAGTAAAGTATATGCATAAATCTATGAAGTAAAAGACTAATGATAATGATTCTTAATAAATAGGATGAAATTCTTAAGACATAACGTATAATGTGAAATTATATTAGTTGATTGAATACGCTACAGATTCGTGTTGGTAGAATACCATTGAAAACCAGGGAGTATTGAATAGCTATTTCGTCCTAGTAAGGGCTTCTTCAACAGCAAACACTTTAGATTCCACCCTAGTGAGATGTTGTGACTGATGGAGGTCAGATTTGTCGGGAATGAGACAGTTATCACGGATGACAAAGGATAATCGCTGGGTTATATCATAAATTGGCCGAAGTAGGAATCCTACCAATGAATATCAACTCAGTAATCTACAGGGTTAGCCCCCGTGGTGGAATCTACTGTGTGCACCGCTGGGGAGCCAAGTACTAGGACGAGAGAGCCGTCTGTAAGTATTCTCTGGTTTTCAATGGTGCTTTGCCAACATTAGTCTGTGAGGAATCCAACTAGGTACAAACTTAATTGTAGTTTCTACAAAACATCTCAATTGAAACTATATTAGTCAATAAATTAAGAGATTTTTCACAATGTATTTACTATGTTCAAGATATGTATTGTGTAGATTGTCGAGTTATGACTTGATATTAAGAACAGGTACTGAGCGAGCATCCACAACTCTACCAGAGAACTGAGACTAAAGCCTACTGCCTATGCGGCTGTACATTTCTAATTCACATAATAGTATTGTTATTCATTCACTAATTTGTTACGCAACCTTTCCACTTTTTCACAAACCTACTAAATAATGTATGATGAGACTGTCTAGCTATTTTTTTTTTCAGTAGACTAATATATCTAATAAATTACTAGAAATACGAATGTACAACTTCTGTAAATGAACTTGTCGAAAAGAAAATTTTCTTAGCTGAAATGTGTTATGACGCGAGAAAGGAAAGAGGAGGGGATGAGGATGGTTGGTGGACGCGAACACCAATGAAATGCGTGCCTAGTTGAGAATGCTCGATTGACCTAAGACCACTCACCCCCAAGCTGACAACAGGACAACCAGAATTGAGAACAGGAAGACTGAGAGAGAGAGAACTGAGAACTGAGGATGTATTATATTTTAATCATGCCTTTATATACACATAAAACCAGACCACATAGTAAACCAATCATAAATCTAACATTGATACAGAACAAAAATAGTGGCAGTGAATGGAGAGAACTTATACACAATCAAGTAAACGTAGTTACAAGTAATAAACAATACGCAAATAATAAATACACTACATGAGAGAACCGGGCAAGGGAAACGTAACAGTCATAGAAATAAGATGATTACATCACTCAGGAATAAAATAACGAGAATAGTCTCCCAAAATACAGTTCTGAAAGTTTGTCAAGTAAATGAAAGAATGAATGACCACAATATGATAATTTTTTAGAAAATAAACAGTGAGATGGCAGTTAGGGATGAATAGGAAATTATTACATCATCAAAAATAATTGAATATTAACAGACCAGATTCGAAGTAATAACGAATTGATTTCTGAAACATACTGAAAGTTCTAATATATTACTGTCTAGGGCTTCTGTGACTTTTCGGTTATTTTTCTAAAATGATTCGTATCTCATTGTATCTTGTATGGGAAATTTGTCAGTGATATTCTTATAATGTGATTAAGATTTTAGTATGGTCCATATCTCAGATATAATTAACAAGGTAAGAAACGACATAATTTTCACCCATGAAAGAAAGATTAATAAACAACTGCCATTTTTAGATATTCTAATAAGGTAAATAGATGGCTACTCGAGATAAAAATAAACTTAAAGGAAACCAATTTAGATTGGTCATTATCAGAATCATCACAGTATTCTATGTGTTACAATATAACCGACACTTGGTAAAGTACACCTTCAATGGAATCTAATTTATCTGCACAGCAGATATGATTACAAACGTTACAGAAAAGATGACTAAAAAATTGATATTAAAGGCATACTCTATGAAATTTATTAATCATTGTTAAATCGAGTTAACACAGAAACCACCACCCCCCCCGGTGGATTCTGCCTTAATGACTAAAGTTTTTATTGAGCAACAGCATGCAGAAATAGAGAATCCAACAGTTTCATTTTGAATTAGCGGTCAAAATTACCGATTGAAGCAAACATATTGTACTGTTAAATGAATTATCATTGAAAAATTGGAAAACAATGTTTTTAATAAGCATGAACGATTCCATTATATCCTATTGCGTTTACGAATTGACATACATGTATGTACATATCCTGAAAGTGAAACATTGCAATCTAAAGTGATGGAATGTGTACCTAATCAATCGATCAATCAATCAATCAATACCTGTTACCCCACGTGGAGCACGACTCACACTCTCCAACCAACTCTGTCATGGGCTTTCCTGTCCAGTTCCTCCCAAGCGTACTTAAGTGGCTAAAAGACCAAATTATATCAGTCGGTTTGGCAAAGAGAGTAGAAAACCATGGTCATGCGTTGCACATTATTTAACTGAAAGTGACTATAAGTTGACCTTGAAGCTGCTCATTAGTGGAGTACTCATAATAGATTTTCAGGTTGGTGGAAGCCTCAAACATTAGAATATTAGAACCTTCATTATACGTTGAAAATCAATTCGTTATTAATTTGAATCCTGTCTGTCAATGTTGAGCTATCTTTGATAGTGGGATAATTTTCTATTTATTCCTAACTCTCATCTATCTGTTTATTTTTTGATCATCATATTATAGTCATTCAAATCGATGGAAATATATCCCTCAAGCACATCACATTTTCTTTACTACAACAATGAAATGGTAATAATCATCTGAATTTATTGTAATAATATCTCTGCGTCAAATAATTACATGATCAGACAATCCACAGAACGTATTTAGCTAAATACAATAACTTCGTGATCAGTTGATTTCTTGATGAATTACCTCTCCCCTCCCCCATGCCACACACATACACTCTCACACTTCTCCGTGTAGTACAATTTGTCGAATTTCATATTGATTTTTGATATCATGAATTGGTTAGAATTAGACAATTATTGATCACCTGGAAGTACTTGAAACCTGTTTGGTCCTATTATGAGACTTCTCAGTAGTGCACATCCACGACCTTATCAAGAATCAAATCTATGACCCACTGGCTCCAACGACGAACTCTTTATCATTAGACTACTGATGATTATCTACTAGGGGGATTTTACGAACTATCTAAAAATGATTCAAAAGTAACTTAAACTCTTTATTCTTATGTGAATTAAATGTAGGAAACATTCTATCCGCTTGAAATCAGTTAATCGGTGTGTTAAGGAATTAAAATGGACATATGAAGTTTATTTTATAATTCTTTCCTTATTTAGTAATTCACAATGTATACACTCAAATAAACTCATTTATTACATTTAAATGTTAATGAACAGTAGAAATGAATTAGTTATTTTAGATTTTCTGCTTTCTGTAAGATGACTACTGAAATTTTTTCAATAACCATTGATAAATATAGTCCATTCAAGAATCAAACCGGTTCTTATTTTCTTCTTAGTACTTTAATAATTGTAAGTAAAGTTATGAATGATGAATATGATTGTAAAAGACCAATGAATAGAAATTAAAATTTCTGACGTTTCGCAGACTAGTGCAAGTCGCTTCTTCCGCGAAATGAATAACTCAGATGAATTAAGCCAAGATTAAATAATATAATGGAATAAATCAAAAACAAAATAAGTTCGTACAGTGAATATACGAGTTTGATCGTGTCATGTCAAGTCATTTGGGACAAGGTGTTTTCAAGTGGTGAGCGGCCTATACTCCTCAACGAGGAATAACGGGAATAAGTAAGTAAGTAAGTAAACTTTGAAGTGAGAAATGTATGCATCTGTTAGTGCAAGGTGAAAGGAAATCAGAATTTTACTATTTAATAACTTCCCAATGAATATTATCAATAATTTACAAAACGAAACGACCTATTACTAACTAATAGTAAATCAATTGAAATACCATGGATTAGTGTAGCTGTTCTACCTTACCGACATGACACAACAGATGAATTACAAATAATTCTAAAACAACACGGAATCAAAACTTTCTACAAAACTACAAACACTATTCAAAGTGCATTGGTTAAAATAAAGGACAAGATCCCTTTCACCTCTACACAGAATTGTGTCTACAGGCTAGGTTGTGTTGGATGTAAAGCTTTCTATATTGTTGAGTTTTCTAGAGAAATCAAAACTCGTGTCAAGGAACATAAAAGCTACACTAAACGACCTCCTAATAATTCTGTTGAACTTACAAATCAAATCAGCAATAGCAGTACATGCTATCTACCACAACCATAAAATCGATATTAAAAATATCAAAATTATTGAAAAAGGTTTTTCCAACTGTAAGGAAAGATGAATATCTGAGGTGCTTCACATTTTATTAAATCCAAATGCACTTAACAAGAGGGAAGGCCTTTCTATTCACCCAACATGAACTTTCTATCCAACGGACTACCATTAAAGTACATCAAATCTCATTCATGTGAACATACATGCAATTTTATTCTTACATATTCACATATTTTCCTTTCACATTACACTAACATAGGCATACATATCTCACTTCAAAGCACCTTGTCCTAAATAACTTGACATGACAAGATCATACTCACATTTTGATTGTACAAACCTATTTTGTTTTTGATTTGTTCCATTGCGTTATTTAATCTTTGCTTAATTCAATTCGGTTATTCATTTCTCGGAAGAAGCGACTTGCACTAAGTCGCAAACCCTAATAGGATGCTTTTGATATGCCGGGCACCTAACGAAGATTGACTATCTTCGAGAGCTATGCTTTAGAACATTATTTCAATTATTATGACTATGGACAGTTTAAACATTTCATTTCTATAACTGTTACGTTCCCTTTGCCCGGTCCTTTCGTTTAGTATATTTACTCTTAATATATTGTTTATTACTATGAACTATGGTTACTTAATTGTGTACAACCTGTCCCCACTCACTGCCACTTTTTCCTTTGTTCTGTACCAATGTTAGATTCTTAATTGGTTTACTGTGTAGTCTGATTTAATGTATATATAAAGGCATGATTAAAATATAATACGATCTCGATTTCGCTCTCTCCGTTTTCCAGTTCTAATTTCTGGTTCTTCTGTTGTTAGCCTGGGGGGCTGAGTGGGCTTTGGTTATTCGCGCATTATCAACTAGGCACACTTCATTGGCGTTCGCTACAACCAACCATAAACCTCCTTCCTTCTTTCTTCATGCCATAACAGTTTCATCTCAACAAAAGATCATTAAATTCATTAACATGTTACATACTCCAAAGGTGACAATACAGAAGTGTAATAAATAATTAACTAACTATCAACTCTACATGTTTAAAGCCAAAGCTTAGAAAATGCTCTTTAACAGTATACCAACTTGAAGATACATCTAAAATAACGAACAAGTTGCACATTGTCATCGACGTACACTAAAATATGTATCAAGTATATAAATAGTGCCTTCAATCAGCCAATAACCAAGTGAATTGACACACACACACACATACTCATCAGTAGGATTATTTGAATAGTCTAAAGCATAGATGCTATGTAAAATGTATATTTATATATTTGGAAGATGCATCAAGTTAGAAAATTAAGATAAATAAAAATCAATAAGCACACCATTAATCAGTGTTCAATGTGTCTTATGTTCAATGCATTAAAAGAAGCGGGCAAATCAAAACAAAATGAGAATATTATCAATTTTTGTTTTAGTTTAAAATGTTTCGGAATGTGATTCAGTCAATGTAGAATAATTTAGACAGTTTGATAAAAATGATTGTTTTATTTAACTTATTGATAAACTGATGGCTTTTTGTAATTCATTTGAATCTGAATAGTTAAAAGTTTTAGGTGATGATGAAACTTGTTCATCTTCTGTAACTGTTGTAAACCATGAATTTGTTCGATGCATACTATTACTACTATTAATACCACTATTAGTAGTAGTATTATTAGTAGTAGGAATAGATGATGCTTGAGTTATCAGTGGAAAACATGGTCCAAATAAGCTTGATGTTTCCATTAATGAATTCATGGATCTTGACATAAAGCTTGAGGTAAAATTATGATGATTGATGTCAATTGATGTAGAAGTTATCAGTTTAGGACTCACAGAATTACTATTATTATTATTATTATTATTATTATTATTATTATTGACAGTTTTAGTATTGGCATTAATATTATCGCTTATGTCAGATATAATTCGCATTCCATCCATAAGAGATAAATTATTATGAGTAGTATTACGAATGAAATGAGTAGTAGAAGTGAATATATTCGAACTATTTAACTCTTCGTTATCTTTATTAGTGATAGTGATGTTGTGATTTTCATTATTATTAGTAGATTCTATTTTATTCATAGTTTCAGTTGAAATGTATTCATCTTCATTAGAAAAATTATGTTTTAAACTTTTTCTAAAAAAATCTTTATGTGACATATCACTGAATGTGGATAGATGTGGTGATTTATGCAGACCCATGTGTAATGAATTCTGATGTAACTCTTGTTCATGATGTTGTTGACTAATTGGTGACTGAGAATGATGTTGATGATGTTGTTGATTGTTATGATGGTGGTGATGCTGTGATGGTAATTGATGATGACGTGACGATTCGAAATCATCATGTGAATGAAATTTACTTGTAATCAATGAATCTGTATTCATCATAGTCATATCTGCTCCTTCATCGCTATCAGAAAAGCAGTTGTTTAGAGACGATAAATTATTATTATTATTATTATTATTAAGTGGTGAAATTAAACAACAAGCAGCTGCAGCTGCCGCCATACGTGCTGAATGCAGGACATCGTGAGTATAGCAACTATTTGAAAGTGAATAATTAGCATTATTCAATTTATTCTGTGTAAAATTACCATAATCAAATGAATTTATAGGATATTCTGTTCTCAGACTATTATTCTCATTACTATTCATTGAAGAAACAGTTGTATGTAGTTGTTGATGATTTGATCTAAAATCAATAGGAGTTGATCCTAATCTTGAAATATACGATGGTGATGAACATGAATATGTTGTATTTTGAAAATAATTAGAATTATTTGTTGAATAAGGAAATAGATCTGTTGAAATAGGATTTGTTGAATTATTGATAACTGAACGTGAAATAAAAGGCGCGTTATTATCACTATGATTACTGTTACTACTTATTGATGATCTATTATTATTACTATTATTATTACTACTTAGATTGGTATTTTGTGATGTTAATTGTGTAGACATTAACAAATTAGAATAATGCATACCAGGAGTCGGTGTTAATGTATGATTTAAATTTGCTTGTGATGATGTATTCATAATTCCTAATCCATGGCATACACTTGGTAATAATAAAGAAGATAACATTTGTGAACTAGTATTCATTGTATCAGAATTTGGTGAATTACCACAAGTTGGCGGTTGCATTGCTTGTGCTAAACCAGTAAAATCAAATTTATAAGCATAACGTTTACCATTGATCTAAATTTCAAGAAAAAAACAAAAGGTTATGTAGAAACTGATTAGTATGAAAATGATTGATAAGTTTCAAAATTACACTTTACGATTTAGTTTTGATTAATTGTACTGTAGTCATTAGTTAGAACCCTTGTTTCATTCATTAAATGAATAAGATGCTACGTCATGTAATGTAATTTTTATTAAAGATTTCATTATAAAACTTGGTACATTACTTGATTAATGCATAGTGATCGATTCGATGTTAATCAAGTCCTTTATAGTGCTACTAGTCTAAGTGAATAAACATCACTAGGAATATGCACATATGTACGGTGGTTTGAGAGAGGTTGAGTTGCGACTCTAATAGATCAGTGGTATTAATTGTAGATTGTAAAACAGGATGACCTGGAATGAAATCCTCAGGAGAAGTATTATTTCCTTTAAAGATTGCAAGTGCGCCTTGCTAACCAGTGTCAAATAGCACGAGACCTAGGTCTAGGGTTTCTTAATGATTAATAACCTTTAATCCACCTTCAACGTAACTCCGTACTATTTATCTGACATGTTTGGCTGGGGTATAATGAATATGATCATAAAAGTCAATTGACGATAAATGGATTTGTTTCAATTAAAAACAGTAATGTAAAAAGAACCTAAATATTCAGAATCTGATCGACAAATGAACGGGAAACTGACTTTAAATGTTAGGTACGATACAAATATTGGACACTGGAAACAGCCTTCTCCACTGCTAATTTTTTATTTAACGCAATGATGAGTTATAGGTTTTTGTATTCAGTATTGAATCATGCATAATGAATATGCATGTATCACAACAAATGTATGCCCAAATCGAAATAGATGTTCGAGCTTGCAACTACATGAACTGAATATAATAAACTTTAAAAACTTGACCACCAATATGTTTTTAATAATTATGATTTCCAATAATCATAACTGTGGATGATTAGTATGCCTTTTAACTGTAGTAAAATCATTGTACATCACATTTGATTGGTCAGTTCAGAAGTCATGACGTATCAATCATCCTACTAAGAAAACACTAGTAACATTATGCTATGTCCATGATACGACAATCTCTTTGGACTATATTACTTATAATATTGTCATTTTAACCAAATTGAATGTATTTACTGATTCTTAAAGCATTACAGAAAATACTAAGTGACTTACAAAATCACCCCATAGTTAAAGCTATAGAATTTTATAAAATACTAAGGTATTTGTGGTGTTCTCTAAAATGCATTGTTTACATTACTGTTGTTCTGAACAATATAATTAGAGCCTACTCTATGATGTAATAAACTGCAAACATAGCCAATCAAAGACATGATCACAGGAATGAATTAATATAGCACATGAAACAATAAAATAGGTCACTTCTACATAAAGTAAGCACAAATGATATCGCCCAGAATAACGATGACATAAGCCTCGTACTTAAATCATTTGGATCAGTAACCCATAAAACTACTAAAAGTATTCACCTGAGATGAAAATGTTTGATATCATTTCAACTCTATACCATATTATTAGGGAATATAAACTGTTGAATATGTCTATTTGGTAAAGATATTACATCTATGAAACAAAAATGATCATAACGTTGTAGTTATACTTTGATGTTAGCTCCATTTTATCCTTTATTAGTATAGACGGTTTGATATGAACTTACTAATAGCTTGAAGACATTGTAGCAACCACAAGAATTGAAAATATTGAGTTTCATCCTGTTTCAGATTGTAGGTATATACTATTGATGATTTATAAGTCCAAACAAATCAAAGAGGTATTCATTGTTACTTGGAGATGAAAATTACAATAAGGAGGCGTATTAGTTTGGATTCTTCTCATTTTCATTCAAGAAATTTTGATAGGGCTTAAGAAAATAACTTGTGTCTAACTACGCTGCCTTAAATAGTAGTAACACGTTAATGATAATTCAACTGCTTCAGTATAAATCTAAGGGTGCTTGTAGGGCTTCACTTAATCTTCTTGTAAATTAGGACTTTATTGATACAGAAAATTAATTGTATCTCAATGAATTTCCTTTAATTTTCTATTAATATAATCTTCAACATGTGTTTGAATTGGCTAAAGACATATTTGGAGTCATTCAATGTGGTCGATACAGTATAATTTCACAACTATAAGTTCTGGATCCAAATCTCAATGAATTGAATAATACTAAACTGGACTAAATTCGTAACGTGGATTATACTGCTAACTACAATCTAACTGAATATTTACACGCACACACACACACATACCAAATATTTATGTACTTACTTTACTCATAATATTTTTATCATAATAATAACGTAATGCACGACTTAATTTATCATAATTCATATTCGGTTTTGATTTACGTTCACCCCATCGTCTGGCAACTTCATCTGGATCAACTAGTTTAAACTCTCCATTTGTTCCTTCCCATGTAATACAGGCTAAATTTTTAGAATCTGATAATAATTCTAATAAGAATTGCCATAGTTGTATTTGTCCAGAACCTATGTTGGAAAAAACAAACAAAAGTAAACAGATAATGTTTCATACCAGATAGTACTAAAGACCTTCAATAAACAGTTATCATAATCTGAAGCTGTTTGGTCAATAAAAAGTGTTGACGATTGGGTATTTGCCAAGCTGAAAGCCATGTTTTCGAATCCCTTGTGGAATCGAGGGTGTACACTGCCAATATGGAGTCCCATACTAGAACCAAACAACTATCCAGTAGTCCTTGGTTTTCAGTGGTACTCAACCAGCTTCAATCTGTGACAAATAGATTGTTGTTAACAGTAAAGTCTAGGATATGTGTTTCATCTCACTTAGGACTTGTCCGTTGGAATTACTTGTATTCACTAAGTATTATTGTTCAATCTGGGTCTCATTTAACAGTTACTGATAAAAATAAAATTTGCTGGTAATCTTGAGAAAACTGTTGATAATAAATTTCCAAAATTTTAAGGTCGTGCGGATATTCGAATTTGAAACGCTTACATTATATCGTTTGATTTCAGTTTTTAACGATGATGCTATCATTAGTTATCTATAAGTTCTTGGGTTTCTTTGTTCAACGTTAACTTGAGTTTGTGGACTGAATATGACTGTAGCATAATCAGGAGACACTCGTGACGGAGTTATTCTATTTTGTAATAGCTGTTGGCAGAAAAAATAATTAAAAAAGGGAACTTTCTTCAGCACTCCTTGATTAACACTGAGACAAATTTCTCTGCTGGTTGTTTTATGGATGATGCAGATCTCTGTTACTCTGGCATCATCACTTGTGAACGTAAAAGAAGTCTCAAGAGTACAGTTACATCAACATTTCCGAGATATATTGGCAAAGATGTAGCTGAGACTGCAGCTCTTGTTAGAAGGCGTCCACAAAATAGTTGAAGATGATGTAGAAAGATAATAATAGAGGAGGAAGCGTGATGACAGAGTGGGTAAGTGCTAATCACTTTAGTTTAAGTATGTTTAAGTATTTATGTTAGAACTTCAAGTAAGAGACTTTGTCAATATGTCCAGAGCAGAAAGACAATAACACTAATCCAAATTATTCAAACTTATTTTCCTTCCGGAACAACTTTATATACGAATTGCTGGTAAGTTTACCGGTCTCTAAGGCGACTTGGTTACGAACATCGTGTCGTCGTTCATGAAAGATACTTTGCTGATCCAACTACCGGGGTACACACGCAAAGTATAGAGGCATATTAATCTCGTCCAAAAGAGTTCCTAAGACTATATCACGGTTCCAGTAATAATATGATTTGAAGCCAAATGGACTAGTCCTTTTACAGAACATATTTGAACAACATTGAGTGACTGAAGTATCTGTATTTTGATAGTCACCAACATTGTTCATATATAACTACAGACAGAATATATTACCCAAGAGTTGTAGGTCCTGTATCAAGCCTGTTATTTTTAATCATTAAAGTAATGGGGGGGTTACAAAGTCTTTAGGACCTTACTCAAGAAGTCGTATTGAAACGACAGTTGTCATTTCCATACAGGTTATTTTGCATACGGTTTCTCCTGTTATCAAAACCGACAAACTCTCATATTTGTTACCACTCCCTAGTGTCGGTAGTTAAAGATCAGTATGGAATTTACTAAGTGAATCTACCAAACTCAGTACTGCAAGATCATGACACTTATATACACATTACTGTACACTGGTGTTACTTAACGAAGTCAACGGGAATGGATTTTACTGAAAAATTAATGTCGTTTAAATTATTAAAACGCTTCCATCGTACTGCTATGAAATAAAGCTGAAGTAAAATTAGGTAACTTACTTATTGACCACTCAATGTCCCACAGTTTATACAAATATAAAGATTTACACCAGAAATCATCTGACATTAGGACGGAACAGCTTCTTGGATTTTAGTGTTCATCTAAGGTCATTTTGTAATGCATAACTTCAAATTGTATAATATCTTTACTGTACAATAAAATTAATCACCATGTACCTTCATGTACTTTCACGGATGTGTGTGTGTGGGGGGGGAATTATTTCCTATGCATTAGTAAAAAAAAGTGAACAACAGGTTTCCGTGTTGCTGAGTTTTGTTAATACAGTTTTATAATGATTGATTTTGGTCTCCTGTTTGTATTCGCCATATAGTAGTCTCGGTTTAGTGCTACTTGAATCAGAAAGCACTAGACAGTTGTTCCGTCTTACTAAGGACATCTGTGAAATGCATACCCACAATCCCACCTGGGGGGAGGATTGAATCTTTGACCATCAGTTCTCGATGCAAACGTTAAACCATTAATACAACTAGACCGACTACTGTCCAGTGAAAGGATTCCAATATCAATCAATCTATGATATATTGCAACGATTATCCAATGTCATTTATGATAACTCTTTTGTTCATGATTTGTTAGGACTTCATCAATCTTTAATTGATTGAAGTCATAATCTTACCATTATACCTATTCTTAGTTGAGTTAATAATTAGATATTTGCAGCTACAACTGAAGTTTTTGAGCTTAATCTTTGAGAGAGATTATGCAATCACTCTATCCCTATGGTATTATATACCACCGGAGTTTTTGATTCTACCCAGTCATAAGCAGTCTATAACTACTAGTTGAAACAACAAATTCAATCATACAATAACGTATATAAACTTTAACCTATACAAGTATATGTACATTCATATATATATGCATATTCATATGCATATTGTTACATCATATTATCATTCACTATTACTTCATGCTTATTAGATACCAATAATAAAATAAGCATGAAAGGTGAAAATTTTTCTGTTACCATAAAATTTTCATGTTACTCTTGTTACTGTTTTATTATTATTATTATTATTAATTATAATTTTTAATTTGTTACATTAACTTAGTTTGATTAAGTGCATGCCTAAACAGGAACTGATTATAGTCTTACAATTACATTGATAAAACAAGTGTATTCATGTATATACACATGAATACAACAACAATAGTTTAGTACGTCTATACAAAACAACAGAGGTATCTGTGATTATGATTTGGTACTTATGTTTTTTTGTTTTGTTTTGTTTTAACACAAAATACGGGTACTAACTTCAGGTTATTCATAGTAATAAAATAGAATTCCACATGCCTACATAATTTTTTTTCTCTTTGAAGAACCAAAGTGGTGTAGAAAGAGATAGTTAAAAAAAGAAAAGTTTAAAAGAGGGGAACAAATGAAGAGCTGAAATTGTAGTGAAAGAAATTTCAGCTAAGTAAAGAATGGAAGAAATTCTTTAACTTTGTATCATTTGTATTTGTTAATTGTGTGTATAATAGGTGAGACAATAAGTGTGTACGATTGTGAATGTAAGCGAATGCATGTTATGGGACAATATCCGGGTTATTGACCCTTAGCCCTTAAAAAATATATATATATATATTCTCAAAAAACAAGAAAAATCATGTAAGTATAGGTAATATTGCTGATAATATGAATAAATATTACCCGTATTTCTAGATTCCTAAAGAGATTGATATTACTACCTTTATAGAATTCCAGAAAGAGTACTTATTTTTTTCAGAGGTTTTCACTTGTTGTATCTCTATAAAGTGAATAAATTGAATGAATACATGAATCAATTGACTAGAATGTCTTTGGATGATGATTGACACTATAATAGTGATTACTTGAGAAAATCGACTGAAATTAACAATTAACATCCATGATGACTGTGACACAGAGAGAGAGTTGTAGAGATTGTTGAAATTTTTTAGTCTGCATTATGAACTGATCTTAGACAACCAATAAAAGCCAAGAATAACTTGAAAAAATGTATCAGCCTTCTATATGACTTCTAAAATGTATGCATCATAAATTTAACTTTGGATCGAACTGGTGAGTGAGTGACTAACTATCATACCATTGATACACCGCCTGAACTTTAACCAATTCACTGTACAGCTTGGAGCTATTATAATTGGAGTTCCGACTTGTTAGGAGTGAAGCAGGTTTGACCAGTAAGATCAGATGGTTATTGCGTCAATTTGTGAACTAATCCAATTAAGAAATATATATCAATGACTATTAATCAAGTTACTTTAATGGTTAATGGCTCACTGGTCCTTCCCCTGGCCGAATTCTCTTGGTTCTAGGTTTGTTCCCTGGTAAAAATATAGTATCATCACAAATCATTTCGAATTAAGAAAGCTTCTTGAAAGGTTTCGGAAGAATTTTTAAAAATGAACTATTATTATTTTCCATTACGAAAATTCAGTGATAGAAATACTGTTTTTGTATGATGGTAAGAACATTTTAGAGTAAAAATGAGTCTCATGTGCTATGTGGTATGTAAATAACACCTGACTCAATTGGTTCTTGCTTCGGCCCACTTTTTTATGCCAAACCTGAAAAGCAATCACTTTATTACTGATTCACCAAGTAATAGATGATCTGGTAAAGTAGGAATGTTAAAGTAGATAGTGATTACTATGCTTAACTTCTCTGTAATGATATAGAGACGACTATGCTTCTCCGATAAATCCAACTCCTTTCTATTGTTGTGGAATAATGTTATTATATACATGATATTTACTTTATGATGAAAAAATGGGTTCAGAATCATATGGTTATTTTAAGAATCTCAAAGGTCTGTTGTAATACTATACATTAATCTGATCCCTAACTTTATCAAAAGTGGGCATTTCTGAGGAGTTTAGTACTGAGAACATTCATTTGTCTAATACCTCCTTATTTTCACTAATACTTTGTCTGGAGTAAGTGGGTGATGTATACCACCATTAAACTTTTAACTACTAATCTTCATGTGGAGTGATAGGAGAGGGAATCTGATAATAATAAAAACAAAATAACATCAGTAGTGATCATTCCGCACATAAAACGTTATATACTTACATTGTGGTCTCCATTGATTCGTACCAAGCGATGAACTTGTTTGTTTTGTATATAACGATAAATTTGCATAATCATAATCATTTATATTGGTGGATAGGCTAGTTTCATTATTAGATGCTATTTTCATTAATTTCGCACCGTATTTTGTAAAAGACTCATCAATATTATGATTATTTATATTAATAGAATTGTTATTCATTGACTTCATATGGCCTTTATTTCCGTCATGTTCATTATATTGAATTAATAAGTCGTTAAAATGAGGTCTTCCTAAATGATGCGTTATACCAATATTATTCGTTGTAACATTGCTGGGTGACGTAAATATACTACTTAATTCTAGATTTGTATTTGTATTTTTGCAAGTAGTATTTGTAAAGAAATTCGTTTTATTTAATAGTATCATTGAATCACCAGTAGTGTTGATAGTCACTGAGGTATCTGAATTTAAGTTGGATCTTTTTATATCACTGTTGTTATTATTATTTACAGAATGATGAATTGTAGTATTTGTACTACTATTTACTGCACAAGTAGTATTAGTAGCAGTTGCAGCATTAGATTGATAACTAGAACGTTTTCGTCTGGGTAATGAACTCAACCCTTTCAAATCACTATTAGATTGATGGTGTTGATGAATCAAAGCTGAACGAGGCTTATATTTTAAATCATAATCACCATTTGTAGTTGATGCATAGAGTTTATTAGAACGATGTGGTTTACTATTGTTGGGAACCGCGACACCAGCCCTGGCGTGTTTACTTTCTTCATGATAGTTTGTATTTATCCGATTGTAATCATCTGTTGATACAGTTTCCGACTTTGAATCAATCATACCATTCATCGTTTGAGAATAAATATTTGTGTCATGAAGATTAATAGATGGGAGACGTAATGATGCTGATGTGACGGAGGAGGTGGAGGAAATAATTTTTCCCTGAAATTCTTTGTAAATTCCATCAACATGGCTATTAAGATGCTGCTTATTGGTACAGTCAGTAAGAGTCGTTTTATAGTCATTCTGTTCAACATTTACTGAATTCGGTAGAAAATCTTCAAATTTGTATTGGTGTTGTGTTTGTGGCTGCAGCCGTTGATGATTTCTTTGTAGGGGAAATAGACTTTTCGTGCATTTTTTCGACGACGACGAGGACGACAACGACGATGTCATACCCACAAATTTTGTCAATGAAATGAATTCATTCTCCCTTGTTGTCGTCATAGTCGAATTATTAATACTATTGGTAAGACGATGGGCCTTATTAGCCAATTCTAAAGCCACTGTAACATCTGAATTCTCAGAAATCGATGCCAACGTGACTGATGTAGATGTTAATGAAGATGACAATGGTGATGTTGATGTAGACGTGACTGAAATATAATCTGACTTTAGCGATGGTACGGGATAATTAATTGGATGGTTTATATTCATCCAAGTCCATGGATCCAGTTGTTGAAATGGTCTCGAAATATCAGATCCACTCATAATACTAACGCCACTATTCCCATTAAAACTAGTATCGTGTGAGCCTTGCGAAAAAGCTACATCGCGATAAGAAGGACTAATTTCAGATAAACCATCATGATGCGTATATGGTAGAATATTGCTAAACATACTGTTGGAAGTTTCTGTAGCTAACTGTAAATGTGAATCCGATATGAGATTAGTATGTGTATCATTCTGCATTGTTGTAATACTTGAGGGCATATAAAATACATCCATTTGACTAGTGCTGTTATTGTTATTACTAATGTTGTTAGTAGTGTATTCACTAATTTGATCAGATGAAATAGGTAATAGGCCATAATGCATAAATTCTTGTAATGCGCTGGTATCTGGATGTAACAAAGTCTCCTGTTGTTGTTGTTTGTTTTGATGTGTATGTGGATGATGAGGTGGGGGAGGAGGAGGTGGAAGAGACTGTGGTGGGGAGAAAGGAGGTGAAGATTGTAGGTTTTGATTAATATTAGTACTCATACAACGTGACTTATCATATGCATCTGGTGTAGTATTAGTATTACTAAATGGAAACATCATAGGCCAATTCGTTGGTTGTCGCGGATAGAATAGATGGGCATCGGAGATATTCATCTGTGTGGATAGGGAATAACAATAAGTTATTTAATAACATTACTTCCACAAAGAACATAATTCTTGTATTTTATTGAAACCATATCTAGTATGACTTATATGAGCCATTTAAATTCTTATATTATCTACTAACTCGAATGAACAACTACTGAAAACTAGGAAGCACTGTAAAGTCGTTTCATCATGATATAGAACTCCCTAGTAGTGCACATCTAGAACCAAGTTAATGATTGAATTCGTAGCCTTCGGAACTAACGGGGAGAATGATTGTTTTACTAAATCTGTCGATTAGAAAACCAAGTGAGTTAATAACAGTCTACATACCGATAAGATTCTAGAATTGTCTATTTTTTGTATTATTATTTGACAAATCAGTACAGGTAAGGGGGGGGGAACGGGGGAGAGATTATGGCTACTGATGGGTTTTATAACTCTACACAGTGAACTCGGAATAGTTAGACATTCATTATAAACCAAAAGCACTGAGTAGTTTCGTTTAGTAGTAAACATCCGCGACTTCCATAAGTAGTCAAACTCTACGAGTTCAGAATATGGGATGAGCATTATAATCTTAGTTTACCGATCAACTGGAATATACAAGTTTATCCTAATACTAATGTGCCCGTTGCACAAGCTTGTCTGTCCGGACTCAGTAGTCTAGTGGTGAACGCGGTGGCGTTTGACACGAAACGGACTGAGTTCGAATCTAGTGTGAACATCAACATGGGGATGCAGGTACATCCAGCCGATGAGTCCCAAATAGGACGAAACGCGCGTCCTGCATTCCGCTTGCCAGTCACAATCCAACTTATATAATACTTAGTTTACCGAGTTGACTCCCTATGATTTCGTTTCTAACTTTAGTAAATTTACAACGTTACACACCGCCATACACTGCCACTTATAGCATTTACCTGGCACTGGGTATGGATAAACACTATTAATTATGGCCTTGAATTAGGACTCCGGGACGTATCTTTCTAACTCTACACAAAGCACATGATGATATCTGGAGCGGGAGGGGGTGAATATCGGTAATAATGGATTATATTTGTGTGTATTGCATATTGACTGAAAGAAATGCAAAAGATCGGATGCCAACTCACTGGTATAAAAATATACGTTCAGATAGACCACAGTGTCTTTGATTGGATTGCGGATATGCTTAGGAGTCCCATATTAATATAAAACATATATCCAATGATGTTACTTTTGAGTTGTTTGTTAGCTATGGTCACTCTGAGATGCAATATTATAAAACTGAATGCAGTGAACAAAATGAGGGAGAGTGTAATGGTAAGTAATGTTAGAGGAAAAGTAACACTAGGGTAGAATATGACAACCAGGAATTATAACCATCTTAAAATAAATATCGATTTTATTCAATCAAACGGTGATCAGGCATATTGACCACACATAATTTATATCTCGTATTCTATCCGGAACAAATGAACTAACTAGTATAGCCTCAAATATTTATATTCCAAATTTATATTTTTAGCTAGTAAACATTAGTTTATGATATTAAGATAATTTTTAAGAACTAGAGAGTAGTAGATATCTTTTTAGTCATTGTTTTGAGCTCCCTGGAGGTGGGTATCAATGATGTAACCAAACGCAAAGCTTTATAGCCTATCGTCTTCAGATTAGCATTTAGAACAATGTGTTGGTTTGTATATCTAAATTCGATCAATTTATGGCACTACATGACTATCATAGACTGTCATTAGTGAGATTTATCTTCCTCTGAATATGGCTGAACTCTAATAGTCACGTCTTCTCATTAGAATTTTGAGAATTACATCCAAAAATTATACACTAGTGAGTACATTACGCCTGACTTCCGATAATTGTTGTTTCATTAATATACATTTTTGAAAGCAACTGAAGGAGAACTTGTAGTAGCAACCTACAAAATTCTCACTAATAAAGCATATGTCTTTGAAGCAAGGTGAATTGGATGTTAATGACGACGTGAAAGCTACTGTTTTAAGTGTTGATATCTCAGTAATACATTGTTTGATCAACAAACTGAGATGTTTGCCTGTTTATATTTTCCAATATGTCGATTTACTGAGTCTGAGCTACATAATTTGCATGATCGTATTCATCTGCTGTTAGCATTCTGATATAGTTAACTTCATCGATCAGAGTAAACTAAGAGTAAACTAAGAATTCTGTGACTCTTCATTGGTTCTATTACAAAATGTATAACCACGTTGACATCTGTATGCTTTCCTCAATAACAACAACCATTTGTAATGAAATAAACTCACAAACATATTGATTATTAAGTAATGTTCTGGACCGATATCACCGAATAAAATGAAAAAAATAATAAAATGTTAATTATTGAGTTATGCATTTTCTCAAATGACATTCCTTAGACCATTCTACGTTTGATTAGTAATCAAACTACTTATAACAACTAGTAGTAGTGTTATACATATTAATGAAATTTTAGGGAGGAGAATATTTACTTAACACATTGATACGATGGTCGGTGACACCACTGTAATAGCCAAATCTATGTTAATGGGAAAAAAAAATCAGAAAATGTTGACCAATATGATTGATATTCGAAGTCTCGGTGCATTGGTACACTGATAAAATTGATAGTGCATAGGTAATAAGGATCAATTTCGATTGCTTGATTACTTAGTTTATATCAAAACTTGAGAGATTCTACAGAACAGCAACTTCACTAAAATTATACAGTCTACGAAGTACACTCAGTTGTTACTTTGTATTTTTGATGGTTGCTTTTTTATCATAATTAATCTACTCGTCTATCAGCTAATAAAATGCATATTTAGACCTCTTCCAGATCCATTTTCTTTCATTTCAACAACCTGATAACATCATCAACTGTCACACATATACAGCATTGTCCAGTGTCAGGTACATGAACCTGTTATTCTGTTTAAAAGGGGGTGACAGAACTCTTATCTTCACGATCATCAACAAAGTCCTAGACAAACATTGCAGTGGTGGTCAATCAGTATTCGTAAAAAGAGTTACTAGCCACTGAATCAACCTGATAATAGAATATCTTTAATTCGCACTATGAATGTATGAAATTTCTCTAAATGAAATCATACTGACCCCAATATTCTGCTAAGTGTATAATGCTTGTATAAAATTGTAGGTATTTTGATAATCAACAGAATTTATCAAAAGTGTCAATCGAGTGGTTTGATGAGTGATTAGCAGGGTAATCCAAGATTTACCTTTCATTCTATTTGGGACTTATCGTCACATTGAGATTCGGACGGAATCGACAAGTCCAATACGTGATGAAATTCACTCCTCGGATTCCACTACAGCCATACATCAAACATTATATCACGGTATTTTGTTTAATACTATCGAATAAATTATTGTTGTGAATCAATAATGTCTAAATGTATCATCAGTCATCCTCTGTCATCTTAACTGTCAACGAATAGTATTATTGTCCACCTCCTCTATGAAATCATCCAGTAACAAACGCTCACTATAGACAAAAGAAATTTTTAATAATCTTAGTTTTTCTAGCCATTCTTTAAATGTCAATTGTTTTCATCTAGGTTGTAACATATGACTATAAAGGCCGATCAACTGAAGGTCTAAAGATGCACTCCTGAATATTGTATGCATCAAATATTCCGTGAAAGAAAACTATTTTCTAAACAACATTTTAGTCCTATCTGAGACTCATCAGTTAGATATGCCTATATGTCTGTGTTGATATTCGTATCAGCACTTGAATTCAGTTTGAACTTGTGAACCACCTCTGTATCGAGGCAATCAGCTCAAGTTGTACATGTCTTAAAAGAGAGTGATCTACTTTAACCAATAATAGATTAACGGTAAGATAAATATACCTCGAAATTATGTCTTTAATAAAGGTTTGAAATTTTGGATGTTCAACATTCACAGAAGGTAGTGTTCTCTTAATAAAAAGGTTGTTAGTTTGTATACAATTGAAATACATAAAAAACCTTTTCTTTTATTCTTCTTAGTTGTTACTATGACTATAGAGTACAATATCAAAATAGTAAATAGATTGACATTTTAGCTAAGGTTTTCTGAAATATTCTCAGTGTTCAGTAACTGTGTTGTATCTAGTAGTGTTGTATACTGGAATGTAATTCACATTGTAATTTTCATTCTATGTATTTGCAGATATCGATAACTGTTTACTATGAATATTTTTTGGCTGACTTATCTAGTGGAAAATACAAACATAGTGGTTTGTAGGGTAGGAAATAAACGAATAAATAAAAATTACATTCTAATAAACAGCAATCATTAAATAGGTTTACAGAACATTAATGAAAACTGGTGTGAACGAAACAGTTATTTGGATATTGAGGAGATCCCCAGTAATCTTAATTGAGTTCTCTATATGTACATTTTTCATCAATAACCTTATTATGCATAGGAACAATTATCATTGATAATTTTTAGGCTAATTTTAGATATGAATTTCACTGCTGTAAATTAACACTTATCTATGTCACCCACCTATGTCACTTATATACAGAGATACCTATATTCATATTTGATTAATAATCTTGTTTATTTCAATTGTTGTTTACGTTTCACAAGTTACATGTTGGTGATGATTATTTCAACATTAACATTCGTATTTTATAAATAACCCGAAGAGAAAATTTATATCCAGTTATTCTTGATATCTAAATGATGTTATGTCTGCATCAGAACTGTCTATTTTTGTCATTAATAATTTCGAACTAATAAATGTAGAACTTGATGAGCACTTATCTGTTTATTTGTTCAACACTCAATTGTTGTTTTAATCATTCTTTAAGTTAATAATGGAAGTGAAAGTTAGTTCATTCGAAATTGACATGTCAGATAGTGTAGTATTCTACAACACGATGTGTATGTCCAATTTAAAAAATATTTAACGACAATAGGATAGAAGAAACAGTGAAAACTGAATATTGGACAATTGAACTTGCTTAATAGTTCAATGTAACAATTTATCATAAGTACTACTACTACTACCTACTACTACTACTACCACTACTACTACTACTACTACTACTACCACTACTACTACTACTACTACTACTACTACTACCACTACTACTACTACTACCACTACTACTACTACTACTACCACTACTACTACTACCACTACTACTACTACTACTACTACTACTACCACTACTACTACTACCACTACTACTACTACCACTACTACTACTACTACTACCACTACTACTACTACTACCACTACTACTACTACTACTACTACTACCACTACTACTACTACTACTACCACTACTACTACTACCACTACTACTACTACTACTACTACTACTACCACTACTACTACTACTACTACCACTACTACTACTACCACTACTACTACTACCACTACTACTACTACTACTACCACTACTACTACTACCACTACTACTACTACTACCACTACTACTACTACTACTACCACTACTACTACTACCACTACTACTACTACCACTACTACTACTACTACTACCACTACTACTACTACTACTACTACTACTACTACTACTACTACTACCACTACTACTACTACTACTACTACTACCACTACTACTACTACTACTACTACCACTACTACTACTACTACTACTACTACTACTACTACTACTACCACTACTACTACTACCACTACTACTACTACTACTACTACTACCACTACTACTACTACTACCACTACTACTACTACTACTACTACTACTACTACTACTACTACCACTACTACTACTACCACTACTACTACTACTACTACTACTACTACTACCACTACTACTACTACTACTACTACTACTACTACCACTACTACTACTACTACTACTACTACCACTACTACTACTACCACTACTACTACTACTACTACTACTACTACCACTACTACTACTACCACTACTACTACTACCACTACTACTACTACCACTACTACTACTACTACTACTACTACCACTACTACTACTACTACCACTACTACTACTACCACTACTACTACTACTACTACTACTACTACTACTAGTATCACAATCAATATCCACTCCAGTAATAATAATATCCATAAGTTAATCAATGGAAGCCAATAATACATATTTTACTATCTATTTGACAGACAACAGTTGGTTACAATTTAAAACCGTCGCGTATAAGATAAGTGTCAGAACAGACATGTATGTAATTTATCTACAATAAAAATCTAAGCTAATTTTAGAAAGCAGATAATGATAACCGTTTCTCTGGAATTAATAATAAACTGTTTTAAACTTAAGGTAGTGCTCAAAAATATCTTGCTGATTACTTATTTATTGCCACACATATAAATAAATGTCATCTGCATCGATACATACACGAACTATATACATATATTAATTGTTATCTATCAATCGATAGTAACACTCTAAAATATATATGCGTATATATTTACGCGGATACTTACTTTACTCGTTTATTTCCGATTTTTCCACGTGATATTAAAAATTGTAATTTTAATGCTAATTATAACACACCGATGATAGTGAAGAAAGTAAGCGTTGAAGCGGAAATCGTCAAAGATATCAGTTGTTGTGAATTAGTTTTTGTAATACAACAATATCCGAAAAATCAAATGCATTCACATATACCCACACACATACATACATACATCTTTGAATTTTCTTTATTAATGTAAGTGTATAGATGTTGTTTCATTATGTATTAGTGGTAGTGGTAGTAGTCAGATGTAATCTTATTTATTTCAATCGGTGACCGGATATGGATCGTTACAATACAACATACTAATCAAATCGGGCGGAACGAATCTTGGTTGTATTCGTGTAGTACTATATGAGAAAAAAACATAAATCCGGATCTTTGAGGTATGAGTGGAAAGAAAAGTTGTAATTATTCACAGTGCATATAAATGCGGATAGATAGATAGATATGAAACTTTTTTTCTACTGTTAAAATGTAGAACGGAACAGGAATCCAAGTCTAGACGGTTCTTCATTGAATAATATTGATGCGAAGTTTTAACAATATACACAAATCAATATCCACTCCAGTAATAATAATATCCATAAGTTAATCAATGGAAGCCAATAATACTATTTTACTATCTATTTGACAGACAACAGTTGGTTACAATTTAAAACCGTCGCGTATAAGATAAGTGTCAGAACAGACATGTATGTAATTTATCTACAATAAAAATCTAAGCTAATTTTAGAAAGCAGATAATGATAACCGTTTCTCTGGAATTAATAATAAACTGTTTTAAACTTAAGGTAGTGCTCAAAAATATCTTGCTGATTACTTATTTATTGCCACACATATAAATAAATGTCATCTGCATCGATACATACACGAACTATATACATATATATAATTGTTATCTATCAATCGATAGTAACACTCTAAAATATATATGCGTATATATTTACGCGGATACTTACTTTACTCGTTTATTTCCGATTTTTCCACGTGATATTAAAAATTGTAATTTTAATGCTAATTATAACACACCGATGATAGTGAAGAAAGTAAGCGTTGAAGCGGAAATCGTCAAAGATATCAGTTGTTGTGAATTAGTTTTTGTAATACAACAATATCCGAAAAATCAAATGCATTCACATATACCCACACACATACATACATACATCTTTGAATTTTCTTTATTAATGTAAGTGTATAGATGTTGTTTCATTATGTATTAGTGGTAGTGGTAGTAGTCAGATGTAATCTTATTTATTTCAATCGGTGACCGGATATGGATCGTTACAATACAACATACTAATCAAATCGGGCGGAACGAATCTTGGTTGTATTCGTGTAGTACTATATGAGAAAAAAACATAAATCCGGATCTTTGAGGTATGAGTGGAAAGAAAAGTTGTAATTATTCACAGTGCATATAAATGCGGATAGATAGATAGATATGAAACTTTTTTTCTACTGTTAAAATGTAGAACGGAACAGGAATCCAAGTCTAGACGGTTCTTCATTGAATAATATTGATGCGAAGTTTTAACACAAGTTTCCTTCCGTTAGTTAACATTAATTTTTGAAACTATGTTGTTTTTTTTCGTTCAATATACACACACTAATAATAATCATAATAATAATATAAAGTGCTTATTATTATTACCTTCAGGAAGATCAAGAATCTGTTCTGTATGCACAATCTATCAACTTCCTTCCGTCCAACAAAGACAGTGATTTCCAACATATATAATATAATTTAAAGCTTTGTGATTACAGAAGTGGAACTTTCCAGTTTCCGCCCTACTATCATCTAAGTGCGATTGGATAAAATGCTTGAATACTCACTAACTCATAAACTTTAAATTTACCAGAAATTATGTAGATAAGTATATTTCTACCCGCTGGATACTCCCTTTCTCTAATATTCTTATGCACGTACACACACACATACGGACATTACATATCCCAACGCATAAGAAAAAAATATACATCAAAGACTATTTTCCCTCGGAGGGAAAATAGTCTATTTTTCCTATTGTAAATATAAAATTAATAATTTAAATAGAAACTTTGAGTAAGACTCCCCTGTCTTTGAGAATCATAATTTATTGAAATTCTATTTTGTTTCTGATTGGTTAATAATAATCGGACTCAAAATTGCATCACTTCCGTTCTGTGACATTCCACCAATCAAATTAAAGCATTCTACGAAATTAACCATACCAATTACCTCTTATTGTTACTCTCTTTCTCTCTCTCTTATGTTTTAGCATAAAATTGATTGAATGGTAGATAGATTAATAATAAAAGTAATATTATTACCCATTGCTGTTTCTATCATATTGTCATTTAGAATATTGAGTCTTAACAAAAATAATTTGCTTATGACTAAAATAAACGAGGGGGGGTAAAGAAAGTCACTTTCTAAATTTTTTTTATACCAGAGCAACAACCACTAAATTGACAATTCACCCTCCTCTCTGTACATTCTTGCATACATAACATAAATGATATATCCAATAAATTTAATCAATGCAATTATTGATTATTTCTCATAGGATATTAGTAGTACATATAAAGAGAGATGGTGGTGTGGATGTACAATCAGTTTGTTAGTCAGTTAGTTTATTCTACATATCCCAACTTCAATGCATTCAATATGTTAAGTAGTTCAATAGTCAATAATACATATTTAAATTATCTTGTATAATTGTACTTATTTATTTGAAAGGTAGATAACAAAGTTTTTCTTTAAAAATTATCACTTTATTATTATTATTATTATTTTTGTTATTATTATTATTAACATTATTTCATTGTCTTAATAAACATTTTAATATAATACAGTTATTGTTATATTCTACCATTGGATGCCGACCCAGTGGTGAAGGTGGTTAGGCGTTCGCGTCAACCTGAAGCCCCTGGTGCGGAATCGTGGGTGCGCACTGCTGAAGAGTTCTACACTAGAACGAAATAGCTGTCCAGTGCTCCTTGGTTTTCAATGGTACCCAGCCAACATCAATCTGTGATATATCCAATCAAATATATTAGATTTGTTTAAATCAAGTAAAAATGTTTGATAAATTGATTCAAGTTGGTAATATTGGGTACAGTTGGAGTTAATCATGATCAATGTATAGCCTGAATAAATGTTTGTTAGATTAAGTTTCTATGATACTGCGAGATATTGAAATGAAATTGACAAGATGAGTAGGAATAATTGTAATGATAATGGTAATAAGAAAGAAATTATATAGGAAAAATAAAGTTTATGTGACAGTATGTTAGAACTCACAAGTGAAAGGAAGATAGAGAGCAAAATGCACTTGTATTAATTTCACTAATTCTTTAATATCACACCCAATACTTCTAATAAAACATTACAGTGAATTTGGTGATCTATAATGCGGTAATTTGAGGCTACCACCATAGCGGAGACCAACAGTTAATGATTCCGTTTATTGGTGACATTTCTTGGTTTGGATTAGTTTTCTTTTGACTTAATCCAACACAATAAATCAGTACCCACTGAGCTAGGTGGTAGTTGAACCTAGTTGGCAGGGGTCTTGGCCACCTCAGCTGGTAATAATTTACATTCTTATCACCTGATTCAAATCCAGTTTAGTAGTAGAAAGTTAAAGCGTTTAATTCATTGACCCTGAAAGCCATCGGATTAATCTCCGATGAAGCCTTTAGAGTTGCATTGATGAATAGTTCTATCTTAGGAAGAATCATTTATGCGACTCTTCCCTGGTTTCCACATGTACCACTAACTGATGGAAATCAATTATAAAATACCTATATATTCATTTTTAGTCCATAAACATGAAACTTTATTTTAACTTGAATTTCTCCTCTAGGTTAGATTGTAATATTTATATGATGATACAATCTTATCATACGCAAAATCTAACAAATATAACCAACACAACAAGTTATCTGTGGTGAACTATGTAAGTCTATTTGTTCTATTTTGTACTTGTTTAATGAAATGTAATATTCACTACTACTACTACTACTACTACTACTACTACTACTACTACTACTACTACTACTACTACTACTACTACTACTACTACTACTACTACTTCTACTTAATAATAATAATAATCGTTTATTCAATACCATATGTATGCCTAATTACAGTAAAGATATTTTTATAATAAATTGTGTAGTATTACAACAAAGTTCCCATTTTATAAGCATTCCACATGTGATTATTGAGCAATTATGCATGAAGTGCATTTAAGTAGTGATTAGTTAGTAATCATATCCATTCGTAAATAGGTCTTCCTAGAAATAAGATATCTGTTTTCATCACTGAATATATTCAATATATGAATTCTACAGTCACAATGTTTTATTTTTCCAAAGAATAGATGGGAAAAAGGGTAGTACTAATTTTTTTCATCAATTAAAATCATAATAATTTAATATCATTTTGTGAATCCATGGTTAACATATAATGAACATAAATTAAAACTAATCTAAAATAGTAAAATAAATTAAATTAGCGCTGTGCGTGGTACGGAAATTCAGAATAACTATTCTGTCCGATTTGCAAACTCATCGACTTGATGAAATTATTGAATCATATCAAAAATTAAAAATCAAGTATATCCAGCTAAAGAGTTTCAAAATGGCAAAACTCATGTCCTAACTTTTGTTTCTAGCTAAAATTCAACTTATCTAGAGCTTATAACTAGAAAATACACATCAATTAAAATGGTTACTTCTGTGGATATTGGTAATTTAGTTGATTGAATATATCACAGATTGATGTTGACTGGGTACCATTGAAAACCAGAGTGCACTGAACAGCTGTTTTGCTCTAGTGTGGAACTCTTCGGCGACGCGCACCCACGATCCCGCACTAGGGGCTTCATGTTGACGGCGGGAGCCTAACCCTTTGCACCACTGGGTCGGTATCTATTGGTAGAATTCCCACTTCCCTCAGTTTGTGGTATATATATCGTGCAACATTCATCCACTGTCATTAGTGATAACCGTCTCACTCTCGACAAGTCTGAACCCTACCAGTCACAACCCCTCACTACAGCTTCAAGAACATCCTTAAGAGTTCTGCGCTAGAATGATACAGCTGTCCAGTGCTCTATGGTTTTTAGTTGTACCCTACCAACATGAATCTGTGATATATTCAATCAACTAAAATACATACATCGAGATGATCTACATATAGCCCATAGAGACAGTTACAATCGTAAATGAACACAATAAGCAATTATAAGCCCTTACTATTTACTAACCTAATATTAAGTATTCAAGTTTTATCCACTTTTACATTTGTTTATAATTGAATACAAAGTATATCCTACTCAATTTTAGTAATATTTCGTAAATTATGTATGCAAATCAGCTATGTATCTGTGTATTCATGTCAGTCATCTTACATATTTACTGATAAAGGATAATATTAACAGTTCAATAATGAAATAATCATGCACTAATCATTCATTTCGATAGAAAAATTCTTTAATTCTGTTGACTGATTTCAATTTTTCTTTAACTAGTAGTTACTCATAAAATATAGGGGCTGTGATTAACAGTGGATGTGTGGTTCTCCCTATACTCAAATACTCAGTTGAATGTACTTGTGTACTACTGTTTGTTCCTATGACTAGTCACATTCCAAATATACTAAAACTCATGACCTATTACTACATCGAGGTAAGTAAATCAATAATTCAGCTATGGGAACCGTAATGAATATCAACAATTGGGAATTATAAGTCCATATTATTGAAAATTTATGGCAATAAATGCATATAGCATAGAAGTTAAAATAGGCCTTAGGTTTTTTATGAACATTTTATAAGGATGATTTGAATTGCACAGTACCAAACCACTTAGCAAAAGTGAATGATAACAAATGACTAGCGTTTTAATAGTCCTCCTGTTAATGTTTTCTTTACAATAATAAAAATATAATAATACTGATTTTCATAAAATCCCAATTTTTGAATCATGTTTCGCATAAACATTTATTAATTGTTTTAGTTGACTGTATCCGTCACAGATTGATGCTGGTAGGGTACTATTAAAAACCAGGGAGTACTGGGCAGCTATTCCATCCTAGTACAGGACTCCCCACCAATGCTCATTCTAGATCTCTCCCCTATGAGCTTCAGGTTGGCTAGCACCCAACCCGTCGCATTACTGGGCCGGCATCCAATCGTGGAATTCCAAATTCCATCAACTTGTGATATAGCGCGATTATAAAAACCAGTTATGTAATCAGTAGTTATTTTCAATGAATCCTACTAAAGTAAATCAACCATTGACTTTTCTTTAATCAGTAGGATGAATGCTAAGTGTCCACCTGAAGACTGGAATGTTAAGGGTTCCAACCCAGGTGTATTCGTATTGCTAGGGGATTCCATATTAGAACAAAATATTCGTCCAGTACTCCCAGGTTGTTTAACTACAAAATAAATAAGCATGATACATTTTTAATAAAAACCGGATACGTATCAGTAAGGTTATTGAAACTTTTTGACGCTGTATTATCATTCGAATACATTTTTAGTTCTATGATTAAAATACTGACTTCAACACGGATCAAACCCAGAATCTTTGGGTTTAATGACTAGCTCTAAACCTTCTAATAACTGAACTGGGACCCAATTGTTTACGTTTTTCAGCTTTAATCAACTCACAACGTTGATAGGCAGCTATACAATCTAATCGGTCGGTAACTGACTGACTAATTGTTTGTGTCTTCTTACTGGAAGTCACTTACTTCTCACTATTAAACATTTGAAAATTATTATTGTAAATGTTTGTAGCGATTGTGAAACTCAGTATTCTAGAAGTTATATGCTCTCGAAGTAGTTTAAGCTTCTAAGTTTGTTTACCGCGGAAGTCATCTTTGATAACTTCCACGAAACGCACTGAGTAACAAAGTAAACATATTTGTGATGCGTTTCATTTCTACTAAATGCAAAATGTAACTTAAGGACTGGTCCGTTTTATCGTATATACTAATCAGAGTCAATGATGTTATTTAGTACGTCGTAGATGACTTCACTAACAGCTACATCTTATCAGTCCTAGCCAGATGATGTCTAACAAAGTCACTGCACGGATTCGGGAGGTTCTCAAACTCGAATCACCCTTGGCATAAGCATGGTGTTCGTTTGGTAACAAAAGAACAAATATGGCGTAGTTCAATTTGTATTATCGTATATCTATGAAACATTGACAATGAATGTAGAGGACGTACATAAGTTGGAGGTCATTGGTCATTAGTATTTTCAAAACATCTCTCGCATATCTTGCAACGACTGTGAGAAATGATTGGTTTCACTATAGAGCGTTAGAATAAGAGGGAAGTCAGTTGATGGGGTTGCAAATCTTAATGGATTGAGGTGTTTGAGATATGTGTTTTGAATGCACAATCACCGTTTAATTCGACATCTCATGATGTGTGCTGATATCGGAATAAGAGAGATTGAAGCTTGGAGTGGCAAAACGAAAACCTTCCATCAGTCCATGAAGTCGTTGACTACTGGTCTGATTAGTCTTGGTACTTGAAGACTGCCAGGTTAAGGTCTACATGATAATCGCAACCAGTGGTTAGAGACGTAATTAGGAGACAGGGCTGATAGTTGGTTACAGAGGTTCAGATCCAATCACTCCTTATCTTATTCCAGATTTTCAGTTTCATTAGTCTCTCATACATAAATATCCTTGTTGTTGAAGTATAGTATGTCAACAATCATGGTAATTCGATTTCATTGTGCTTGTTGATTTGAGAAATCTAGCTAAAACACATGTGTATCAAGCTTTATGTTGATTATGACCGTCTGGTCTCTGATGTGTTACATTATGAAAAAATGAAACTAATATCAGATGATTTCAAACGATTTATCAGCATATAACAGTCGTGGTTTGTGCCACGTTTATAATCCTGTTATTTAATAAAGAGACAAACCAGGAAGTAACCAATAAAAAACTGCAAACAATTTGGTGTTATAGTCATGAAGAAAAATGGTTCTGTACTGAGAGAATGAATTCATTCATTGTTCAGAAAACCAAAAGTAGAGGAATACTAGGTGATTCAACATTGATATTTCATTGTCCCGAAGCAATCCACAATCATCATTCTACCCCCCCCCCCTATCTCCACTAGATGTCAACCACTGAGTCATCCCATTGGTCAGAAGCCACACATTTATCATTAATATCATTGGATTATTGCAACTTCATACCCAGATGCTGTTAATTAGAATGGCAATCGCCAAATGTATTTAAGATGACAATAAAACACGAAAGTGTAAATAGATTATGACCAAGTTGCTTTACTAAAGAACATATTCCGTCAGGAAATGGAGACAGATATGAAGAGAACGAAGATCACTTGGGAAGAACTGGTAAGGAAGGCCCAGGACAGAGTTAGTTGAAGAATGGTCGTTGGCGGCCTGTGCTCTACATGGGGTAACAGGTATTGATTGATTGAAGTTGCTTAGCATAACTGCTCCATATCATACAATAACTGATCACTGTTACCTATTGTTGATTTGTCTTGACTAATCGTATCTGTAGTATTTCAACATGTTCAGCAAGGCAATACTTAGGATGAGGTTCAATCTAATAACACTGACCTCTTGAAGTTAATTAACTATTTGAATAAATATTCATTAAGAGTTTCTGTTTTTAACTATTTGAAGGAAAATTGTATTTTAATCAAGTTACTGCATGCATAACTAAGAGCAAGTAAACCAATAGTTATAAAATAAATTTGTCTCCAAGGCAATATTTTTAGTAACAGTATAGATATACATCATTTCTACTTACTTTCGGAAGTAAAATATAGAATTTCATAATACCTGGTCATAAAGCTATGCTCATTATTAACCTTACTGTATTCTTTACATGAGTTATTCCATAGTAACCGTAATACTCTTTGTAAATGATAAAATCCCTCCAGTATAGTTTATGGTAATGTTTATTTTTCTGTGTAGAATGGTTTCATTATAAGGCTTGTATCATCGTTTTAGACAGCATTATCAGCGTTCACTTTTTGCATTACCTTAATCCAGTTTAATGTAATCATGTCATCTACGTGTCTTCTTATTAAAGCACGCAAACAACTTAAAGATGACAGTACGATTGAACAAATGTCAAAATTCTGAAGTGTAGAAATTTCAAGTAATCAAAAGAGCTTTCAGACGAATGACACTGAGATCTATTAACAATTAGTAGCTACATAGACATAACTCCAATAATATAGACCTATTCAGAAAGATCAACTGAACAGGACCATAGAAGAATACTTGAAAATAATAAAATATGTGAAGGCAATCATTAACAGACATTAACAGAACAAACAGAATTAATGCCGTTAGAATAATCAAATTATTTACTTCTACTTGAAGTCAGCATCAGTGATGCTGTCTAGAACACAAAAGAAATCTTTCCAATTAAATAATCTTACTTAGGGAGCAGAACATAATCAAGTACATTCGCCTATGCCACAAATGATCCCTATTATTTAAGAGTATGTGAAAACAATCACTTTGTCACATCAAACATGTAAACTAAATCGGTCTACAGTCAATTAGATGGAATTATTATTCATATTTCTTTCTTTTACAGTTTTGGTCCTTTGATTGTGCTTCTGATAATGTATAATGTTTCCCTAACTAGCCAGAAATTCTGAGTTTTGTCCCCTTTGGGACTTGATAGTTGGATGTACCTGCATCTCACGGTTGTTGTTCATACGGAGACTTGAATTCAGCATAAATTGTATCAAATACTACCGCATTTAACACAAGGCTACTGAGTCCGGACAGTTCTCAAGTACCTGTAAGTGCACCCAGCTAACGAGTCCAGAATAAAACAGAAGACGCATCCTAAATTTCATTTGCACCCTGCAACCTAACTTAAATAAAATCCTTGAATTTCAGCTGTAGCGAGGCAATCCACTCAGGATGCATATATAGCAGAAGAGACTGAGCGATTTCAGTTCATAAGAAATCAACGGAAATATTTAAATATCTTTAAATTATCTAAGATATTGTTTAACTTAGTCATTAAAGTATTCTTCAAAGGCCATGTCAGTTTTGATGTGCTCGACTGACTACACCAGGGGCTCGTTGGTTTACCTGATTACTTATAGACAGAATATCATTTCTCAGACGTCAGCAACACCGTTTATATTTCACAAGAAATTAATTGTTGTACCTCTTTACTATCTATTTATGTTAATATAAATCTGACTGCAACAGTTCTTCGAAACCTCTTACTGGTTGTATTGTATACAGTTAACACTGATGATACATCTTGTACATTTGTACTAATGTAGTACCCTAAAATCATCAGACAATTATGTTTCGTTATCTTTGTCAGGCGAATACCCTCAACTGACATCAGCTTGATACTTAAAAGAAAGAAAACAAATTCTAAAGTGAAACCCTCTTCTTACTTGATAACATTCACACTGAAGTTCTTGGAATTTTGATCGCTGAAGTATAATTTATTCGAAGTATTCAAAGTGTCATCACAAGTTACGTAATTATTTAGATAGGGTATATTCATACATACTACTGAAAAATTGTATCCTTATCTTAAGAAAGTAATTCATAATAATACCGATTACTAGTATTATGCTTTTCTAGGTATACGGGAATTAGTTTTAGCATATATAGTATTGGAGTAGATATGGGATCCAGAATACTCGTTTTATATGTGAGGAAAGTGTAATGGCATTAAACCCTAACCAAGTTACACTGTATGTATTGGGTTATCCTAACTTGTCAAAGCCAACAACTGTCTGGTCACACAATCCGATATTCAGAGTGAACCCAGTTCATGCAGTTTTGTTGGCTACGATTTGTCTATATGTTTATGGTACTATCTTAAATATATTCCCGTTCAATATGACTATTTCATGCGTAGAACGTATTGAAGAAATATGAAAACTTATCCAAGCTACAAAGTCAGCGAGTGGTGTGGTTTCAGTATAAGATTATATTAATTAAAGAGCTTAGTTATTGCAACAGAATGTGATTGGAATATTGGTCAGTATTACATTAACACCTACACATTTTATATAGGTTTCATCAACTACATTCCGGCTTTAATCTTTATAGTAAGATTTGAATATACTGCCTTTTACTCCATCCTATATTTTGAAGAATTAGTAAGGCACTTTGTTCGAGTCCCAGTATGAGTTGTTAATATATCTAGTAGGAAGTAGGCTTTTGGGATTTTACTACTAAATATATTAAAATTCATGAATTAACGCCATATCGAAGTAGTCAATTCCAGTTGAGCATCTAACAACAGAGATTGGTCAGCTTGAAGTATAAACAACGAGAATTTAGAAACAGTCACAAAACAGTTTTATATGGTGTTAATACTCTTATTAATAATAATATTATCAATAATAATACTTTATTCGAATTTATTAAATATTTCAATCTCGACCGAATAGATATATTCAAGTAGCTTCATTGTGAAATATACAGCGACAACTGATTAGAGGATCTGTTTGGTCTTGTGTTTCTTCTTCGTTGGAGCTCCTCAGCAAAACACATCTATAACTGTGCTTAGGACTGGTATTTCTTATGCGGAATCAAACTTGCATTACCCACGTAAATAGTTGTCAGAGGCGTAGTCACAACTAGCTTCAAATAGAACCAGTTGAATTCTAGTGGATTAGTTTGTAATCAGTAATTAAAAGAGAAAGAATGACATAACATTTTGTAACAAACCTTATCTGAAACTTTTACTTTTCTTATTCTTAGTCTCAGTATTTGTGGATTTCATTAATTGGTATTAATTATTTGTAATACTGGATGTAATTGTTTATTGGTTACGACATTTAGCTTACAAGCATTATGGTACAGGCCCAATTCCTGCATCACCTAATTACTTTGGATAGTCAGGTGGTATACAGATTTGCACTTCGATGATGAGTTACATTGTCATTCAAGTTATTTAATCTTAAATGTCAATGTACTGTTTACATATTTGCAAAATATCTACTAATAATGACTCCTTTCTTTATTCTTCTGCCTTTCAGATTAATATATGGGTGCTTTCACCACACTTCATCTTCATCTCTCACTACTATAACATTAACAGAAAAAGTAGCATACTTACAGGGTAGATATAAATCCCCTCCAACTTTTGGATGTTACCACGCATCATATAACTTTACTATTTAATTACTAATTGTAAATGAAAAATGCTATCACTCTAGATTGAAACTGTCTTTTTAAATTTTCATTTTGACTGAAGTCTACTGATTAATGCTGGGTTGGTCTGAGGCAATCAGGAGGAAACCTCGCCTTACCTAAGTTTCGTACAATCTGGTTGGATTAGTTATTTGTGCCTGAAATGATCTCCTGTAGAAGAGAGACATATATACTGGATGTTTTCTGAATAGTGACTAATGTTGTGTTTGTCTAATCTTGTTTTAGTGCTGATAAAATTCTATCAATGATTAAGTTGTAATCTAGCCACTCGTCTTAATAACTCGACACCGCACGCACCATGTTATTGATTTTAAGTTATTTGGAGGTAATCTCCAGGAAAGACTATGTAACATGAGTTTCAACCTTGTAAACCATCGTTAGAAAGTCCTGGTTTGGTTATCCTGTATATAACTAAGCTATTCAAATGCAGTGAGTGGAGAGTATCTAAATTTTGGTTCAAGCAAATTTTATTTATGTTTGGATTACTTGACAATATACTGTATGACCAAAGCTGAAAGGCTTACCTTCAGTCTGTGAAATTCCTGCATAGATCTTTCACAGTCTGAGATGTAAAATGTCAATTCTGATAAACCGCTGAGCATATTTCAGTATTCATTTAATTGTTGAGTGAATATCCTCAGAAAATGTCACAGGTATCTTATGAATTTTTGAATGAGTTCACCATTTGCATAAGGTATGGGCGACGTATACTACTTCGTTATGGTGATTACTTCGGCAGTTTTGTTTGTGATTCTTTAAATAGAATTAATCAAAAATGAATTATTACACTGTTTTATGAAAATTAGTTTCGTATTTAAAACTAACATACGTCAAGGACTAGATTTCGTTAGGCAACAGCTGAAAACAGAGAATGATTGAGCAGATATTTCGTTCCAGTTTGTTGAAATACCTCAGTAGTACGTATTCATTAACTTAATAACGATCTCTCATAGAAAAACCTTCAGAGTTCGAAATGAATCCTTAGCCAATAGACTAATTAGTCTGTATCCTATGGTTTACATTTCTAACTTAAACTATATTTGAAATATGTTGTGTTATCTCATTTAATCCCATTTGTGGATTTATTACCTGATTTATTACATGATATGGTCGAACTCGATTGGTCATATGTTCTTACTAAGACTCTTGTAATCACTCTTTGAAATTAGTCACTCTTGACAGAAGTCTGGTGGTCATGGCTTTAATCTGTAATAAGTTACAAGATTCAAACATTTTGAAGAATTCCATACTTACATGAAATAATCATCCACTACTATCTACTCTTTAATGGTGTTTTTAACTAAAGTCATTCATTTTTGTTTTCTATTAAACTTCTATTTCAACAAATATTATATAATTTGGATTGTGACTGGCAAGTGAAATCCTATTTGGGACTCATCGGCTGGATGTGAAAAAAATCGATATATCGAGGCAATCCGCTCAGGATGCACATATAGTAACAATGACTGACCAGCTTCAGTCTATAACAAATCAACGGGAATATACAAGCTCTTCCTAATTCTATTTCAACAGTCATTTAAACTAATCACCACCCACATATTCATCTATCTATTTCATTAATTTATCAATTTTTTTTTTCACTTCATGTTTACACAGATGAATGATTCTTTTATCAATAATATTAATTTCGAATAGAATAATGAATTAATCAATAAAATCGTTTATTTCTTTTTAATCAACTTCATTTTAATTCTTCTTTTGTTTTTCTTCTCTTTTTCAATGTTCACATTATTTTTCCTTTAACCATTCATCAGAAAAGAGGAAATAAGTAAGAAAATAGGAATAGGGATAGGAATACACGCAATAATTTGTAAATGAATGAAAAATTGTGTTCACTATTATTATTATTATTAATCGAAATTATTATGCATGTGAACATAAAATGTGATGAGATGACCCTAGTGATTAATTCATTCTGTTGTTTAGCGTTTAAATGAAAAAAATAAGGTGTATGTGTGGTGGGTGGGAGGTAAGTGGTGGTGGAGGGGGGGTGGAAGATAATGTCATTAAATGTTAAGTGACTGATACAATATGACGACATTACATAATATATAGAAAGGCTAAGGTGTATGTGTGTGGGGGTGGAGTGGGAGGGGGGGTGTAATTTACAATATTTACTAAGTCTATTGTATCAAGTCATTTTTTCCGGGTTAATGTAATTAAAAGATGCTACAAATTAAAGTAGAATTTCCACCAAGAAAATTTCATCTCAAGAGTCTACAGTTATTTCCATAACTATCTTCTATGAATATGTTCAGTTTTATACAGTAAGTCATTTTAAATGTAAAATATAAAATAAAATCCATGTTGAAGATTACATACTAATATTGAGTGAAAAACTAATGTAAACTATGATATATATAATATACAATGAACATACTGTAGATAACTTCAGCTATTGGAGATAACAATATTTAATGTGTACATCTACATAATACGTTCTGTTTAGTTATAATGTAGGTGATAACGTTTGCAATTGTGAATGTATACAATAAGGTTATATATGTGATTGCATAGATGAGTGTACGAATGAGGAATAAACGTAATGACATATCGACAACATGGCCATCTATGTTGATATCGATAAACAAACTCATAAAGGGAAGCAGAATATACATATTTCTTTTTTTAAAAAATGACTCTGTATGGACCCGGAAATGGATAGATAGCACTATAGATACATATGTGTATATACAATAGACCTATACCTATGTATGTTGTCGATATGTATGTTTATATGTATATAAATATAATTTGTTCTAAATAACAAAGATTAGTTGATGAGATATACAAGCAAGAATGTTAAATGAGGCACATATATGTATGACATTAAAAAGGTTCCAGTGGAAAAAAAATTATTGAATGTTAGAACTCTTCTAAAAATCTTTAAATTTCTTTAGGTAAAAGTAGATAGAAACGCATATACACACATGCATACATATACAATAAATAGCTAAACATGAAATCTTTGCTTACCTTAACGACAACCGGAACTCACCTGACTCATAAAATGAAGTGAATGAATAGTGTTTCATTTTCTGTCTAATTCATACATGATAAATTAATTTAAAATATCAGTAAACAAACAGTGATTATGACAGTGTGTATCAATGAATGAGATGTTTCATCTCATAGACTTACTGAAAACTTTTGTAATAATAATAATAATAATAATAATAACAATTGTTTTTTTAACTATTCATCATGAATTGACCATAGTTAGGAATGACATTGAAAACCAAGAAAGCATTAAAAAACTATTTCTTTTGAAGATGGAAAAACTCAGCAGTACTCATCCATGAACTTAACATGAATCAAATACAGTTCGTTCATCCGTTCAAGTCAGAGCTTAACCTCTACACCTTGATTAGTCATTCACTGGTTTACCTTTCATACTGCATTGAATCACGTTACTGTATGGTCATTATCTAATATCGCTAGTGGATAATAATCTCATACCTGACATCTCTGAACTGTATTGCTCGAGTGAAAGACTGTGAGTTGTTAAGGTGGTTGCATAGTGGTTACATAATACGTATTGGGATCCGGCAATTTCGTTGTATTATGCATTGTTTAGTAAATGGAATGAAATATATCGTGACTATAGTCCTAATTTCCAGTCTATCCCAAAAATTATACTACTAAGCACACTAATTATGATTAACGCTGAAAAGTGGACGATCAATTGACTGTACTCGTATTTCAATGGAAAAGTATTTTAAATGGTGTATTTGGAAGAATTATCTAAGTCTATATCAACAGTAGCCGATTTGCCTCAATTCGATGGTGTTATATTTTCTCACTTCTCTTTTCTCTTGCATGACCTGTAGTTTACAAAAGCCTTACCGCTTGTACAACAACTTCTTCCTCACCCAATTTTGTTAAGTGAATGGGTTCTTAGCAAACGTCAAAATATGGTTTATTATAAATAGTTTTACACTTAATCCACCTAAATATCAAACAGTTAATTACAGTCTAAGACATGAAAAGAGCCTAAACACTCGTGATATCGCATGATGTCTTTACAATTGGCAATCTAGTGATTAAGACAATAAAGAGTATTACTTATCTGATGTACATTTTACTTCCGATTGATCCTAATATGTTTATTCCATACAAAAGTGAGTTTTCTGTTTAATTAAGTGATACTATTAAAATCTGTAAGTTCCTGTATATCATTATTACTCTACATTATTCCCCTAGACTTTTGTGAAGACTATACAGTGTTAAGAAGAATATTGAAGGCTGTTGATAGAGTGTGTGGTGAAACGTCCAATGTTAGTATAATTATAATCATGAACAGAGATTTGGGATCTTTCAAATAACTAGCTAGTTTTATCCCGTCAGATACAAATCACCCACTCTATAAAATCATTCCGGTTGTATAACTTCTGGTAGAACATTACTCAGCTACATCAGGAATTCATAGACCAGAATAAGCATACAAGTTCTAGAAAATCTTATTCGGTACACATACTATCCAATGAGATGTGTGGGAGAGATGACTTGACTAAAATTCTATAATGCTGAGCATGCAAGTTATTAACTATTGTAGCGATTCTGTTCACTGTAGAAGATTTTTCTATTGAGACCTACGTAGAGAAAAAGAGGAAAACGGAATCCTGGGAATTTTATATAATATTAAACGAAGAACTTACTATTACTAGTGATTAATTAGATGTAGGACTGTAAGCCAACAGCTGATTTAAAAATTACTACTTTGTAAACTCTGAAGATATATGTGGCTTCATTAATAAGCACATCTGAGGATCTCTGTATTATAGATAAACATCCATGCAATGTTTACTGACGTTTAACTGATCGTTAACTAACGTCAACCTGTGTTACATAATTCAAATTCAACAATGTCCATAGTACCCACTGACAACAATTTAATTACATTGTCTTTCTCTCTCACTACCTGTCTCATCCACTTACTCACTTGCTATCTTTTAGTATTATTCGTTCCTACTTTAATATTATGTACTAAAGAAAGTCAGAATACGAGCAAATATAAGAGTTGCAGTGTTCGTAGGAAAAGTTACCTGTGAACACTGTATTTTCCTCCTTTCACTTATTTTATCTTTGAACAAAGGTAGTGCAAAGATAATAGTAGAAAGTGTGTGTGTATGTGTGTGTGTGTAGGGGCAAGAGAAAGGACAGAATAAAAGGAAGTATCTTATATACTGGTTAGCAAAATTGGAATATTGCTAGTAGTAAAATGTAAGAGGCGTATTTCATCCTATTTGCTACCTATCACTTTGAACCACCTGAGCATCCCAGTGTTGATGCTCACACTGGAATATAAAACTCTTAGGTATTTCTCACTTCAAATACCAACTTATTGCCCATGGAACAAGAATGAAAATATAATGATATTGCTAGATTATTCACATAGAGATAAACAAGAAATTTTATTTAATATGGGTTTTTCATGTAATTTAACACTCTTTATCAATTTTTAATGCAGTCCTGAGTGGAATGATTCTCTCTAAAAAATTCAGAAACGTAACTTTTTGAAATAATCACGCCGTGGTTGATTTCAAAAAGACTGTGATATTAACACTAATTGATTACTCAATGTAGATCAGCTACAACTCCTTCAGCATTTCAAGCCATTTGTCTGTGAGGTAAGTTTATTATTGACCTTGATCAGTGCTTCATATTATGCCTTACAACGAAAATGGTTTTTTTTGATAGCTAATGGTGTTTACTTGTATCAATACAAATGTTTTTGTTTTTGAGATAATAGTCAGCGAACTGTTTCTATTTTTATATATTTAATTGTTTAATCCATTATTTTGTGGAAAAGATAGAACGAACGGTTATTGTTCTTATTCCCAAATACAATAAAAGAATCAAAGAGTTTATACAGCTTTTACACTTAGCAGCGATAATAACATACTCACTTTTCCATAATTAAAACAATTGTCAACGAACAATTTAAACTTATTCATGAAGTTGTTAACATATCGAGATTAGGTTGACCAATCTAAATTACATTATGGTGTTAATCACAAGCCTTTATGTGTACGGAATTTGTTTGAACGAATAAAGTAATCAATCTCAGGCAGTCTAGTTGTTAGCTTTATAGATTATTCACGAGAATTCGTAAGAATAGTCTGTAGAAGATGTGAGATTCTTTAAGACATCTCTACTAATCGAACTTTTTTTATAAACTTTCAAGAAAATTCCAGAAAAAAGGATAAATTATGCATCAGATACTGATTCAATAATTGCTAAACATGTTTCAGGAAGCATGTCTACAATATACGAGCATCATGTAATCTTATAAACAGCCCTGTCTTATACATATAAATTGAAGTGCCTTGATTACTTCTACACTAATTTTTCTTTTAGGAGTTTAATAGTAGTAGATTTTTGGAGATTAAAAGGCGGTTAGGAGGTTTCTATACAAGTGTTCATGTATATAAAATGCATCAATATGAATGTATTTCAGTTTTCAATATGATACTTATTTCATTTGGCGTTCCGCTTTAAATTGGAGAGTATTTATGAGTGCCTAATTATTAAAATCACTTTATGTATAATATTTCACACTTGTTCGAACCCAAAAACATTCAAGTATCACTATCCGTGTGATAAAGTTAGGCCATTAAATAGACAGCCATTGACTAAGTTTTTATGAACCTTCTATCTTATAATTGTTATGCGTTTTTTTTTAATACTATCGAAATGTTACGTAATTATCTAGATAATGAAAATGTTGGTTGGTTGAAGGGAATTCACATAAAAACCTACTTAACCTATGCTTCAAGTTAGTTAAATATTGGTCAATAAGGTATGTCTACATTCTTAAGGATATAAACTAATATTTTAGGTATGACTGACCTCCTACAGGATTGAAATATTTGCATTAATTTACCATTGATGTAATAACTTAACAATCAAACATAATGCTATACGAATCATTAAGTAACTAGTAACTATACTAGAACTTTACTAATAAGAATAATTCCATACTAACGACTAGATAAACATGGCATTAGTAACTTCCTCCTCAGCGATCAATTAATACAATCCAGACTTCATATACCGGGCACCTAATGAAGATTGACTATCTTCGGTAACTGTGCTTTGGAACATTATTTCAATGATTATAACTGTGGACAGTGTTAACATTTCATTTCTATGACTGTTATGTTCCCCTTGCCCGGTTCTCTCGTTTTATATAATTGCTCTTAGTATATTGTTTATTTACTATGAACTACGTTTACTTAATTGTGTACAAGTTATACCCATTTACTGCCACTCTTCCCTTTGTTCTGTACAAATGTTAGATTCTTGATTGGTTCACTGTGTGGTTTGATTTTATGTGTATATAAAGGCATGATTAAAATACGATACGGTCTCAGTTCTCAGATCTCGCTCTATCCGTTTTCCGGTTATCAATTCTGGTTCTCCTATTGTCAGCCTGGGGGGGATGAGTGGTCTTAGGTCACTCGTGCATTATCAACTAGGCACACATCTCATTAGCGTTCACGTCTACCAACCAAAGCTCTCCTCCCTCTCTTTCTTCATGCCATAACAACGCTAAATCACGAATTGGCTGAATTGGAAATACCAACCGTTATGAGCCGACTCAGTGGTCCAATGGCAAAGCGTTCGCCACAAGGCCAGAAGGTCCTGGGTTCGGTCCCCGACGTGGTCGTGGGTGCACACTGCCGAGGAGTCCCATACTGGGACGAAACATCTGTCTAGTGCTTCTAGGTGATCAATGGTTGTCTGATTCAGATCAATTCATGATATCAAGAGTGAGGTTCCGATTTGTTGTTGTCAGTTGTTTTTCAAAGAAAAACAGTACAATTAATAACCAGTTTGATTTTTAATCAATTTTGGTTTTTTAATCAAAACAAATTTTCAATAACCGGAAATAACACGATCGACAATTTCTGGATAAGATTTCACCTTGAAAGTAGAAATATACACCTTTTATTATTAAAAAGTTTTCGAATCTACTTAAAATTATAATTTTAAATAAATGAGTAGTATATTAATAAATCTATTATATACTTAAATGAAAAGTGGTGATTTCCTGTTTGTTTTTTTTTAAATGATTTCTGTAAAATTACATCACAAGTATATTTATACGTATATGCATAGAATACGAACTGATATACAGAAATTATTCATAGTACAATAGTTTCTTCTGTCTCCATCTATAACTATTGTTAAACTTTACTTCCAATATATAAGTTATTTCATAATATTTAAACAATACCCCCTTCTCCATTCCTCCTTCTACCATACATATACAATAACATATAAATTAATAACGTATTATTATTATTATTATTATTATTATTATTAGCATAGTAGTGTATATACTTGACAAATGCTTGTTTTCTAGTTCATTTCAGTAGTATTATAACAGTAGTAATAAAATTTATATTATTAAAATAGTTTAATATGAGTTCTTATTCTCAGAATGGTTATATAGATGAATGTAATATTTGAGACAATAAATCCGGAAATATCAATTTGTTGTCATGCTTTCATGTGTATATAACATATAATATTTGTCTGATTGCATGCCTATATCTTTTATACGTGTCCACTGTCTTTTGATACAATCTTCATACCCACATGTATATGTACAGGTATTTTAGTCTATACGCCTAGAAGCACATCCACACACACAGATACGCACTACATCCACCCACACACGCATTCATCTTGCTCACATTTAGGCATAATAATTAATGCCTTCGCCCTCTCCCTTCCCCCCCCCCACCTTCAATTCAATTGCCTCGTCAACAGGAAATGTGAATGAATATTTTCTATCATTTTAGAAAAAAAAACAAGTTATACTATTGAATAGTAGTTTTTTACTTTTAAAAAAAATGCATGAAATAATTTTTATAGAACGGAAATAATAATAATTTATTGAGACAATAATAAATAAAAGTAAATGTTTAAGGCATTAATTCCGCTCACCTCTGAAATCCCTCTCCCCTCCCCTCCCCACACGACCCATTTTCATTTTGAGGATTTTAACACAACCAACAACTTGATCATCTAGGATGAATATATACAGATAAACAGATAAATATACCTATGTAACCAATTAAATAAACTTGTAAATAGAAACTATGTAGTAATAGATTAACTATTGGTCTTTTAACATAGAATCATTAATCATGAAAGTATTAATATTCTGGTCAATGTATTTATTTTGTTTAAACTAAAAGTAAAATCATTATATCATTTATGAAGTCTAATGGATTGTTTGAGTTGGTTTGTGATTGGCAAACAGAATCTAGAATGTCAGTTTCTTCCTATTTGAAACTTGTCATTTTGATGCACTTACATCCCAGTGTTAATTTTCACACTGAGATTCATACTCAGTTCTTTTCATGCTAAACGCTACCGCATTCATCACTAGGCTACTGTCTCCAAGCAGTTAGAATTTGTTCAACGGGTATACATATATACGTAATTAGAATATATTAATATCTTCCTATTGATTTATCATCAACTGAAACTTGTCAATCTTTGTTACTATGTGTGCTTACCTAAGCGGTTTGCTTCGATATTGAAAAAGTTCACTTAACTACGAAAATTTTAAGAAGTTCAATATTTTCCCAGATGAAAATCAATTGAAATTTTCAATATATTTATATTTTAGTTCCCTTTGGGGTGGCTATTTTTGTGGAGATTAGTTATTTATTTGATTGAATATGTATGGAACTCTTTAGCAGCTCATTAGTGACCAGATCCAGAATGCTCCTGAAGCTCTGGTGAGAAGTTGTGACTGGTAGAGTTCACACATGTCAGGAGTGAAACAGTTATCACCAATGACAATGGATGATCGTCGCACTATATATCACAAATTGATGGAAGTGGGAATTCTACCATTGGATGCCGACCCAGTGGTGCAGATGGTTAAGTGTTCGCCGTTAACCTGAAGACGCTGGTATGGAATCTGGGGTACGCACTGCTGAAGAGTTCCATACTAGAACGAAACAACTGTCCAATGCACCCTGGTTTTCAATGGTACCCTTCCAACATCAATCTGTGACATATTCAATCAAATATATTTTTTCTTCATTTTTAATTATTTAATATGAGAATTTACTTTTAAAATAAAATAAAATAAAACTTGTCATATTTTACATTCACCATATTCACTTTTAAATTAAACAATCTCTAGGATTCAGTTTGTTACTAAACACTATACAAATGAATTGATTATTAATAAATAGCTTAGCAACTAAATACTATTACTTTTATTACTACTAATGAATACCACCTGTAGAGAAGATAAAACAGTAAGAAATTGAAAATAAATAAATATTTTTATTAATATTTACAATTAATCAAAACAGGTAAAGATCATATTGATTATGTGAGATTACATAATAACCTATTTATGTGATTAAATAATTTAAAATAAATATACCACTGAGTGTAGGAATGTTAATGAATGCATAGTTTGGTAAAGGGATCTGTTAAGTAAATGAGCAAAAACAATGAGATTTTATCAGTAGAAGGTTTTTGTAGAGATTGTTTAATTGGAGTTAGACAATAATTAAAGACTAGGAATTGATAGTAGACATCTGTTTTGTTATAGTATGGGACTCCTCACAAGTGTTAATTCATTTCCCCAACATAGAATCGGGACCAGGATTTTCAGGCCTAAGGGTGAATGATTAATCAATAGTTCACTGAGTCATCTGGCATCCAATGATTGACATTTCTAACTCAGTCAGTTTGTTATATATTTGTGTGAATTCATTCATTGTATTCGGTAAATAAGTGTCTCACAGACGACATGGATGAACACCACACATGATATCTCAGGAATATCCAGGAATTATCTCCAGAAGCTAGCCACTTTTAAGCTGACATTGATTGTAATTAAGTATTTTGATCTCGTGGTCAAGGGTTTGTCGTGAAACCTGAAGGTCCTGGGCTGCATTCCTTGATAAAGTAGTGGATGCACGCTGTTGAAGAGCTCCGTACTATAACGAAACAACTGTTTAGTGATGATTCCCGATTTTCAAAGGTTTTCTAACTCAGAATAACTCATGACATTAAATTAAAATAAAATGTCACTGATGTTGATTTTTTTCGATGACTTTAATAAATATTGTTACATTATATATCTAACTACAATATTGAAAAGAAAAAAACCGTTGACTGTATGTAGTAGTTATTGTTTTCACCCTCATTGTACTTCATCACTAACTGTGAATAAACGTATTCCTTTCTTTCAATGTGATAGATCAGTCAAACATTGCCTGTTACCCCTCGAGGAGCACAGGCCACCGACCACTATTCTCTAACCAACTCTGCCCTGGGCTTCCATTTCCATTTCTTCCAGGGTGCTGTTCATTCTTTTCATGTCTGCCTCCGATTTCTGATGCAATGTGTTCTTTGGCATTGAGAATTTTAAGTTAGTGCTTGTCTTGTCATGCAGTTTGGTGATTTCTTCAATGTGTCCTATCCACCTCCAGCGTATATTCCTAGTTACTCCCCTCAGCTGGGAGTAGGTCCTATCTTTGCCACAGAAGGTTGTCGTTGTTGGTATCTGATTAACGGATCCGAAGTATCTTGAGCGAATAGCTGCTTATAAATACTTGTATGATGGATGATTTTCGTGGTTCTCAATACAAGCTTCAGCTATATACAATAGAACTATCTTCATATTTGTATTGAAAATTCTGACTTTAATGTTGGCTGACAGTTTCAGTTTTAGTTGTTTTTCAGTTGTAGAACTGGTTATTTCGCCTTGCCAATCCGTGCCTTCACATCCGAATCAGACTCTCCTTGTTTATCGATGATGCTGCCCAGATACAATCGAACTAGAAGTATTATCACTTGGCCCAACGTTATGCAATACATAGAAAATACTTGATAAGACGAACACGCAAATTCATTTTGATGATTCATACTCATAAATAGAGAGATTTACGCCTAAATCAAACGAGGATAAAGAAATATTTAGGTCGATATTAGTCTACTGTCCTAACAAATACCCAAACACTTGCCATAACTCAATGAGTATTTTAACAAACAAACACAAAATGAATTTAACGAAACTAAGTGTAAGTGATAATTTTCAAACCAGAGGAAGGTACGTAGATGGTTTTTACGGACATATATAACTATGTAGAGAAAATGAACATTCTACATAGTGTTACATAGAAATTTCAGAAACTGATAATTGAAACTGAGTTAATGGTCTTGATTGAAAGGTAACTACCCAGTTTGTTGCCAACAATAGAAAAAAATAACAAACAAATTATTATCTCAGAAAGCCTGTACGACAAATTGGCGCCTACTTGGACTAGAATGCCTAGATTGCATGGTTTACTAAAGGATCATGAAATTGATTTACTTTACAGATTCCTTATATCGACAAGAATGGTTCTGCTTAATATTCAGCTGAAATGCCTAGTACAAATCTTGAAACCATTTCAGTAGTCAGTAGTTAATCACAGCGCGAAATATTCTTTTGAGTTTGCCAAAAACAAATTCACCGTATCATTGAACGTATTATTCCGATTTACCAACCTTTCACTGTTAGAAACAATGGATTCTATTTGTAACGGACTTATAGAGTGAAGTAGAAAAAACCGAAATTCCTGTTTCTACAAATAAAGAATTCGTTCTCGGATGTATGATAAGTGTCTAATTTCAGTTAAATAGCAGAGACTACAGACAATCAGATGGTATAGCAATAGGGTTACAAATAAGTCCTCCCCATTTATTGATTCTTTACTAGTTAAACTGGGAAACGGCTCACCGAAAGAAACGATTAGTTGACTAGCATTTTGTATCAGTTACTTCGAGGATACATTTATATTACTAGATGATACAACAGAAAGAATATTTTGATCAATACATTTAGTAATATTCATGCACCAATTACCTCCATATGGGGTAACAGGGACTGAGTGATTGATTGAATTCCATTTATTATCGGGAATAAGCAAAACAACAGCATCTCACTTTTAAATGTCATATTAAGAAGATCAAAGGAAGGCATATTAAAAAGAAGCATACAGAGAACATCTTCAATCAGAGAGTGCATACAATTTTATAGTTCTATACCAATCTATAAAAATTTCCATATATACCTATAAAATAACTTACACTGATGACATCACAAATGAAAAGTTGAATAATATAATTAGCCTATATAGTAATAATCGATATTCAATCACATTTATCAATAAACATAAGAACTTGACAAATATAGAACTGATCTTAACAAATATTTCAGAGAAATCGCTATTATTGAAACTATAGAATGATATTGCCAGTGAAATTTCCATACAACGACTTAAAAAGACAACGTTTAGTGTAGATGAGTTAAAAGTAGTATTGTTTAATTATTCAATAATCTTGACCATAAGCAAAGACAAACTGTCAGAATTCACTGTATCTATGTGTGATAACAAATTTAATTGGCCATATAGAACTAGTTACATTGACCTCATAATTTGATAAGTCCCACTTGGTTAACGAATGTACAACTACGAGTAGTTAAAAGCATGATTCTTGAACACTTCACAGACTTCAGACATCAGGTGGATTAAAAAATATAGTTACGAAATCATTCAGTATATCCTATGTGATGTATAATATGGTTTATGAATTCGCTTTGTTACAGCTAAAGCTGGTTGTATTTGTATCCACAAACCTGACGTTGACTTTACCCATCTCCATAGTTTTTATTCCTCCTCTTCCACACTACTATGTTTTGCTTATAAAATTACATATCTTATCCTTATATAACTAATTAATTCCAATAATTCGACAATACGTAACTATTCTCACTAATCGACTTATTACTAAAATCATTTACAGGTTCTTTCATTAAGTAACATGTAATCTGTTAAACTACATATTTTAACTTGTCATTACGTTATCGGTTATTCTTTATTCGTTCAGTGTTACAATAGTAAATACGCGCCTGCACAATTCAAAATCCAAGTTATTATGTAACATATTTACTATTAGTCCATCAGTGTAGAACATATGAACATAGATTATTCGAAAGTTCGAATGAAAAATTAAGATGAAATATTTCTTAGCTGAATCATTCATTATACTACTTATCTGAATGTGAATTTTCGCCCTAGAAGTTTGAAAGTAGTCATTTAGAAATGCTGTTTTTTCTAGGTTTCATGGTAATCGATACTTGACACCACGATTCATTGCATGTAACCTTAAAGGAACTAATACCTAAGTGAGTAGGGTTTGAATCAGCATCATGCAGTTTTAAAGTCTAAGACAATACCGCCAATGATCTATCCTGGAGGCAACTGATCTCTATTAATTCTATGATATTTACATCGGTTGATTGTTAAGTAGAGTGATTAGTGTTATTTTTGATCAGTAATGTCAACTTAAAGTGTTGTGTGCGACTATTTTAAATCTAATTGACAACAATTTAAAACAATCTAATCCAACCTCTTATTCTTTTCGTGCAGCATACCATATTACTTACTAATATTCAGTAGCTTATGACGTTACCAATAGTTTTGTAATACACAGCTTATTGCCTATAAGCTGTATGTAATTTTTGTACATCACTACGTTTTTACATGCATCTTTAAAATTAAAATAACTTTATTACTGGACTGAGGTGTTTTGTGGAGATTGGCATTCGGTATGGTTGATTGGATTCGTCACAGATTGATTTTAGTAGGGTATCATTTAAAACCCGAGAGCACTAGACAGTTGTTTCGTCCATGTTTGGGACTCTTCAGCAATATGAACTCTCGACTTCACCAGAGTAACTGAAACCAGGGCCTTCAGGTTGGCAAACGCCTTACTCTGTACTCACTAGTGGCTAACTTCATGGTGTTCCTAAAGTTCTAGTGAGAAATCATGACTAGTAGAGTTTAGACTTGTAGGGAATGAGACAGTTACGATTGATGACAATGGATCATTGCACTATATCACAAACCGATGGAAGTGAAAATCCTACCATTGGACGCCGTCCCAGTGGTGAATAGGGTTAGGCGTTCGCCAATCTGAAGGCCCTGGATTCGATTCTCCTGGCAGAATTGGTGTTGCTGAAGGAAACGAAACAACTGTTCAGTGCTCCCAGATTTTAAATAGAACTCTACCAACGTCAGTCTCTGACGAATCAACTAATTTTATTATCGCAAGTGCACACTTTCTTTGATTCTTAAAAGTTTATCTTCATTTGTGTGTATTTATTGGACTGTTTATTTAAATCAGTTTCTTCTTCTTATAATCGTATTCCTTGTTTTGGTTACTAACAGTAATCGCTGTTAAGACGTAGCTAGACGCTATTCTTTGGTTTATAAAGGTACGTTTACGTTGATAATATTCTGAAGCATTTGGAATACTTTAATTACTTTCCTTCCCTCAAGAATTGAGGTTTATAAATTATATTGTTTAAAAAAGTAATCCATTCATCTAATAACAGTTGATGTACTTCAAGATGCTTTTCTTTTCTTCTATTTCTTCTATGGCCTGCCCTCTTCTGGGAAAGATACAGTTGTTAAGTATGCCGATGAACTCACTATATGTGTCTGTTTTGAAATGAATAGGTTCTTAGTGAATGTTGAACTATAGTCTTGTTTGAATGGTCTTACACTTAAGCCTTCCAAATACCTAACTGTCACTTTCAGTCAAAGACACGAAAAAGACCTAAATACTCTTATATACACATATTCTACGTAAGTGAAAATCCTGTGATTAAGACTACGTCGAATGTCACGTATCTCAGTGTAATTTTCACTTCTGATCAATCTTGGTCGTCACATGTTTTGTTAATATCAAAGAAAGTTTCTCGTTTGAAAAATTGTGCAAAGGATTACGAAATTTTATCATTACTAGTCAATTACTATTACAATTTATCAGTTCCTAAAAAATTACCTACTATTATAAACTGCCACTCCCCCCCCCCATATAATTTTTTGACGGACATTTGAAGAAAGACGTGGTTCTGAGTTGAGTACTGAAGGTTGTTAGTAGAGTGTGTGATGGGACCACCGGTGTTATTATGAACACAGTTTTAGATAAACATTTGAAATTCTGTAAACCACTAATATAATTCTACCAGATATAGACCATTTCTTCCATTCACATCACCTTGTATATCTTCTGACAGAACAAGGAGTCGCTACATTAGAATTCATGCACATAAAGAAGTGTAAAAGCTCCACTATTCCTTACTTAGTAAACGTTCTATGTAATGAAAAAGTTGTAAAGGCAGAACTAATTAAGAATCTATGCTCTTAAAATACAGGTTGTCACTTAATAGAAAGACAACTGTTTCTTATGAAACCACCATCTGAATTTTACACATAACAACAACAACAACGTACAACAAAAAACCTGGAAAATCTGCTCAATAGTCCAAGTTGCCACACCTCAGAAGTACAGTAATAATAATACCAAATTAGTAGTAGTTACTTCGATAGTAATGAGGAGTGTGGACATACAGAATGTAGTCCATGGAGAAAAACTTCGTGGAAAAAAGGTATGAAATAATTGTAAGCAGATGATTTAAAAGAGGACAAATAGTGAATATACGTGTGTTACTGTGACCGATTCTAGACCATGTCATTCAGGCTTAAATCATTAGTTGCAGCACTCACTTAGACCTCAACTAGGTGGTCTGTATCTACATATAAACATTAGTATTTTGTCACGAAAAGTAACTTGTTCGAAATACGGTATGGTAGAAATTCATACTGTAACAAAATATAATATTGAATAAAGTGCTTGTAATAATTATGCTGTCATCATAATAGTACCATTCTATAGATAAACTCTATTTTCAAGTTTGAGAATTTACAAGTAATTCAATCGTAGAGTAAAAACGTTTTTAATTGAATTTAATGATATACTACTATTTTGTCTACTGAATAATAGTTTATCTTGAGGAATATTTAATACTTAATGTTGACAAAACAATGGATGGAAAAATAGATTCAAGAATGCTACTACTTGTTTAATCGTAGTAATACATCAATTACTAATTGAGAGCATTCGTACTTAATGATTGTATAGTTACCAGATTCGAATAGGACAATTCTGATTAGTATTAGGATAAACTTGTATATTCCCATTGATTTGTTATAGACTGAAGCTGGTTAGTGATTGTTGCTAAATGTGCATCCTGAGCGGATTGCCTCGATATAGCGAATTTTTCACAAGTATTATATAAGTTGGATTGTGACTGGCAAGTGGAATCCAGGACGCGCGTTTTGTCCTATTTGGGACTCATCGGCTGGATGTACCTGCATCGCGATGTTGATGTTTACACTGGGACTCGAACTCAATCAGTTCCGTGTCGAACGCCACCGCGTTCACCACTAGACTACTGAGCCCAGGGAGTTTGTGACAAATCAACGGGAATATACAAGTTTATCCTAATACCAATATACCCGTTGCACAAGTGTGACTGTCTGGACTCAGTAGTCTAGTGGTGAACGCGGTGGCGTTCGACATGAAACTGATTGAGTTTGAATCCCAGTGTAAACATCAACATTGCGATGCAGGTACATCCAACCGATGAGTCCTAAATAGGGCGAAACGCGCGTCCTGGATTACACTTGCCAGTCACAATCCAACTTATATAATTCTGATTAGTGTATTAAAATGGCTTTCATGAGTGTATACTGTGGTTATAATCAACAGTTTTAATGTATTTTGCATTGTGACTAGTAGCCCTGATTTTGATAGGCCTCAAGTCTCCATAGCGTGTAAGTTACTTTCAGGTAGATGAATTAAAATTTGATAGTTGTTCATATGCCTGATTTTAGTCAGTTTCTGATCATTTAATGTGATACAGCTATCTCATTCATGGCATATTTAAATTGATTATATATGGCGAATTTAAAAGTATTTTCACGAATTGCATTGTTCAAAGTAAAACGTATAATAAAAATGATGGTGGAACTTAAAATGACCTTCTTACTAATTTCTTCAAAGAAACTAGTCAATATGACTTGCGTTATCATTAGGATCTAAGAAACTTGGAAAACGGTGATTGGTTGACATTATGCCTGAGACCAAAGCCTACCTTAGAGCTATGGATAGAGAGAACAAGCACCGCCTAATGAAAACTAAGACTAAGTTGTTCATTGAGTGAAACAATGATTTTTATATATCATTCGCTTGACCAAACAGTGGTAAGAGACACAGAATACATTGAGGAGTGGACTAGGGGGGTGGGTTGTGAACAAAAATAGGGATAATTAAGTCAAAATACAATTGCAATAACTAGGGAGGGAGAACCGACATGAGAACAGTTAATGAGTTTGTGAAAAGCTTGAAATTTAGGAAATACAAATAAAATAGTTATTAGATAATCAACGAACGCAGTGTAGCAGTAGAGGTCCTGATACCATGTAGAATAGACTCTACAGATTGTGATTTCGATCCTTTGCCTCCATATAACAAGGCTAAACTATAACCCTTTATTTGGGGACGTAAATCTAACCCATAGCTAATCAGAAGATAGCCTACAAAAACAACTAAGTTTCAAATAGAAAATGTAATTGTAAACAAGTGAAATTAACATATAGACAACCTTTATAAATTACTCACGAATTCTTTAAACTTCCATAAATGTTCTTAATATATGGAATAAAGAAAACAACAATCACTCAACCACATATGATTGCCACCAGTCGTGTCAAACTAAAACATGGAATCGGTCCATGAAGTCACTGACTACTAATCTAAGTCATTTTCGTAAATGTAGAATTCTTGGTTGGGGTCCGCGCGGATGCAATAACTAATGGCGGGAGACCCTGGGTGACAGAGTTCAGTATTGCTCATAGTGTCACAGGTATATTCACTTTCGTCTTTTCTCGAATTATCCGCTTAATATTGTTTTATGCTTTTCCATGGACTAATTCTTCCTCCTTGTACCATGTATTCTATATGGCAAGACGTTTCTTACAACCATTAAAGCAACTACTACTACTTATCCGTTGATCATCATGTTGTGCTGCTGAGAAAGCTTGGACTGATTAATATGTGTCAGTTTCTGTGTTTTACATACACACATACATACGGGTAACTTTATACAATAGACCAAACAGTATATCAGCTATGTCTATATAACTACATCTTTGTTTGCATAAGTTAACCCTAACTGTTTGTACCACCTCACTACAACGGTATGAATGGTCCTGTAAAGTGTTCAGTTTTCTTTTAAGTACAACATTATTACATTTTCTAAGAAAAATAAACAAGTTCAATCAATGGCACTGAAAATCCAATGACGTCTCTCTATATTTTACTTACACTGAAGTTAGAAATCTGTGCAATTACACGTATATCATGTATACTAGATTGTAACACTCTATACTGAAGCCTAGAACACAAATTTTGATAAAAGGCGATTGCAGATATTCAGCAAGAAATACTTAGTCTAGATTTCACTTCATTTCGCACTTATTAAGAAAATGTACCTGAGGCATTGGAAGAAATGATACTCCTTGTAGGATTTAAACATGTATCATACAGTTTCATAGTATGAGAATCAATCATGTATAACCACATAAACAATTAAAATATGAACATTGAATGCAAATAATCCACATAATATTGAATCACTTTAATCTATGGATACATTTAAAACTATTAAGACTAGCTTCAAATATGATATTATTCACTTACTATTGAATAACTAATTAATCAAATTAGAAAAAAGATTTTGTAAAATAAAACAAATTATTAATTCATTTGTAAAACTAATTTTATGAAAGTGTTAATCTACATAAATAAAATAATGAAGAAAATGTACATAGTACTATCAAGATGGTGATAATATACTCTGAAATCAATATGGAAATAATTATCGAATAGAGAGATTTAATTTTTTCGATAAAATTTGGCTAATATTATCATGTAATGGTCGTATTTCATTTATAGTTAAAGTTTTATGTTGATCACGATATACAAAACGATAACATAAACTTTGTCTTCCTGTTATTGGATCTTTGTATGAATCAACTAAACGAATCTAAAATATGAGTAGTAAGATAAACAAATAATTTTAATGAAGTATATTACTAATTTGGAATTTATTTACTTATTTACAATCTTAATGATATGAATGTTACACAGATAATTAAATAGATTCTCACTGAGGATATTTGAATTTCAGCTTAGACATAATATTACTTATTACTTAACTACTTAATAGAAATTTAATGATTACGATACAGTTGATTAACAATAATACAAAAGCAAATTGAAACAGATCTATTTAGGGAATAGGTATCCTGCAGTTGTTGATTATTATCGTCGGTTTGTAATTTTAAAAAAAAACTACAATCAGATTTTTATAAAAAAAAAAAGAACTCCCTTAGTAATCACACGACAATACAAAATATTTCCATGAATTTTTATTAACAAACTGAGAGTATAGGCAATAAAGAGGTGAACAGTACAACTGGCAACTGTTTACGATCATTGTCTACCACGAGGCATCTATTACTAAAAGAAGTACCTCAAAAGTACATAAACCTTATGAAGGTTGTCTACTCAAACATTACTCATCGAGTCATAGTTCAAGGTAAAATATTATCAAAATTATCGACATCAAGTGGTATTTTCCAGAGCATTTTCTTCATCTCCCTTTTATATAAATTCGTAATAGATGTCCATTTAGAAATGACACTTTCATCACCAAAGGTTTCACGGACTAATCTCTGACAGCGAAACATGGGTTGTGAAAATAGGAGACACGTGTAAGATCCAGGCTTCTAATCATAGGTGTTTTCGAAGAGTCGTATTTCCTGGAATGATAGATTAAGCAATTCTGAGTTTAGGCGGATAGTACCATGAAAAGTCGGTAAGTTGGTTGATAAGGTCGTGAATCAATATTAACGAAGGTGGTTAGAACATGGAATAAATATTCGCAACCATCTACCATAGTTTACAATGCTGGCTGATATAAGAATAGGATGAAAAGAAAGTAGGGATGGCCCAAAACAGAACGTGATATAAATCGATTAAGCAGTGAACTCGTGGTATGAGACGTGTTGGTAGTTCCAGATTGCCTAAATAGGATCCATGCGATGAGTGATTGAGTGTCATGCTTCACAATCATTCACAGTGGTACAGATGCATTTACTCTTTATCTTCTCTTAGACCTTAAGTTTTAAGATTGTTGTATATACTCTTTCCAGCGAACTTATTCTTTTTGTCGAATCATCCCTATGTATAAGCATACATTCACTATCGCTTATATTACTCCTTCTTTGGTACTCAACTACAGAATGTCATCTTTGTGCAAATATGGCGTGGCAACTTGAAATGGTGCAAATAAATGCCGAGTTCTACATTGTTTATGACCGACTGGCTTTAAAATGTTATATTTCTAAACAATTTGACAATAAAACGTTAATATTTACCTGTTCTATCAAATCACCAGCTTCAGAACGTACAAGATCGAAGATGTTTCGTTCAACTACTTTGATTGGATCTACTCCATCGGAACTTAACGATGATGACAACTCAGAATCATTTACCCAAAACGAAAGATCCAATATACATGGAGGAAATATGCTTACTGGCTAATAAGACGAAAGAAATATAGATAGTGACAACACAATGTGCAAAAAACCGCTAATTACGTTAGTTTTTTTCACTGAGAAGCATATTTTAATGAATAGATGTCAAGAAAGGTTTTCATAAGTTTTATAAGTATACTCCAAACTGTAGCTGTAACACTGATGTGGTGGTCTTGTTTGCATATTGTGATAACCCATTTGATTTATATTAATCCTAAAACATGTTCCTGTAGGTCCTACCATATTAGTCAGGTCAATTAAAGCAAAGTAAAATTAAAAGTAACAAATCTAAGTTCCAAAGGCAAAGTCATACTGTCGATTGCAAAAGGATATAACAGTAGTTAGATGTCTTGTTCAGACAGTCAGAATTTTCCGCAACTCCATTTTTCCATAGAGGAAAAAAATTAGAAAAAGTGGATTCTGAAAACATTACACATAACTTTGTTTCACGGGTCTTCATTGCTAGTAGTGAGTCTAATGCAAGTACCAACCTAACACATACAAAACTACTCACAAAAAGTACATTAAGCTTTGTAGTCACGCGTTAAGGTTATCTAAACTATCTTCCCCCCACTAATCCAGTTTCCTTTACAGGTGCGTCAAGAACAAGCAACAACAAACATCACTCAAAATTACCTTTTACATTTTTATCCTAATATCAATTTTAGACTTATTTCATACAAACTGAAAAATCAAAACTCTGAAACCGAGTGTATAAGTTCGTACTGATCATCTTTGGAGCATCGTTTATCTGTAATAGTTAATGATGCCACTACCTAACCACTTAAACCAAACAAGGTGGAGTAGATTTAAACATAAGACTCTGGGGTTAGAAGTCAAGTGGTTTTTTAAATAATTAAGTCATCACTCTATGAAAAGTTAAACATATTTTCACCATATTTAGAACGCCTTGTTATTTTAGAGGTCGTTTAAAAATGCTTAACTGTGTAAATTGCTTAATACGATAATCTTATTCTTTTTATAAACAAACTATTTTAAATGCATTTTAAAATGATAAACACAATGAAGTATCAAAGACTAATAACTTTCAAATGTGTCGTCTGCCACAGTAGCGCAAATGCATTCATTCTTCATCTTCTAATATACATTGAGACCCAGTATTATTTCATACCTGTCTTTATTACTTCATCTTGGATCATATCCCGAATATTTAGTTTCTCTAATCATTATCATTGTCACTACGGTTACTTCTACTCCTTTCTCATTCATCTTGTCGTGCTAATGTGGTATAGTAAATTGAGCTAGCACAGATTTGTGCGAAATTCTGTGATGATCAAAACTGAACGGCTACCAAAAAACTCAATAAGTTTAATAAGCCAAATACCTAATGTAAGGATTTAAAGAAGGACTAAATAATACCTTGTATTTGATTGATGAATGAATGTCATCAGTGATGAACTGATTGAGAAATCCTTCATCATTAGACCAAAATAATCGAATATCTGGAACTTCATATAACTGCATAGCCCAACGTTCTAGACCGAGACCAAAAGCATAACCAACTTTATTCGGGATACCACCTTTGGGAAGGAAAAAAATGAATATAATTAATGAACAGTCGAATGTAAACGGAGAAATTAGTGTTGCAGCCCATATCGTTGACTGACTTTAACTATATAAACAATGGGAAACAGAAAGTGTTAGACGGTTGTTTCGTCTTTGTACGAGACAATTCAAAAGTACAAACCCAAGACGTCGCCGCGAGGCCTTAATGTTTGACCCTTTACAAGACCACGGGTTGGCAATGATATGGTGTCCCAAATAAGGACAAAAAAAGATATCTAATGCTTCTAAAATTTGCAAATGTTGTCCAGATACACTCATTTTACGATGCAAACTATTGAATGAATCTATTAAGAATAACTTAAAATAATCTTGCATTCCTCAGTTTTACACTTGAATTCTTGTACACTTTCCACAATGATATTTACTATTCTCTCACTGGTTTACTAATCTAATGGTGTTATCTTGTTTTTTCCAACATATAGGATCGATCTACAAGCCAGTCATTTGTAAAACTGCTGGGAGCCCCTAAAAAATTACTTGTAAAGCATTCAGAAGTTGCGAAAATGACAAAAAAATGCTACATCTAGTCGACGTTTTTGGAAACGCTCAAGAAAATTTCATAAAACAACGGATTGTGTCATATCATCATTAGATATTTTACTCAGTTCATTACCGATTTCGGCGGGCATTTTAAGAGCTTTTATAATTTTAACGTCACACAAACGTGTAAACATTCCAGTTTGGAGTACATAAACTAAACATACGATTGAAGTTTCTTTTAGAATTTCAATCATTATATATTTTAATCTGGCATTCAAAAGTAAGGCTTTCTAGGGTTAGATTAAGAGGTCGGTATAAATTGTTCACTTAAAAATAATATATGATAAAATAATTGATTACAGCACTTATATTGAACGACTAGGAAAACGATCTGGAGTCAGTTTAAAGAAATCAAGAAAAAATTCATGAAAATAGTTGGTTCTTAATAGGAAAAGTAATTTGGGTTAGGATTTCAGGTTATTAATAAGGTTTTAGTTGAGGTGAGATCAATTTTATTGTGCCTCTCTATGGATATATTTCATAAAAGACGAAATGTTGATCCACAGATGAAGAAACATCAGGGTTGAACAATAATACCGCTGTTTTCGATTATCACGGAAGAGACTCTAAGCCTGATATAACCTTTACCACATCTCTAACCCTACAATAAACATCCTTGTTGGAATCGGAATATATCCTTGGCATGTTACTCTTCACAGACAAATCTTTTAATTATGATTACGTGAATGTTTTAACAATAAATCAGTGTTATTACAATCTGCTCGTATAACTTCGAAAAATGTAACTTTTGTTCACTACATTGTTAAGTGGGCGGAACAACATAATTCAGTGAAGCACCACAGTAGAGTGGAGTGGAGTTGTTAAACTAATAAAGGATAAATATTTTTTAAGTTTATCTTACAATAGTACTTAAACTGAGAAAATGTCTCAACTTTTAAGGTACGCATCATGAACAATACAGCTTTGACGACAGCAATGCCTCACTTTTGATTCGAACAGTTCGATAGTCTTTAACAGTTAACTTTTTGAGTTCTACAATTTCGTGATAAAATTTTATTCAACAGATCAAATAGTATCAGAAATAGTGGAATATACACTTTACTTAAATAATGAATAACAATAAACTTACTACGTTCTAATAATTCTTGTCGCATTATACCACATCCTAATAATTCAGTCCATTCGTCAATGCCATCACTGTTATGATAACCTGATTTTGTTTTAATTTCTAATTCCCATGATGGATGTGTAAATGGGAAATAAGCATCAACCCAACGCATTTGGATATCTATAATAAGTAGTGAAATAATAAGTACAAAAAATGCTACTTACTGACGGAAAAAGTGTGTGCTATTTCATGTAAATCTCCCAACTGATGATTTATACTGTTCTGAATATCGCATCAAATAAATAAGTTTATATTTCTCGAATAGATAAATTACGGCTAGCAGTGTAATTGAGGACAGTTATTAAGATATAGGAATTGTAAATGTCGTCTAATTTAAGATAAGGTTTTTTAAAGAATTGATGACACTTGATGAATGATTACTCATCGAAGGGAATAACCAACTGTCTACACGAACATTCAATTGCGGTTATAATCGAATCCAGGGCGTTCATTTCGTCGAATTTAGTACACGTCAACTGAACTTACTTACTACATTTCAGTTGTAATGTTCACAGTGAGTCTCGAACTTAGTAAGTTTGGTTTCAAAAGCCGAATGTGTTACCCTCTGAGATATTGAGTTCAGATAGTTAAAAACGTGTGTAATGAGTATGATGCTTATGCCACAATTAGTTAGGGCTTGTTGGCATTCAGAATAAATATACCGAGACATTCCGCTTAGAATGTACATATGCCAACAAAGCTATGAAATATAAACAGCGGGATAGTTCAACCCATCGCCATTACTTGTGTGGATAAGCCTAGAATTTAGCATACATGCAAACCAATGAACAGTAACTTAATAAAATGTGATCTGACGACAATGAAGATATTACAAGCACTACTTTTAATCGCAAAAACGATTTACTGTATAAGACGGATCTATATATACATTTGTTACCTAAACGTGGTGGTCGGAGATTGCATATAGTGACGACCAGAGTGAGTTAGACGTTCTATGGTGTTAAACATTAATTGGATAGCAGTATAACTAACATTATTAAGTTGAAGATAGGGCAGCAGGTGTTGCCAAATGTGCTAGAATATGGCAGCAGTAAAGACTTCATCACAGCTAGCCAAAATCTCTAAAAATACCACTCAACATTACAGACGAGAGAGGGAGTTAGAAAGTTTAACACTGAAAGTAGAACATCTAACGTTGTGCTCTACTAATTTTTAAAGCTAGTGTTAGGGTTTCAAATATACAGATCTTACAAATCAAGATTCATTGGCAAAATAATTGTGAGTTATCTACCTTAAGTTACTCTTTGGAGTTATACTGTCAAATTGACTGGAATTCACTAATACAGTATTTGTTTTAGGCACCTAACAACCAAGGATTATCACACATTCGAAACATATTGTACATATGCTCACAAAATCACAATGCAATAAACTACTTTGTCGATAACTGAAATACAAAGAAAGCAACTTACAAGCAGTAAAACCCCTAGTACTAATAATATTCATAATAATAGTAACAATAAGAAATTATAACACTACCTGAACCAAACAGAAATTCAGCCATTTCTTGTAGAAGAGTTTTAAGCTCAAATTCTAATAACATTTTTGTTTCTGTTGTATGCATTGGTTGCCTGTCAGGTGGAAGCATAAATGATGGAAATACTTTGAATGGATGAACATCTGGTCGACTATATGGTGAAGACAATGGAATATCTTCAAATAAACGAAGACATTGACATGGATCAGTAGCGTTTCGAAATAACTATAAAGAGAAAGTGTCAATTCATAATTACATTTACTTTTGAATTACTGATTAAATAGTTGGGTGTTAAGATATGAAAAATTAACTACTTAACAGATTTTATAATAAATAATGTCTTTAATTGTGATGTGAACGCGAATTGCATAAATCTGATCCCCAATCATAATCATCATAATGTAGTTAATGTAACTCACAAACCAAGTATGGGTTTAAAGACTTGGTTGTCCTAGTGACTATAATGGAAATGATTTGCTTAGCATTTATCTATTTGCAAGAAGTTATCTGGCTACTAAAACCAAAGTAGATAGAGCTGATTTCGAACTAGTAAACAGATAATTAGGTTTTGAGTGATTTATATGCAAAACTGCAGTCTCTGAATTAAACAACACAAGTTTTATCTAAAACAACAGAATTTAACTATCTATGGTTACAACCAATGTGATGTAGCGTTTTGGTTTACTGTCCTTAGCTTTTATTTGTAAAAATTACATTTAGAAAAGTGCTTACTTCATCCGATGTAAACAGTCGAACGCCTTCTAGTTGATGAAAAACAGGATAATGCAATGAATCAATATCATCACGACGATAAACATCACCAACAACAAGAAAAGCATTTAAACCGGAACTCAGTAGATCTAATTGATGTGCTGACGTGTGACTACGTAATACAGTTGTCTCATTTAAATAATACGTGTCTGTACGTAATCGACTTGGGTGATCTGGTGGGATAAGCAAACTATCAAAATTTTGTCGTACTGTTACCACAGGGGACAAATGATCATACAGGCTGAATAATGGTGTACCACCGTGAATATTATTGCATACACGACGAACATGACGCTGAAGGAAAACAAGACGAACATATAGTAAGTAGAAAATAGATCTCGAAAAACGTCCGCACTTACATGTTTGGATAAAATCGACCGCAAATGATTTTACAGATTAGTATCATCTTGGTTTGGGCACTCCGAACTTTATATAACTTACTTCTGTACCATTCCCCCTTTGGTCAACTTAAATGTTGCGGGCAAAATGATGGGTCCAATCAGTGAATGAGTGTAATGGTATATGCTACATTTCAACACTAACAAGCACTATGTACAGCTGTTAAACTGCCAGCGTAGTTCAAACAGCTTAGAAGTAAGCATGATATAGAGTAACAACCTAATTGGGGAATTTAGAGAGAGGAAAACAGATAATCCGAGGGCTGTGAGATTACCACGAATACTGGTCATCCTACTTCATACGAAAGTACAAAAATACTTTTATAAAAATGGGAAGGACCTGTCTGACTAATACTGCAAATAAAATATCAGCAACTATAACCATCCAACGATTAATTCGAGCTCATGAATAATCAGCAAAGGAAAGCCAGGCTGATTATAGACTCTAATATAGATGTGTAGATTAAGTATTCACTTTATATCAGATTGTGGAACTAAGGCATAATTACTGATACGCGACTATACTTACATTTCTTTGAAAATGAGGCTTCCTTAACTCACTTTGTCGACAAGTTTTGTAGCAATGTCTGGATTGAGAAATGTACCGAAGTCGCATATGAATCGCCTTAAGGCTCTTTACTCGAAACACTATCAAACAAATCAAAACACATGGAAAATTGTCAACTCCACTTTCATTTAACTATTTCATAGACATGTTTTTAAAGATATAACATTATTCGTGTGAGTTCTTGAGGAATAACTTCCTACATGTAATTCCATTTATCAATCTAAAATATAAAGTAACAAATTGAAGTTTTTAACTACGGTAGGTATACTGAGCGACTGTACAGAAAACTTTATATACGATTAGGAAGAACTATGTCCAGCAATGTAAATCGACCGACAGTAACTACAGTTATTTAATTGCCTATTCCTTAACCAACCATTGAGAAGCATTACAATCACCAAGTAAGTGGTTTAAAGAGTGTGCGAAGAATTGTTAGACTAACTTAGGAATGGATAATTAGTGGTCGTGTTAAATACATTACAATGTATGCAGAGGGAACGCAATAGTACAAACAACATAGAACCTGGCACATGTGTGCATCGATTCAAGTTGCCATACCAACATGGCACCGCAAGATTAACACCACCACCACTAGTAGAAATCACCTCAATAAAATAAAATAATAATAGTAACAAGGAATGTGAACATATAGAGTATGGTTCAGGAGGCGTTGAAAGAAAGTAATGGAATAATTTAAAGCTCATGATTTAAGGGAGGACAATGAGTGAATACATCTGCGCCATTGTGACCGATTCTGGGCCATGTCATTCAGTGTTTCTAGCCACTGGTTACGGTAATCGCGAGGACCCCATCCAGGTAGTCTGCAGCTACCGACACGACTCAAACCGGCAGTCAGTGACTTCATGGACTGATGCCATGTTTTAGTTTGGCCACCTCTAACTTTCTGCCATCCTATTCCTATATCGGCCAGCATTGCGCGTCGAGGAAGACGGTGGTTGGGCATACGCAACACATGTCCCAACCACCTCAGTCGATAAAGATTCACAACCTCATCGACTGATTTACCACATTTGCCTAACACCCGTCGTCTAACCTCGTTATTACTTACTCGGTGATCCCAGCTAAGGCGAGCGATGTTTCGTAGACATCGATGGTCAAAAACTAATAACCTTCGAGTGTCATCTACCCTTAATGGCCACGTCTCACATCCATACAGTAAGACAGAGCGAACTGTTGCGCAGTACACTCTCCCTTTCGTTGAGAAACGAATATCTCGTCTACGCCATAGGTGACGTAAGTTGGCAAAAGCCAAACGAGCTTTTTGAATTCGTACTGAGATTTCGTCAGAGACTAACCAATTAAGACGAATCAGACTTCCAAGATAAATGAAGTGGTCGACGTGCTCAACTACTTCACTCTCTATCTTTAGCTTAGGTGTTGATGAAAACCAGTCCTGGAGCAATAGTTTGCATTTAGAGGGGGAAAAACGCATTCCGAACATGCTGGCATTCGAGCTAATTGCTGTTAAAAGCTTCTGCATCGTATCAGCGTCTTCGCGGAACAGGAATATATCGTCAGCATATTCTAAGTCAATAAGTGGATCTCCTGGTAGGAGATCAATTCGTGAAAAGTCAGACGATGAGAGTGTAATTTCCAATAGTATGTCAACTATGAAATTAAACAAAAATGGGGAAAGTGGGAAGCCTTGACGGACACCACTTGAGGTTACAAGTTCAGATGACAGTTCGCCATATGCTCTGACACGACTAATAGTGCTTGAGTAAAGAGCCTTAACAAGTTTTATGTACTTTTGGGGCACGCCTTTCAATGAAAGACACTGCCATAGAACTTCACGGTCTACAGAGTCAAATGCCGCTTTCAAGTCAAGGAAAACCACTATTGTCGGCCGCCGAAAAGTATGTCTGTGTTGTAAGATCTGACGAACGGTGAATATCTGGTCTATACAACCGCGACCAGGTCTGAAACCAGCCTGATTTTCTCGTATCTGGAGATCACGAGTTGTAGTTAAGCGTCTGATAATTACAGAAGCTAGTATTTTAGACACTATATTAGTCAAACTAATTCCTCTATGGTTATCGCAGGACGATTTTGACCCTTTCTTATATACTGGGACGATTAACGATCGACACCAGTCAGATGGAGTTATGTCAAGTTCCCAAACCTTAGTCAAAATATCAGTCAGTCTAGTTGTCAATGTGGAACCACCATCCTTGAAGACCTCTGGGGATAATCCGTCTGGACCCGCTGCTTTGCCTCGCCTTAGATTGGCTATAGCTTTTTCGACTTCGATAAGAGTCGGGGGACCTAAGTCGACTTTCCATTCTGGCTGTCTCGAAATAGTGGGAAGTTTTAGAGTAGCTAAAGGCCAACTAAACTGTTCCTTGAAGTGTTCAGCCCATCGTTCTAAACGTCTAGACTGAGAGCTAATAAGCGTTCCATCTTTTTCGGAAATCGTCTCACTAACGCTGGATTTTTTAACCCCAGTTTCTTTTATCAACTTGAAAAGTTGTCTAGTGTTGCCTATCGCCGCCGCCTTTTCCATTTCCTTTGCTTTCGTTACCCACCACTGCTCACGGTCGTTTCGCAGACTTTTCGTCAGTTTATGCCTGATTACTCGTCGCTTATAATCGTGTTCGGAGCCCGATGGGATAAGTCTTCGGGAGTCTATTAAATCAACAGAAGCCATTGAGATCCATTGATTTTTCTTGACGTGTTGGTTTAAGTCCTTGATAGATATCATTGTAGATGCCACAGCTGCTTGAACATCTTGCCAAGCAGTATCTATTTGGGACGCATCTTTATAATTGCCTAAGTGATTCCTCAGTTGTTCCTGGAATTTAGTCTTGGCTGTTTCATTACTAAACTGAATTCTAAAAGGTTTTCCTGTGGTAGTTTTTCTTCGCCCGGTAAGACGCAAGCAAACGCGTGCTCTCACTAGAGAGTGGTCGGAGTCCAAACATGTACTCCAGAAAGATCGGCAGTCTTCTATCGAGCCTCTCCAACGGTAACTAATCGCAATATGGTTTATTTGAGTCCACCGTTGAGTAGGGCCAGGAGGTCTCCATGTTAAACGATGTCGATCCTTATGCTTAAAGTTCGTGTTGGCTAGAAATAACCGATTATCTGAGCAAAGCTGCAGCAGACGATCGCCGTTATTTGTTCTCTAAGCTGGAACACTAAAGCATCCACCTAAATGTCTTTCAGATTGGTTCAAGCTACCTATGTGGGCGTTAAAATCACCAGCCAAGATTACCAAATCTGAGTGTTTGGCCCTATGAAGTAGTTCAGAAAGTTTTCTGTAAAATTCATCTTTCACTTCATCCAGGCTGCAGTCGGTGGGAGCGTAGGCAGAAACAACGAAAAGACAACGGCGTGTGTCCCTATCTTTCCGAGTTCTTACTGAACCATTTAGTCGGACGGCACATAGGCAACTGTCGACAGGAATCCATTCAAATGTTAACACTCAAATGTTAACATGAATAACATTACTAAGCATAGGACATTAATACTTGCCTTAAACATAAAGTCAACAATACGTTGTTTGATCAAATTTAGAGGATGATACTTTTGGCTATGTAGTGATTTCTTCGTGAGTTTGATTATATGAGGAGTTAAGTTATACGATGAATCCTTGATAGTAGAATGTCCACAAACAGAAATCCAAGTTCCATTTTCGGTAACCGGTTGTAAAATTTGTTCAGTCTATTTTTTTTAAAACAGAAACATGACAACAAATAGTGAAATGAATGAAATTTCACATCTAAAATACAATACGAAACGTAAAGCTTACTATCACAGTAAAATTGGTATAAATTATAGTGAAATATATCTAGTCCACCTGGAAAGCCTTACGCCAGACAAAATGTCCCACTGTAACGATTCCACTGAATCGATAACTTCGCAACAAGGATACTATGTGCTTAAAGTATAAGGTCAATTTATCACATCGAATTTTATTGACAAATATTAAAGTTAAATAAACTTAAATTTAGAACATTTAGATGACTTGCACTTCCCAATAGCGAAGTGGAGTGGTAGTCTGATGGTCAAGGTATTCAGATCTTACTTAATAGGTTGCAGATTCAATGCATGCAGAAGTTTCGAAGGTATAGGCAAGTTAACCACATCCTCGACTACACCAAGACATTTAGAAGAAATGACCACAATTGATGTTATAAATCTCATCAAAGTTGCCATAGTAACCGTAGCAAGACTGAGTTGCACACTGGTCAGAAACTTACGACCTGCTTAAATAAGCAAAGTTCAGGAAGGAATTCTTAAAAATCATAAGTTAGACAACTCAGACACATCTTTGATTTTCTTTTAATAATAATGTATCTCTGATCATAAAACTGACTAGACTGTCTGAAAAGACTCTCAAAACCAAAGTATTTCAATATCCTTGAATGGAACGATTATCATGCCCATTTTTACAGAAAACCTAATTGAGGCATGCTATAATGAACGTGACATAAACTTGTGTTTAACTGCACTTAAACTCTAATGCAACATTATCATTTTGCTATATATAGCTCATTTCTTAACAACATAAAGTGCCAAGAATAGCTTCTAGTAACAATGAGTAATAATAAAATTCTAGTGAAGGCGATTTTATTCAAAATATGTAACGTTTTGAGGTATGGTTCGATGATCAATAAATATGTAGTATAAATAAGTTTGAATTAAGTATTTGTTTACTGCCACCATCAACATGCAAAAATTTTTTCACTTAATGTAGCCTCACTTCATTAGTGTAGTAGACAGGTGTACTGAAGTAAAAGCTGAAAATAAATCGTACAATACTTAAGAGACTGTAACTTTTCATAGCTAATCTATTGGTAACTGTTATAGACAAAACTCAAAATTAAGCACACTTTAATTAACGAAAATAGTTTTTAAACAAATTAAAACAGTTAACAAAGACTGAATAGGCCACGTATAATACATTGTGAACCATTACAATCTATACAACTTACATTTAGTAACCTACGGGGTTGTATATACGAATTACAAACCAGACGAATATAATATGGATACGAATTTAAGCGCATTAGCTTTTCTGGAAACCAACTACATGTGCAATAAAAATATTAGAACATAGTATGGACGAAAATACACGAATAAGTTAAAAGGCATACATGAAGTAGCAAGATATATGAAGAGACCTAGGGACCAAAGTAATCCTAAATATTAAGGTGAATGAGAAATAAATAGCATTAAGACCTACTGTATGCTGCCACAAATTTTGTCCACAGACCAAAAATAAACTGTAAATCGACAATAATTCAGCTCATTAACCAAGTTTTGAACTACATATTTATGAAATATGAGGACTATCATTTCACGAGCCACAACTACGAAGATAGTGATGGATTGGATTATCTGGACTGACTTTGTTTTATTCTTCTCCATCGGTGTTGTAGTATATCTATTTTTCAAAATAATAGTCTAACAAAGCATACTAATCACGAGTGCGTGAAGGTAACCAACTTGCGCTACTCTCGCCTCTTTCCAGTAACTCTATTGTAACCCTCACACAAAAATGAGACTGAGGTACTCATCATTTAGTTAAATTATATGAAAGCAATCAACATTATCGAGTCAATCAAGCTGAAGCAAGTGGACTGGAACCCGAACCGGAGACCTAGTGCAGACAAGTTGAACACCTAATGCACAGAGTCCTTAATTTTATTGGCCCAGATGTCTGCAGGATTGTGTACTAATTAAACACGAAAACATGCTCGCAAAGAATAGTAAGCTTTATGAGACATGAAAGTGAGATAAATACTTTCCAGATTGAGAAAAAAAAACCTATTATTATTGCGCGATTGGTTTGGGTAACTTGGATGTTATTCAGTCTTCCGAAACAGAAAATTTACGAGGACACTCCAAAAAGTTCATAAGCCCAGAACAAATTATCTGGCAGCTGATTACCAACTCTCCCACAGGATAGTTAACGAATGGAACTCTCTACCTCAACGTGTAGTAGCAACTCTATCGGTCGACACATCCGAGAAAATGCCGGATCAGCTAAGAGATCCTCATTACAAGGTGATCCAGCCTTTTGTTCTAACAAATTGAAACTGAAATCAGACTAGGATTACCATTAAACAAAACCCCTATATTTGGTACTTAACCCACGTGACAGCAGAAAGACAGTAAAATGCGACACTGTGTAAATACTGAACATAAAAGTACATCGAATTGCTGAAAACAGGATCACATTAATGTATGCAGTCGATTTTGAAAAAAGGAGTGAACCATGCTGACAACCAGATATTATCAGTGTGAATACACAGCCATTTGGTATATATGTGGTAATTCTTTAATGTTTATTGTGCAATAAAAAGCATGAATTAGGTCATATTCTACCAAAACTTGCAGAAAGAATATTCCTATACATGGTGAAAGCCCACATATTCTGGATGCGACAAGGTAGCAACAGTGGAGGTAAATTATTTACTCACCACTAAAAAAAATTTGTATTTTATTTGTGATGACTTTTAGGTAAGTGACCCAAAAGAATCCTTTCAGATTATCTTAAAAACTTGTGCATAATATGATACATTTCAAAGAAATGGAGCGTTTGTTATCAACGTTAATAAATAGTATTTACAAGTTCGCGATCAAAACAGTGACAAAAACTATTGTTTTTTTTAAATCACATACTGTTAAAACCTTACATGAATGATAGACAGCGAAATACAAGCAACGTACAGTTTCAACTACGCGCGACAAAACAACTTGTCATCCAAGATCCCAATATTTAATACACTTAATAAGGCTAATTCGCGCTTCTTTAGTGATGCATAGTACTGGCTTAAGTGTTTTATTTGCCTTTCCTGCTCTTGTTTTAGTGAACGATATTAGGAAAAAGCTCTTAGATGTCATTGTTACTCACTTCCAATATTGTTATGACAAACTGGTACAGACCTGTTGGTTTCTTAGTATTCACGTCTTGATGTTACTGATTCGGTTCCAAACCTTTGTTGGTGTTGCAGGTAGTTATCTGGTTGCCTAATTACACTGACCCTAATGAAGTTGGTGGAAGAATTAACGTAAACGTTTTTTCCAACTTTTTCCCGTTATTCCGTTATATGTGCATTTTGGGGGATTAAACATTATTTTCTTCTTTTTACATGCTTCTCACTTTTAATCTTCTAAGCTAATTTTTCTCATTTCTTCTATTCCCTGGGTAACTGCGACGAGTGGTGGGGGATGCGAGGGACGTGGAGGTAAGTTCTTGGAATAAAGTTAGTCTAAGAATAGACTGTAAGGTGTAGGAGGTATTTCCAACAATACACACAAAAATGAAAATAGCATTAGTAAAAGTGGAATAAAATTGGGCTAATTATAACTTTTGACTATACCTTGACTTTCCTCATTAGCGAATACGTGTTTATTTTTGAAGAGACACGTCTTGAGGTTATTTAAGGAAGGATATCGCAAGATAGTTTCGAAGCGGCTGTAGGCAGTGATTAGAGATACCGAAATCTACTACGTGATCGGAAGTTCAACTCATCGGTAATCGTCTCTAAATAGTTGATATAACTAAAATGTTTATGGCCGCGTCCTAAAACTTCTAGAAAGTCAATGGAAACTGGTGATCTGAAATTATTAGAGAAGCGGTAGACGTGTAACGCCACTATTCAAGTAGCTGGCGTAGAATTATCTTGGCTAAGTTTTGAATTGACTCATTCTTCCATTTTCCAAAAAAACTTAATTTTTTAATTTTGGCTGGTCGCTTTTATATTGTCACTTATTACTAGTACTTTTGTTTGATTCCGGAAAATACTGTTTTTTGGCGTTACCGTTATAAGTAGTGGGGTAGTCATATATTAGTCAGAGTAAAATGGTAAGTGTTCAAATTTGTTACGTCAGATAATTTATAGAGATGGAGATGTTGTGACAGAGGAGAGGACAGTATGGACATATAACACTGACTATAATAATAATAATAAATTTATTCTCAAGTAACTTTTGTGCATGAGTACATACCAGTTTACAGGCATGATCAGAATGATATAGTTTTATCAACATACAAGGGTTTTGATAGTCACTGATTAGACATATAATTTGAAGATATTAGCCATCAAATTGACTTTTTGAATTTTTTATGATGAAGCCCATAACAGCAGGTAAACCCTGAACCAAAACTGACCTTAATTATATTATTCCTAATCAGTGATTTTGATTACAAGGCACTATTATAATATAACTTCTACGCTGTTAATAAGATTATGTGAGCTCTAAAATAGCACAGCAAATAATATGCAGCAAACAAAGTTATGCTTTTAAACGATATTAACTTTCACTTGCGACATGGTCACTTCACTCAATCTATTCTAGAACCCACGTCCACCAATAATGGAAATCAGTCTGACTAGTTTAATCAGTCTAGCGATATGCGGTACCAACGCCATATGTTGAGTCACATTCTCCACTAATAAAGCGGTGGCTCAACCTTTTCTCCTTACTGGGTTTGGGTTGTTTGGGCCCGGACCTACAACTAAAATAATAAACATAACGCGTGCACATTTCGCACACACACCCTCCACCTTCAGTTCGTACTCTTGTGTGGTGACCGATTCTTATAGGTCTTCTAACTGGTTTTCAAAATACAAAGACTATGCAACAGTCAAGCAAACTTCAGTAATGACATCGTACATGGTAGCCTGCTCCTATAGAAACCCTGAGTGTTTTAACCTACTTCCTGACTTATTAGATGATTACAATATATGCTAGGAGATTATGCCACACAACCACTGATAAAGTTTGACGATCATCAGTCTTGATGAACCTGAACACTCTATCAACTCAAGCCCTCTCTCACTTCTTATAGTTCCCGATAAGCAACACCTTGCTAGTCATAGTGCGCTTCATATAATCTCTCCCTGGTAAATAACCACATATTGTTCAGTCTTTCTTGTGACACGAAATGATGCATGACTTATATGGTGTAAACGCCCACACAACAGTTTAAAACTTGAATACACCAAGCATCTTGTTGTACAGACGACCAATCTTTTGAACTTGCGTCAGTACGCCTGAAAATCACTTTCGATGCACCTGAGCATGCATGAGATGAAGTTCCAGGAAGTCCCAACCCATGTGAGATGATAAAGATTGAGTTTCGTGATACTTTTTACTCGACAGTCTTGATTTGTTTAATTATTAATGCCAAGTGCTTTCATACTTGTCAAAGGTAGTCATTCATGAACAGCATTTACATCTTACTCGTATTTGTTAAACACAATGACAGAAGTTACTGCCTACTTCAATTTCTTACTTGTTGATATCTCTGTTCATACATTGGGGTCAGCAACCTCGTACACCGCTGTTAATCACACTGATTCTAAAGAGATACCATTTTGTGTAGCGTAACGTTGGCTTGAAAACACAACGCAAATCAGTTCATCAGAAGCTTTAATATCCTGGGCGTTAAAACATGCCGTATTGATACATATTGTCAGACATGTCTAGTAACACTTCTTCTTGATACGCTCCTATTATTCCATTAATTAGTTACTGCTCTTTTATAGTCACAATTGGGACTAAAGGAACACTGTATTGACAGTTGGGCTTTTGTCCACTACGCTTTTGTTAAGGACATACAGATTTATCTTCACCGATTATTTAATGGAGCTGTAGGTGAATCATCACAACGAATTGGAACAAACAATTTGAAGATCATTTTTAAGTCACAGTGGTTGCATTAATGGAGTTTACTCTCTTTGGGTTTTCAGTGAGAAACGCTTTTAGTAATAGGTAAATCCGGCCAATGTTGATTGTTTTATTAGCCGATCCAGTGTGACAAACTTTACTGGAACGAGCTGCGATATAACAGACAAAACAAAATCCTGTCATTTTAGCAAGTATTGATTTCTTTTGTAGACTTTAATCCGAAAAGTTCACTACATTCTTCTTGGCAATATTTGATTAGACAAGGTGGGCATTATATTAATCGATCAATCAATGCCTGTCAACCCCATGTGAGCATAGTCCACTGACCAGCATTCTCCAACCAACTCTTTTCAGGGCTCACCTTCCCAGCTTTTCCAAAGTGTTGTTCGTTCTCTTCATGTCCGTCTCCAGTTCCCGATGCAATGTGTTCTAGAGTCTTCCTCTTATCATTTGACCTCAAGGATCCGAAGTTGGTGCTTGTCGTGTGACACCGTTTGATGATTTTCTAAATGTGTGTCTTATCTACCTCCAGGTGGGCATTCGGTTACTCCTATTTTAAAACTGAGGATCCTTGTCGCAAACAGTCATCCAGTCTACTGTATGTCGCGTTATACCACCGAAACTATTTAATGGCTAATTCATGTGTTGTTCAATCAACTCTAGGATATCTGAAGACTCGAAGTCTACATTTTTGTTTCCCAAAAACACGATTGATTTAATCCACTTCGTTGTTACCAAATAAGTAGACATCTGGATGCTGTCACGGATACCCCCCCCCACCATAGAATACAATTCATGTAACATACCTAAGGAATTCAGGGTATCTTTTATACTGATAGCTCTTTCAGGAATGGCGTTATTCACATCGTCCTTTATCTGGCTTCACTTACCGAAACGTCGTCACAAATGTTACCTAGGGATTCTCTTAACTCTCTCTTAACCGGCTGAAGGTTAATACTGGCAAAAATGTATGTCACTAATGGAAGCTCGAGCCAATTGTCTAGTCACGTAAATTAGATTTATATTATCCACAATACTAGCACGGAATAAGACTTCGCTTAGTTTTCAAATAAGACCAGACTATTCTGCATAGTTCTAATCAAAACATATGTGCATGTAATCGGGCAACTTAAATAATAACGTACCTTCATAAACTATGCTGTTCCATGCCGTACATCTTTCAAGCTTGTTGAGTTTAGATGTAATTGTTATACTACTCGTGAGTAGCATATCGTTTATTGTTCGTTGTTTTCTATTGGTCGCAACGTTGATTGTCTGACCGGCCATTCTGTTTTGGCATATTTTCGCTCGTATCCATAAAGTGCGGATTGTTGTAACCGTATCGTTGTTATTGCTTAATCACCTTGAGTAACCACATCAGGCATTTATATATCTGTTCCAATATTTAGAACACTCAAGACAGTCTTTTGACTTTTTCGACTTCGGGTAACTTATTCTGGTGAATCTAACGCGATATCATGTGAATCCAGCAAAGTTCACTAAACATATTAGTGCAGATAATGACATCAGGGTTATCAGCGTCGTCTTGAGTCACCATATCAATGACCCTTAGATAACACCCCCGCTTAAACCCATGGATTACCAATCAGCACGAGGACTAAACATCATTTACCAGAAATGATTTTCGTAACAACCAACTGTCATAACTGATCTACTAAAGCAAAGTAAGTGTCCCATCCTGAAACTGCAAATTAGCAAAGCAGTTGTAAAGACATTTAGCTCTCAGGACGTAGAACGATACGCCTGAAAACTACAGCTCATTCATTTCAAATATAGAGCAGATAAAGAACCCTACTATCCTGCATAATATCCATTTTCGCTTTCGTGCAGACAGTTGAAACAACCATAATGACTGAAACTAGTGTCAGAGACCAATATGTGATCATCAAGAAGCTACTTGGTACATGCTGTCTGCCTAAAATGTATTGAGTATTGGAATTGTAAATACTCGGACACTCAAAGCCTATTTTGAGTGTGCCAAGCAGCCATAAATGAACGTAATGTGAATATACCAAAGGATTTACATGCCTAAAAGATTCATTAAACTTCTTTTCTAAACAACCATCTTAAATATTTAAAGGAAATATGAATCGTAAGTGCTTGTTTTTAGTGGATTACGTTCTAATTCTGTCCTCTAATACCAGAATTTTAAACTGTCTATAAATCACAGTATATTATATTGGCTCATACACATCTGCAATTTGTAAAATGAGTGCATATATTAAAAGTCAGTGACGATGAATATAGGGTATTTATATTAAGTATAAACGTAAACCTGACGAGCATAAAAATCAAAACAAGCCGGGGGAGGGGGAGGTAGGGGAGTGAGTTACATAAATTTCTGTGTTTAGTCATGCTACAACATCCAAATGATAATAGATGCACAAAAAATAAAACTCGTTAGTATGTTCTGAGGAGGGTGGGGTATTAACTACTGCTACAGCATCTCGCATGACCAATGGAATCACTGTCACATTGTCTTTTAATTATTTTCTGAACAATATTCACAACTTATATTGCTGCTAATTTCAAATGGTCTCTACACAGCCTAAGTATCTAACAAAGTCAATGTTCTAAATATTATTGAAACCATTTGTTTTCCGTACACTAAGGGCGTGTTTTTGTAGCAAACGCTACTTGTCCGGACTACATTTGGTGGATTATTTTGTTAATGTCACGAGGTGCTTCAGCAGTGAGAATTTTGTTGCTTGGAGAACGTGAGTGTCACAATAATTAGGTCTTATTTGTGAGATATTATGCTGATCTCCCACACGTGATTTGAACCGAAATGCAGTATGTTTTGCTGAAGGTGATGCTAGATTAGTCTGGCGCATATAATTTCATTAGTTTAATAAATATGTGAAAATATTGATCTAGGCATCAAATAATAGTTTTCGTATTTATACGAGAATCATTGTAGATTGTGAGATACTTGTCATTTTCTAAAATTTTACTTATATAATGTATAATGTGAATTTTATGAATTACATATGACCATTTACTTTTATGCAGATTTGGTTTTATTATTATCCAAGAATTTATTGGAGGTTCTGAAGTTTCATATTCCATTGTTTAATGCTGCCCTTAATCATTTTTGAAGGTCCGACATTTTCTTTGCATAAACATGCGTATAGTCGCATAAAGCTCTTAATATTCTTATTTTTGATGTATAAATTCGCCAATTACAACCGATCGTGGGACTATTGCAGCCTAAAGTAATAAAAGGTTTTCGATTGTACATCCACTCCGACATCAGATTTTAGCTCTATCTCTATTTCCTTCAATTAAAAACTGAAGGAAATTCAAACTGTGTTGGGTTTTTTAAGTGGTTACCCCCTTCCCCAAATGGATATTTTGACGGTCAGTTAGGCTGGACAAGGGCGTTTCTTGTTCCCAATATTTCTAGGCAGTTGTCTTCATACTACTAATAAAAATTTCAACGGCAGTACATGTAAGATATTCCAAGCTTAAAGTTAGTAAAGGTCGTTTACCTCAGTAAGTTTCACATTCTGTAAATTTTGGTGGCTTCTTTTTTAGATTTAAGACAATCCTCTTTGTTTGAATTTAGAAAGAACAATAAACCTAGCAGAATAAGATAAATCCGTTTATTTCACGATTTCTGTTATCACTAACTAAGCTCACCGTACATACCTTATGTCATATCAATCACGAATAATCATGAAGGCAATAATTATAGGAGAACCATAAAACTTGTTCAGAACGCTTGCATATTTCTACGATTAATGTGGAAAGTTTAAAGATTTTTTAAAACACGTATAGGAAAGTATTTTGGGTGATGAGTATTGAGATCGGAAGTCATACAGTTGCAATACTAAAATAGATAGATTTACCGAACAACCGGGTAATACTGGTGCATTTTATAATTCTTTCGTATTTATTGCCTTCTTAATTATTCATGATTAACATGTGGTGTATGTAGTGATCTTAAATAATGATTATTGCTATTGCTTTTAGGTTGTAAAGGCGTTTAATAGATACTGGAATTAATGAATTCATGTTATTGTGCTACCTCCATTGTCCTTCATGTATTCAAATTTATAAATTTGAGAGGTTGCATGAAATTCATTATGCTTTATGCTATTTCTTTTCCTTTATTTAATTACTAAACAAGTCTGATAAACTGTCATTATTGATCTCAACTTCACTATGACCTAGTCTATAATAAGTGGCTATGAACTCGTTAGGCGAGTAGTATGATTAATCACTAGCAGTAAAAAACAATAAGTTACCTTACAAAAATCATTTATGGCCTACACAGTGTAATCAAAAATCACATTAAAGATCTGTTATGTATTGCAGAATAATACACAGTGACCTTGATATTTGCCAATCAGAATACGGACAAGTCAGCTCCTCGACTACCAGCCCCCAAAGCCGGAATAGAGAAAACAACAGCTACATTCTAACTAGACACAATCAATCCAGTCCAATTCCGGTCATATTGTATTTTAATCATGCCTTTATATATGCACAAATTCAGACCACATAGCAAACCAGTTAGGGATTTTACATTAATACAAAACAGACGATATTGTGGCAGTGAATAGGGGTAACTTGTACACAACTAATTAACTGTAGTCCATAGTAAGAGATACTGTAATAACAGCAAATATACTAAATGGGAGGACAGAGTAAGAGGAACATAACAATAATAAAAGTATACTGTTTACATTACATACGACCAGAATAAATGAATTAGTCCTCTAAAGTACAGTTCTAGAAGTTCTTTCACTCTTCTTTAGTGGTCCGACAACAAGATCTTAGTGGGAGTAACTCCATACTTTACTACCAAAGCCTTACGTCATTGAATAGTGGTAACCTGACACTTTTCTGATGCAAAGTTTCCTAAATTTCTTTTAATCAAATGGTCTTTCTCGTGTTTATTCCAACATAAGATTAAGCCTTATTAATTGGTTCTGATGAATAAAATGAGGGTGTGGGAATTACCAAAAATGATTGTAAATTATTTTATCTATCGAAAACGGTTCCTCATTAAAGAGATTAAGTGATAATGAGTTGCCCAGTTGTTTAAAAGCATATTGTTGGAAAGTAGTCGATTTCTTACTTAACTAGGTCTGTACGTTAGTTTATCATCCTTTATATTGATACTTGAAAACAATGAAAACCTAAGAGTCATAAACTAGTCTAAAAATTAATATGATTTAGGAAGTTGAACTGTGTTTTGTTTTGGGTGTTCGAACTTCTAGCTATGACCACAGGATAGTGTCAGTTGTACGAAAAGTGTCAGTTTTGGCATCAAACTAAACAGTAACTATTAATAGATGCAGCCTTCTAGTCAGGCGATTACTCCACTAATACTGTATGACACCTGATGGTGCAGTAAGACAGTAAGTTGGGGAGCCTTGTTGACTCTTCTGACCACTCATTCAAAAAAGTTTATTTAATGATATAATAACTTTCAGTGGTTGCAATGAATAAATAAAAGGTACATTTGTTATTATTTATGCTGTTTGTTTTATTGATAAAATAAGAATCACTATTTGTCATAATATCTTAACCGGATCACAATACAATTATGTGCGTCTACTAACACTGCTTGGTCTAGCAGCCTGTGATTGGTGCTTCAAAATTAATGACAACCTGGTGATTACGTTATCAATCTGAAAAACTCTACCTGTGAGCGTTATATATTTACACGCTTATAAATAAGGCAGCGCATAGATCTTATTACTTTAGAAAAGAAAAACCTGAAAAAGTTACAAGTTGATTATAAACTACCTATGTATTTGGTTGCGTCTGGGCGGTCCAACATCAACTACATCTACGATGATTTCTGCAGTCAGGTCAATCAACCAGTCACAAACAATGTTAAGCCTGAGACAGTTGTGTGCTATTTCAAATTGCCATTATCAAATTAGCATGAAATGACCAAATGAACATAATGAATAGCGATGGAGCCAAAATGATATAATAGCGATGATAATATGCAGCCAGATTATTTTATCAAACTTATCTGATTCGTTCCAGCTTGCAAACCCACAAATTTACTTATGAAGTTAAATATATGCTTTAGTTAAATATTCATTACATGAATGTTATTTAAAATAAATAAAACCACCGCTAAAATAATTTTTCTATATTCGTATAGAGTAAAGCAAGGAAAAGATGTTAGTCATACGGAAAGTTCCTTTTAAAGTCTTTTCACTTTAATGCCTGCAGCAACAACCTTAGAAACATTTTTATGCCTATAATTATATGTTATTTTCTCATTCTCCGTGATACTATATACCACGAGATAACCTAGGTTGTGATTACGAAAATAATTGAAGATGCATTTAGCTAGCTAGTAGGTTGAAGTTATAATCTGCGGATATTATTGAACGTGATAATTAACGGGAGACTCGAAAATTTCATACTGCTTATTCAGCAGCAGTATGAATTTTAGAAATAAATGCCAGATCAAATTATCAAAAATTAATAATATTCGTCAGATATGCGAACCTTTAAAAACGGATATATATCATTAAATGACTGGCACGGTTGGACATTAACTTTATTTTAACTTACACTGCTAAATTTAACCGTTATCAGTCTCAATACGTTTTAAAAGACTGTATCTCGGAATGTCCAGTTGTCTTTAAACAGACTCACAAATAAGTGTGATAATTGAGGATGACTTTGTTAAATTCAGCGTATTGTCACCGAGATGTCAAGATAGAAGTCTTCCTTAGTACTTGAAGGAATTAATCTAACTAATGCAGTACCTTAACGATTAAAATGCATGATAGAGTTTTTGAAATCGGAGCATCTGTAAATACTTTTTAGTGTTCTAATTAGTTAACGTCATTGTTCATTAATGTAATAAATTTTTAACTACTTCTTTATATCTGTATTACTATTATTTTTGGGAAAATTTTATTGCATTTGTGGTCTTGATTATCTTTTGGTTAACTTCAGGAAGTGACCATCTTCTAGGAGGCTCACCTGTCGATATAGAATATAAAGACGACTTAGTCTTGTTCTGTGAAGACGCTGACATTATGCAGTCTCCTGAACTCCTTAAGTAACACAATAAGCATGTTTGAGATGCGTTTTTATCTTTCTGGATGTAAAATATTGCCTCAGGACTGGTCCATGTCAACACGAACTGATTGTAAAGGATAAAGTAGTTAAGCACGTTGACCATTTCACTTATCTTGTTAGTCCGATCAGCCCTCGTGGGTAGGTATTTGGTAATATATCGGCGCGGATTCAGAATCCTCGTTTGGCTTTAGCCGACTTGCATCACTTGTGACGTAGACGAGATATCTGTTTATTATTCCACGAAAGGTTGTGTATACTGCGCCTCAGTCTGCTAAATATTAACCTACGGGTGCGGAACATGGGCTGTTAAATAGGAGTTATAAGTAGGTTAAAAGTCTTTAACCATTGACGCTTTCGTATCACCGATTGTATATCTTGGAATGACTGTATAAATAATATTGATGTCAGATGTAGAATACTGGGAAAATACGGCAAATCAGGTTGTGAATCTCCACTGACTAAGGTTGTTGGGGCGCGTATTTGGTATACCAAACCACTTCCTACCTCGTCACACGTTGACTAGCATAGTATGAGGATGAAAAAAGTTAAGGCTGTCTAAACTGAAACATCGTACACATCCACGAAGTCACTTGTAATTACTGTGAGCTGTACTAGTAAACACAGACTACTTGGTTGGGGTTCGTGCAGTTATCATAACCAGTGGCTGGCGATACTGTGTGACATGTTTTGAATCACTCACAGTGGAACAAATATATTCGCGCTTTATCTCTTAGATCTTTAGTCCCGTTATTCTTTCACACATTTTTATTTCATTCATTCTTGTTGAATTATATTATGGTACTAATCATATTGACTATTGAATATACAAATAATTTTATTCATTCCCAACTCTGTATATTTACTTTTGTTTGTTGATTTTCAGCTCGTGTCGGCAAGACAACCTTAATTCTTTCGTTAGTAAGCGAGGAATTTTCTCCAAAGGTTAGTTATAGGTTAGCTAATTTCTACCTGACTTCTTAATTCATTATATTAGCGTATAGACTTGTGTTAATCAATATGAGGAATTATAATAGTCCACAAACCTCCCCCTATTTTGGTGTGATTTCAACAATTTTTTAGCGTTAATAAGTGTTAAATAAAAGTGTAGCTTGAAGTTGAGTATATAAAACCTACTTTTCTCAAAATGTTTCATTGAACTGTATTGAAGGAGTTTTTGAGTAAAATTACGTAGATTATTTGTGATTACCATTAATCAAAGGCTTAGACACTTAACGTCGATTGTATCATGCATTTTTACTTACTTAGCCTAACACATAGTTATATCATTGATTCGATAGATAGGTGAAATAATGTGCGTTAAACGTTCGACATTCAATAATTGATTTTCATTTAAAACCTTCGCCTCCAACTCATTTCTTTGTGTGGGACTTTAAACTATATTTATTGTTGTGCATCATTTTAGCATATGTCATGTTTAAATAGTTCTTTAACTTACACACATAAAGTATGTTTCAGATTCGATCATTTCAGTGCAGATGCATCCATTCTTTTACTTCTTCTGAACCCTAAGTTTCAGTATTCCTTCATTCATACCTTTTATCTCATACAATATTCTCAATGTTTAACCATTCCCATTACTACTTTATTATTTCGACTTGTTTATTATTCTTCTTATGCATTTTTTCTCGTACCAATCTGATACACCATTCTGAACTAACACATAATTGTGTCATGTTCAACGTTGATTGTGACTGGTTGATGATTCATATCCTGTTAACCGACTATATACATATCGGCTTCTTAGTTTACAGTTTCGGGATTCAGTTCATTAGTATTTCATTTGAAGGGTTCAGTCGCCTTGAATTTAATTGCAAATTATCATAGTATATGTGAATTGTTAAGCACAGACTCGTGAACTCGTGCTTGAGTTATATTTACGTCTGTGTATGATGAAGGTTTCATACCATTACTTGCTTGTGTGAATTAAATTTGGTACAATACGGTTACGAACCTACTATCTAAAGGTTATAAGCTAAGTGCCTTAGTCATGGAACTACTGTTGTACGTCGAATGCCCGCCTATGTCCTGCTTAAAGTCTGCTACACAAACCATTGTTCAGTAATTAGTTAAACTGAAATTATGATTTGTGTTTTTCTTTTAACATAAGTAAGTCATTGGTCTATGCTTGACAACGGGTAACAGGCATTGACTTTTTTATTTGGTTTAACGAAAGAAACCGATTAAGATTAGGGCTCTTCAGATATAGTTTACATGATTTCAGAATTTAGTAGATTAATTCCTGAAGCGCATGATTCGAAAAGCACATGTTAAAAACAAACTCTATCTTTTCATATTCAAAAATATCTCTGTGTTAGATTGACCGGTTTATCTAACTGTTCGGTAATATACCTGCTAAAAAGGTTTCCCTTTATACTTCTATCATTACATAAACTCATAACTCGAAATCACTTTCAATGGCGCATATAAGTTTATTCTTTGTTTTCGTCTAGATTCTGAATGCAAATGTCACTTTATGCTTCTTATTCAGCAGGGGGTTTCTGCAACGTCTTTGATATTTCAGTGTCGTATTCAGAATTTACAGTTATTTCCTTATTCTTTTGGTGAATAAGTGCTATACAGAAGAGTGTAATTTCCATCAACGATTTTTGTCCCTTGTTGTAACCTTTAACATATTTGTATTTTTTATCCTGCCTCATTCTACTATATTCACGTTAGATAGCTACAAATAATTTCTGACAATTAAAATGAAATCTTTGGTGAAAATTACATTATTATGTACAGCAACCATTAATTTGTGAACGAAAAAATAGTGAATGAAAGTACAGGGCACTACTGAAAACGTTATAGATAACTTCCGTTATCACTGTTCGATTAAAATGTACAGTTTCTCCAAATAATATCCATCTTTGTATACCATCATCAACTGTATCGGAAGTTAGTGGGATATCAAGTTTCGGCTTTTGTATACCACCTGAATGTGCTGTTATTGACTGATTAGATAGATTTGTTGATTGTCCTATTGTTGTTGAATAAAGTTAAATAAAGTTTTTGTTTGATTCATAACCAAACAAAAGGGAACAATATTTAAAAAGGCGGTTAAATATTTAAGAATTACAGTGACATCAATCGTTGTCAATATATATTTGATCATATACAGACTATTGGAAACCCAGGAGCAATATACGAGTGTTTTGCCTTAGTTAAGAACTTCATCAATATATACTTTTTTGTGAGTAGTTTACGATGTGTTATTTTCCTGCTTTTAGTGCCTTATCACTTGTTGTGGACATTCATGAACCAAGGTCAAATTTATTGTTTTCGAGGGTGACCTTTCCTAACCCATTTCTTCCTTTGCTATCAGACAGCATCTTTGGAGATAGTGGTTGTTTGAGGAGAACACTTTACTATGGTCTGTACGATCCCGTTCTCGGACCATACGCTCACTAACCGACCTATTTGGGATGGTCATAAATATTTCAACTATCATGACATGCAAACCCGTCCACTACTTCTTGGCAGTAGCTACAATCTAGTTATACAGTGTCTTTTCGAACTGAATGTTTAGATGTTTCTTGGAGGACTGGATATCTGGAGGTCACCAAACAACACTGATGATATGTGCTTTTCTGTTTCGGTATTCAGATCTCGTTTTTTATAAGCATTACGGAAATACCTGCTGTCATTAGCTTAAAATAACTAGCTCTTAATAGATTTGTTGTCTTCTCAAACCACATGAACCAGTGTGGCTTAAAACCTCGTGTATATAAAAATGTACTTAGCCAATGAGTTACATGAAATAGTAACTAATCAATCAATTAGTGGGAAGATTGTGCAATTTTCGCGTTAGTAAATGGACAATATAGTGTTTTTTTAATTATCTCTTTCCAATTATTTGGCCTCACGGCGGATGATTCATTGGGAATCCTGCTTGAGAAAGTTACTACCGAATGGAGCACTATTATAGATAATAATAAGTTTTGAGACGAGGGAGATTTGCCCCTCATTAAACGAATTTCGAAGGTGTCGTATTTTATGAGCTTGATAGTTTAATAATGGAGCTTTGATTGTCTAACTAATATTCTCTGGTTTATCTCTTATTATGTCTTTCTATTAATAATAACAGTGACGAGCTTTGCTTATCTATCGAAACGCGACCGTCACGTAACTGATTGATTCAATGACCTGAAAACAGCGACTGGATAATTTTAACACTTGTTAGTCTGCCCAGATTTATTCTATTTCTTGTCGAAAGATGACCACACAACGCGACAATTAAGAAAGTAGCATCAGTATAGAACAAGGGTGTAAGCAATTCAAAACGTATGCGGTAAATACATGCCTCATTAGTCCTAGTTCATGAGCCCTAAACGATATAGCAGCCGTTTGTAACTAATAAATGTTTATAATTAGGGTAATATGGAAATAGCGGGAACCAAATACTTATTAGATACACAAAATGTGCGAAGTAATTTTATGGGAAATGGTTTCATCTACCTAATGAGATTTCCATTTCTGAGAACATTGTATTTCCTCTGTCCAGTTTGAGACATTTTCATTTTTCTGCTAATTGACACATTTGTGATAAGTGCTTTACTAGAGGTATTCTCAGTGATAGATAGTTGAAGGTAGTTAACGTGAAATTCTGCTTGACCTATATTTCGTGTTAATTGACATTCGTTAACATGGCATACCTGAAGTTTTGAGCGAACTGATACTCTGTTGTATGGAACTCAATTCTAGATCACGTAATTCCACAGTCTGAAACTTTATCACTGAGCTACAGAGATAGTTAAATTGCTCAAAATATGCTTCGCATAATTAACAGAATTCGATATCACTAAGGCCTTGACAAATATGGCACTAGTCACTACGCAATGAACAGTTAGTGTTAGTTTTCACGGTACTTGATATATTACGCTATTTTTACTGGTCGACAATGTGTAAGTTTGTGAACAGTATGTTGTAAGTTGAAATTGTCATTTAAATGAGTTAACATCCTTTATTTAAGCACATCACCCAATTTCAATGAAATTTTACTTTACTCACTGGTTCAATAATTAATATTTGATGAATTGAATCCCTTGACTGCAAATTTGATAGTACACGTTTTCAGTGGTATCCAGTTGATATCAGCTTGCGACAATTACAGGTTCCCATAAAACCACTTTAACTTAACTGTATAACAACCAACTCACGACCTGCTTTAGGACTTTTTAGAAGTTCTAGTGAGAGTTTATTACTAGTGCGGTTCAAATAAATTTTTATTCACTTGAAGACACTTTGCATTATGAACTAACATGAATTAAATGCCATTAAAAATCATTATATATGTATATTACTGAGAAATTTACATGAAAAAAACTGGGATTTAGTGCACTCGCGTTCTCAATAGTTCTCCAGGTATTTTTGTTACATATTAAAAGTTGTATAATAAATTACTTATCAGACAATTGTGATAGCCGTAGTAGTCCAACTGGATATTTAAGTTATGAATGATTTACTTCACTTATTTACTGGGTACGAATTATCGTACGTGGATATAGGCTATACTCTGTTCACGAAGGCTGGTTAAACTACACAACAGCTAGAACTATAATAGGTCGAGGGTGGATGTGGTGGGTTTTAATATCTGGACACCAAATGCATTAACCTCTATTCCATCGCTTTACTTTAGGTTGTTTAAAGTTAGAAGACTCTTGTAACTTATCTGTTCATGCTCATGATTTATAGTTGAAGTCAGTTTTAATTTGGAACCACTTAATCCAGTTAATTAACAACTACGGTCAAACATAGTTAGCTGTTCATCTTCCTTTGGTTGTTGATTGATACTGGACCAGGTTAAATGCCGTGAAGTTCATTTATCTGTGAATGAAATATATGAATAAGTTACCTTGTATTAAAGATTATGTAACCAAACTAAGAGTGCCTATTAGTTTTTTCGGTTTACACTTGATACAGGTACCTGCATATGCAGAAGAGATAACAATCCCTGAAGATGTAACACCTGAAAATATTCCTACGCAAATTGTAGACTATTCTTCACAAACTCAGTCCTATGAACATTTATGCTCAGAGATTAAACGTGCAAACGTTATTTGTTTGGTACATGCATTAGATGATGAGAATTCTTTTAAACAGGTGAGTATATATATATATATATTTGATGACTTAAAAACTTGTTAATCATCAATTCGATGCATCAAATTGGAGACTGATTGCTAGCCAAGGAATTAATTTACATGCTTACAGATGTCCAACAATAATGATATTCCTTGACTTGAGAGGAACATTTGATATCGTAGATATCAAGTTCCTGTGTCAGCATTTGTCAATAAAAGTCATATGCTTGAAATGCATGAACCTTATAAAGATTTTTACTGAAACACTGAAATTCGTGCGGACCTGTCATGAGAATTATCAAATTAAAGTGGTGTTCGTCAATGATTCCCCTTGCCATCGTTTTTATTCAATTTCGTCATAGATATCTTCTTTGAAATTACGCTCCATTCATCTAACATTACGAGTATTGGTCTCCCACCAGAAGCTTCACTTATGAATGTTGATTGTCCAAATGATATAACAGTGCAGGCGTGTTTAAGATGTATTTGTCTCCCTGTAAATACGAAATGTTCGTTTAGGACCTGAATGCAGTATCAGCTAAATCGATGATAGTGAGTGAAGTAGTTGAGTGTATCGTAGACGGATGTAAAAGTTTGATCATCCATGATGCGTCAGTCACGGTGGATAAAGTGTGTTCGCTCTTTATGTTCTTCTAGATCTTAAGTCCCAGTACATACGTTTGTTTCATTCCTTCCGGTTGAATTATATTCTCATGTTAATCTTGTAGATTTGATCTCATCGTGCTAATGTTGTACGGCGACTTGAACCCATGCGCATATTCGTCGGGTCCTAAATTGTTCATGACTGGATTGACTGTTAGGTCGGTGTCCAACGAAATCTCTATACAGATTCAGAAAGCTTTTTGACTTTTTGTCAACATATATCTTTTGTGACATAGGGCAAACATAATCTCCCAACCAATGGATTAGTATCCTACTCAGCAACCTTCTCTGTATTAACCTATGCTTTTGAGACATTCTCGATGAAAATAAATGATCGAAGATGTGCTTAGGTGACATATCTCAGAATCGGTTACATAAGAAAATATGTGATGCATTCTATTTTGTAGTTATCTGCCTAGACATTTGTTTTGATGAGTATGCGAAACAGTTTGTTTTGTGTCATTCTGTTGATTCTTTGGCAGTTGAAATAATGCATTTAGCAGAAAACTGAATTTAATCTGCTTTGTATACTCCGAATAGTTTCACCAACAATGTAACTTGGTGGTTTAATGTGTTTGTCGTTTAGACACTAAATTTCAGGTTCGGACCGTACTCCACTTGTCTTGGTTCGGGAAACCGTGTAGTAATATCACTAGGCTTATGTCAATTTCCCATTCAGGTTTTCTAGGAGTATCGGGAAACTGGAGAGTAGTTGGGATTCGGACTCAGTCTATTCACCTCAAACACTAACACCATTATCTAATGATCTACATTGTCAGCATCGTCTATAATGTAGGGAATACGAGTCCTTATGAAGTTGTACATTTTATTTGTTTGTTTACTCTAGATATCATCTTATTGGTTACCTTTGATTCGGCATGTTAGCACAGATGCTGATGCACGTATTCCTATTGTACTTGTTGGGAATAAATTAGACATAAATCATGAAAGTAAATTAGATGTAAGTAAAATAATTTTATCTTGTTGCTTTCTATTAATTACTATTTGTTTTCACAAGTGTTTATATTTACGAAAAATATAGAAGCTCGCATTCTATAATCTTTACTTCACTTATTAATTAACTTACGAAGGTAATTTCAGAGCTCTGGTAGGAAGATGTTATAAGTGGAGTTCAACTAGGTCGGACGTGGGGGTAGTAATATACCAGTGCCGCTGAATGATGGACACATAATATTGCGACTTAACTGAAGTTATAAATGTAAACCTCTGAATACCAAGACAATGATCTAAAGATTAAGTGCTTGTCGTGAACCTGAAGGTCCCAGGTTCATTCCTTGATGAAATTATGAATACGCAATCTTATGAAGTTGCTGCACACTTTCTAGCTTACAATGCTCGTCTAATTAGGGTCTGATTGTAATATGAAACTACAAAAATATTTATTGGATGTTTGACCCTGTGTAATATTGAGATTTTTTGAAGGTAAGTACGTTTGGTTTGTATTTAAATTGAAACAGAGTCAATCGCCAATCGGATTTACGTCACTTGTGGCAAGACTACAAAAGTACGAAGCTAACACATTTGATCCGTGTGTATTTGGTCTCATGCAAGTAACCCTTGCGATCTGCGACCACTGCTAAGTTGTTGGGATTACCCCCAACCCAACTTCTTTCCTAGGTACCTCAAGATGAAAAATCCTGTCACGTTGCGAGTAACCTGGATATTATAACTGCCCTCATTTCCCTAATAACATTCGAGACTGCATTCCCTCACCAATTTGTGTTGTTATATATAAGTTAGTCACCGGTGAATAACTAATTTTACATTATTTAATGTTGGCAAATGGATTATTTCCCAAAAATACTACTTTAATCAGCCAAAAGCAATTTTTATTATTTCTCTTCATTTTGGATTTACTTAATCCCCTGCATAACTTCGAATCAAGCTCTATCAATTAGCAACATAAATAGTCGATTTTCATGTACACCTTGAAAATATATAAATACATAAATAGTTTCCCATGTGTTATCATCTATCGAAATAAGGAATAATTCTTTGACTTCATTTTTTTCCTTTCTATATTTTTGGTCCAGGTGGGTCAAGTGTTATTTAAGGATCATAATTCAAGTTTTAATAAATAATGTTTGCGTAATTACTTTACTAGCGTGTAACTAGAGCCGGATTTGATAGGAACTTGAACTTAACTGTGTAGTAAATTAATATGGAAGTAAAAAAAGAAACCATACCTTATGGTCCCACCGAGATTCACTGGAATGCTATAAACGACACCTAGCTTGTGTTTACATGAATGATGATTTTGACTTTTCTGTAAACCATTGTCTGTATGTACATTTTTTATCATTATAAAGTAGCGATAAAAAACTAATCAAATAATTCAGGTTGTCCTGTTTAACAGTGGTATGAATTATTTAGTGCTATTGATTATTCAAACCGTATTGCAGTGAGAATCGAAATTTTCCATTCTGTTTACTGACTGCCCAGATTGTTAGCAGTTAATTTAATCACTTCCTAACAGTGTTTAAAAAAGTACTAGACGTAAACTGTCTTTAAGGTAATCTGGAAGACATAAATAACGAGGAAGTATTTTAAAACGAATAAATCAGACACTTAGTAAAATATCCGTTCAATTCCTCATTCTTTAAATAATGTATCTCAAGAAAAGCATTAAAAGCCATAGCTAGTGCCACCTACAGGAGAGAAAATTGATCTAAACCTGTTGTGATTTTTGAAACCTTGCTTCACCAGGTTCACTACACAAATGAGTAAACTGTAATGCATAAAAAGGTTTATTACCAAAATTGAATTATGATGGATAACACTTATGGACATACACTTATTCACTTAATCCATATAAAGAAATGTAAACTGCAATCTTGATTAAGTGAATGACTTACTCTGTGGTATTTCTCATCTGGTATATAGTTTTTGGACACGTGACGTGTTTGGACCTATCCCCCCTATCAACATGCCCTCCAAGAAATGCTTCTCGGCATTCAGTTCAAATGAAGATATATCGTAAATTTATCTTGATAGGTACTATGAGTGCAATGGAGAGTGAAATCACTTCAGACTTATAAAGTTTCTATCCAATAACCGTAATCAATTATGAATAATGATAGCAAATTAGAAGTCACTTGCTATATTATAACATTAAATATTTGAGAATATAACATTTATTTATATCTATATCCTAGTGAATGATATTCCAACAATGTAATTTATGATGAGAGATTGTTTTGGGGTAGTTGACAGGAGACTCTGGACTTAGGTTTTGTACTATTTGGAACTCGTCATCATAATGTTTCTATAGTCTTTAAGGAAGCCCGCGTTCCTTGGTAGATTCGATTCCGAGCCACTCAGTTTCACAGTCCGCAGTCGTTACTACTGAAATATTCAGGCTATGACTGACCCTCTGCTGGACTGTGAAGTCGACGTAGACTAGTGGCCACACAGCAACCAGATCGATGTAGTCCGGTCAGCACTATAAAGTACTTGAGAAACATAAAATTGGTCACTACATAGTGATCAACCAACGTGTAGTGTGTGAAGGAGCAACTGGAACAATTTTGTATGAACACAATCTAACTAGTCTGTCTCTGGTTGCTCTGAATGGAAGATCAACATCGATCCTTTAAACTATAGGTAAAGTTAAGAAAACTATAGGTAACCCGAAGTAGTGGATTACATCAGTTGGCTTTAAGGAGTTTATTGAAATGGCAGCTATGATAGGGTTAAATTATATAGATCAAGATCGAGAGTCATTTCCAATCTCCATAGCTTATTATTCTTCCTCCAAAGAAACTATCGTATTCCCATGTACCAATCATGCAAAAATATTCATTATTTCAATTTTTGCAGAAAATGCTTCCATTAATGTCTGAATACTCTGAAGTGGAAACATGCATCGAGGTACGTGTAAAAGTGGAGAAGTTGAGGATTGTTTTGTTTTGTTCATTTTTAGTTATTAATTAATGTACTATGTAATTATGACAGTTTTTTTAAAATAGAGAACTACCGGAAGTTTTTTGAGGCACTGGATAGTTTATTATCATCTAGTTTGTTATTACTCAACAGTGTGCCTCGATGACCACTTAACTCATTTGTCAGTAACAGATTTGTGTACTTGCCTTAATACTGTACTCTCTAAGTGTGAGCTCCAGTAATGCTACTCGGTTGCTCATCCAAATTAGGTGGATTGGTTTCGAAACTTAATCTAGTAACTGAAAATCAAATGCCTTAACCTTTGGACGACTGCTTCAAAGACTACATACGACCACTGAGAGTAGCACAAAACGTTCATCTAATACGTAATGTTTTTTTAGTGATTTAGCATATGTCAATTTGTGACGAAACTCACCAAGTTATGTGTACTTCTATAGATCACTCACTTAAGCAAATCTGGAAGCATTGAATCTTCTCGGGGTGTTTTCTAAACTATGTACAACTGTTTCGTTGATTATATCACCTTTAAACTGCAAATTTCAAAAATGAAGGCCAATTTTTTACTGTTACAAATTCCATTCCAGCTCTTACTTCACATATACTTTGTTATTAACCTTGATGAATTCCTATTTAAGCAATGTCTCAGAAGTCTTTGGTTCGGTCCTCAGTGGGACCGTTGATGTGAGCTTCTGAGTAGCCTTATAATAGGATGAAATAGCTGTTTATGGCCTTCTGATTTTCGGTAGTTGTCTAACGAATATCAGTCTGTAATGTGAAACTTCAGATTCAACAATTTCCACATTACTTAGTAATTATCAAAGTCTACTCACTAGTGAGTTATTTTAGGAGGATATTCTAAAGGTCTAGTAAGATGCCTGTAGTCTATAGGGTTCAATCACATCCGATGTAAGGTAGTAGTATACTCACTAATGACGCTAGTTGGTGTCGCACAATATGTCGCTATTGGACCGGACAAATGTAAAAACTATGGAATGCGAACTTAGTTGTCCAAATGTGAAGTGCTTACCACATATAGTGACAGCTTTATGCTCAATCGCCAATGGTAGGACCATGGGTCTAGATTACTAGTACAAAACAGATGTTTAGTTCCTCCTGGTTTTCAATAGTCGTCTAACTAAGGTCAATCTGTGATGTGTAATTTGAATACTTTTAGATTATTTATTACCTGATAATCATGGTATATTGGCATCGGTTTAAATAGTTTTAAATTTCTTTTTTCTAGTAAAAAGACGTCAATTATCTTTTTTTATATCTTTAAGCATATCACCTTTTCCTGTTTAAACAAATGTATCATGAATTATTCATAGTTTCCTCCCTTTTTAATCTGTATATATGCTCCATTCTCCCCATTCTCTTTTTTCTTTCTTTTCCGTGATATCAGTAGTATAATGATTGTTGCTAGTATTGCTAGTATAGGCTCCGTTTATGGTTGTATCTACTCGTTTTTCTACCAAATCACCAGTAGTATTATTATTGTTTGTTTGTAAATATTACTAATGATAGAGATTATCGTTAATCAGGTGATGAAAACAGACTTATTTCTAAATTCTATTTAGGAAATAATGAGCTCTAATTTTTTGATTATTAGATACCTAATTGAGATAATTAGATTGCATTGTTTAGCAATATATAAATGTGTCATATCCTTATTACTGTGTGTATGATTGAAGTGTTATTAACTTGTCTTCGTGAGCTAGTAGCTGTAATAAATATATCCAATAACTATCGACATCAGTCTGTAGCTCGTTTCTTGAAATGACGGTTGGACTTGCGTATCATGATGATCCAATGAAACTCTATATTTCTTTAAGTCCTACTATATCAGATGGGTCGGTTGAAAATAGTATGAACTTATGAACAAATTTTTTGCCTAAAGGTTAATTCATGTTACCGAGTGTACAGTGAAGGTTTAATGGCTGTAAGATATTTCACTTATGCAACCATTGTCTCTCTCGATACTGCCTTCTTATAATTGAAGGTGAGGTGTAGTAAAGGGCTTTCTAGGAATAGTACACCTCATCTCGCCTCATCAATTTTTGTTGCCGATAGTAGGGCCTGGAATATAGGAAATTATCGCATCAAGGACTACTCACAGAAACATCGTATGCAGCCTGTCAGGCTTTGAAGCCACTCTCATAGATTCTCAAAATGACATTTAGCGCAATTTATTGTTAGGCTCCAACAAATTTTCACACCTTGGGAAATCAGGAAGTAATAACTGCCATTTTGTTTCTGTCTACACCTACTCGACTGATTGGTCACTAGTTAGTGATCACTAAGTGTAAGTATCAATATTCAGTCAACTTAAATCCTTTATTATTTTATAATTTTAAATATTTACATGTTTTAAAGTTTTAATTTTAGTTTATGGCTTGAATTGTTTTATTCACTATCTTTTCTCCTTCATCCGTTGGGGAAAAAAAACATTTTTCTTAGTGTTCAGCTAAAACTATGCTAAATTTAAGTGAAACATTTTGGTTTGCACAAAAAGCTGTTCTTTATCCAACTGCTCCTTTGTATAATGCTGAAAAAAAGGAAGTGAGTTAATGCCTGTTGTTTTAAGATAAATATATTTGTTATTCTTGTTCTGTTTTAAAAAAACTCGTGATGGAGTCCTGATTTAAGAATTTCGACTTTCAACCAATAGGTTTGAATCTCACTCTAAACGCTTACGGTTCTACAGTTGTAAAATATCGCTGGCCTTCATACATAGAATGTATGTCAAGGCTTAATACATGAGTCTGTGCCTGTAAAGCGAGCTGAGTATCTCTAAATTCTAAACTTAGCAGTTTACATGTATGAAATCATTTAACAGAATATAAAACGTCAGTCAAACATGATCATCATAGAGCCTAGTTAAAATAAATGTTAGCCCAGATTGCCATTGCCATATTAACGTGAAGGGATGAAGTTTACTGTTGTATGGAACTGAAACTTGGTGAACTACGGAAAGCATCATCCAAGAGGTACAAGTATTTATGAATAACTGTCTGCGTAAGATACTTCGGATCCGTTGGCCAGATACCATCAGCAACATCCTTCTGTGGCAGAGAACAAATGAACTTGCAGCCGAGGAAGAAATTAGGAAAAGACGCTGGAGGTGGATAAGATACATTGAGGAAACCATCAAACTGTGTAACAAGACAAGCGCTAGAAATCATATAGGCCAAAGGAAAAGAGGAAGACTCAAGAACACGTTGCGTCAGGAATTAGAGACAGATATGAATAAAATGAACAGCACTTTGGAAGAGCTGGAAAGGTGATCCTAAGACAAAGTTGGTTGGAGAATGCTAGTCGGCGGTCTGTGCTCCACATGGGGTAACAGGTATTGATTGATTGATTGGTTTTTATACTTAGAATGTCTGCTTCGAATCCAAACATGCATATGTGTACGTGGTAAATGTGTTGATGTGTTTACATTTTGAATTTATTCCGTGAATATTAGCAATTATTCTGTCGGTTTTAGTTTTCACTGCGCGAAAAATTATGTAGGAAACTTTCGATTGACTCTTATTTAATCTGAAAAGTGAACAGGGTAACTCAATAGATTCAGGTTTGTATAACAAGCTTCAAGCCACACTTTGTGCATGAAAGTTAATGACACTATCCCGTTGTTCAAGCCGAATTTCGCTGAGTGAGACTCGCACATCCGGCCTGGCAATTGAAAATCGAGAGTTCTAATCATTAATTTACCGTCACAATGGGTAAATCATTGGTGTCATTCTGAGTTAAAAATAATTGCAACAAAAAATATTGAAATTTGTATTCCTATATATGGAATTTCCACTTCATTCGAAATATAGTACTGTTCGATGTAGTAGTAAGTTGGTGTAATGTAAAGTATGTTCAGTTTAAGAGATATAGCATTGCTTCATGAAACCATTCAGTTTTAACTTGATCTATATATTGGAGATTTTGGTTTTAATAAATGCTTTGGCTCTTCAACAACATTAAGAATCAGTAATGGTACGTTATCCACGAGTGTATTCCCCTCTGTCCATGTCATCTCTATCATATTTGCGTGGTAGCTAGAATATAAAGCATGTAGCTTTTTAGACGGCCACCTCTCATTTCTTTGACACACACAGCTGTATGGAAATATCAGAAGCTCGGGCTCATTGTAACTGTTGGTCAGTATGGTTAGTCTGTCATGATCAACGTAGAACTTAACGCATGTATGCATAGGTCCGAGTTACTACACAACATTAGCAAGATCAGACCAACTTTAAAAGATTAACACGACAACATAATTCAACAGGAAGGAATAAAACAAACGCATGTACAAATGAATCTAGAAGAACATAAGGAGTGAATTCACCTATGCCACTCTAACCGATCATAAGCCATATCACCCATTGTCTCCAACCACTCATCACGATTTGAATGTAGATCCTAACCAAGTAGTTTGCATCCACTAACATGCCTTAGACTAACAGTCAAAGACTTATTAGTTTGATTCCATGTTTTGGTTTAGCCGCCGCTGACCTACTTCCATCCTACTCATACCACAGACAACATCGAACGACGAGGCAGGTGGTGGTCGAGCATACACAACATATGTCCCAACCGTCTCAATCAATATAGGTTTGCTACCTATTCGACTGATTTATCATATTTTTCCAGTACTCTGTGTCTAGCATCAATATTGCTTATTAGCTCATTTCATCATATTCACACGATACTTCGCAGATTTGTGTGATCAAAATCATAGCTCCATCATTTATTATATTTTAACAGCCAAATGTTTCGCATATAAAGATTAAAATAGAGTGGACTGCTGAGCAGTACATTCTACTTTCGTTGAGATGAATATCTCACCTCTACAACATGATGCAGTTAGCAAATGCTAATCGAGCCTGTATTCGTGTAGCACTTTGTTATTTCAATAAATTCTCATTTTAATTGATTCTGTTTAAATAATGTGCTCCTGTAAGTTGTGGTAAATCGCAAAATTTTTCCTTTCTAGAAGATTCTGTCCTATTTCACAACTTTCAATGCTTATTTACTAAATGAATGAAATCTACTTTTGAACTTTATCCATTTGCACATTTCAATGTCTCTTATTAGTGGTAATTTCTGTATGAACGTGCATTTTATTAACACATATATATGTATTTATCTTTTAGCTTACAGCCGAGTGTATACGTGCCTTAACTAGAATATTTCGAATATGTGATAGAGACAATGATGGTTATTTGTCTGATCGTGAGTTGGAAGCATTTCAAACTCGTTGTTTCTCTATCCCATTAACGGCACAATCATTACATGATATAAAGCAATTAGTTAAACAATCGTGTCCCGGTGGTGTCACTGTTAATGGATTAACTCAAAAAGGTTAGTTTCTTATATTCAGCATAAAGACTAGTTCTTATAACATATCAGTACAATAAGATTAGATTGTAATAGCAATAATAGTGAATGGACTAAATACTTAGAATATGGTTCGTGAAGAAGAAATGAAGATTTTCGTATAAAGTAATTGTGAAACTCAATTTAGAAGAGACTAAATGCGTTTGTGCCACATCATGCATCGTCTCCAACCACTTATTACCCGCTTTCATGGATTAGTTCAACAGTTGGTGACTTCGTGCCCAGCGATATTTACTGCATGTCTTGTCACCAGTCGAACCCTGAACCTCCAGGCTTCGCGATTAAGCTTTAGACTATTGAGCCTTTGTCCAGAGTCTGATACTTTTAACTCTAGTCAATATTTTGCGCGACTCTGTCTGCTGTTTCATCTATTGCTACATGCCCGACACTGTTGTACTGCACTAATCACGGCTTCTCACTAATTTTTCAGAATTACCTCCTAAACCTAGTCACTATCAAGTTCATGTTGTTTGCGATTTGGTGTTGTGGAGACTGATGGTTTCGAATTCGATAACTAAAATTGACCTTAGTTAAGAAACTGTTGATAAATAGAAAGAACTGGATATCTATTTTATCCTAATGTGGGACTTCTGTGTTGCCAAATCCAATCAACGGATTCTGTAAACAATTTTCTAAAATGTTTTTAAAAGATTCTAACTTCTCATAGGCATATATAATCTTATAAATATCCTTACTTTTTAGTCATACAGGCCTTGTAAGTAAAGCTCGTTTCATACTTTCCAGCCTGTTATTTTTCTTACCAGTCGAAGAACTCTGGTGACTAAAAAATGTTAAGAATATTGTCGTCTCAGCATTCAATCACAGGACTTTATCTCTATCACTAATCATTTTTAAGTTTAGTCTTGAACAACCACCTTGGTATAGATTCGTATTAATTAAAAATACCACTCACGATGTATCACTACAACTGTAAAATAGTCTTTAAATAGGTTACTAATGGGTCGACTACTATAGTTTACGTCGAGGTCGTTTTATGGAGATTGGTCTTAATTGGGCTTTTTGTTTCAATTTCATCCTTTGTTTGTTAATCATAAGTGGTGATCTCAGCTGAGGTGTTCGTCAACGTTTCCACTGTTCAATAAGTGCGTTCATGTAGTATTTCAGTACTGCATAACGGAGTAAAATTTTTATTAAAGATTTAAAACTCAAATTTCCACCATGTTTTCTTGTCTTTCATCCAATATATTAGATTGCGCCACAATGACAGATAATTGAAGGTAACTCCAAACACTCTGAATAAAATCTCGGATAAAATCCACACTGTAGTACTAAATAAGCAATAGAATGTTCTAAAAGGCTGTTTTCAGTTGCAGTTGATCTTAGCTATCATTTATGTTTGCCATTATTTAAGCCTATAATCTCGTCATTGTTTATTATAAACATTTCTTTTAATCCTATTTTCTCTTTCCCGTGCTCCCAAAAATATCATGTTTTTAGGATTTCTTTTCCTGCATTTAATGTTTGTGCAAAAAGGACGTCATGAGACTACATGGACAGTATTACGTCGATTTGGCTATGGTAATCATATGAGATTATCTGAAGAATTCATTTCACTAAAGTAAGTTTTGGGATTTCTTTAAAGGAAACGGTATTTTTGTATGCTTACTCCTACTACTTTTCAGCTTAATACTACGACGTAGTAGTAATATATTATGGCCCACTATATCCATTTTAGTGCGATTACGTGACACTTTGTTCCGTCCATTATGCTAAGTGAAAAGATGGAGGAATGATAGAAGATTTAACATCAGTGTTATGTAACCTATACACAGTTCATATATGTATACTACGGATCCATATCTAAAACATCAAACGTCCTTAACAAATAATGAATAATTTACTTATTTCAATAGACTGTCTGATTTACACTTTTTATCTACCAGCTGATATGTTTTTGCGTTGAAAGCTTATAAATACTACATCTCCACAAACCAATAATACACAATTTTAGACTACCGATGGGTAACATTCTAATTATGACCAGGTATTCTTAATATCTTCACACTCTATGCTGATCAAACTTCATCCGAGCCGGAAGAGGATGTACATTTATAGTTGAGCCAACCATTCCAGAATTCTTTTCCTTTCATACTGTCATTTATATACATGTCCCGATCGCACAGCAGCTAACATAAAGTAATGACATCAATACAATATGAAAACACTAATGATAGAAAATTAGGGTTGCGGGTACATAATTAATTAGTTCTAGCTCATGAACCAGAAATGCCATAATATTGGTTAATAGTTGAAATATGATTTATGGGCGAGGAGAATGTGAAAACAAAGGAAGCTAAATATTTAATAAATATACACTCACATATATACATGAAATAAACTTCCAGAAAATAGTTCTGTAAGTTCAACTATTCTTCTTAACCCATACTTTATAACACCAATCATCTTAAGACACGCATTAATCTACCTTTTGTTGCCTGTGACAAGTCTAGGCTCATCTGGCCCATCATGATAGTGGTTGTAAGTGATAATCAAGTAGTCGTATCGATGATCATATATATTGAAGAAATCTCGAATTTCCAGATCGATAAAAATCGAGGAAATTTAGAGAATTTAAAGAAGCATGTCAGTAGGTCCAATCCTTCAACTCATATGGAAGAGGTTAGTCAAAACGATTGTCATCATGAATACATGAACGAGTGATGACAACTGATCTTACGATGGCAACCAGTCACAAACAATGGCCATCGGAATCAACTAATTCGACACTTGTAGGTTAAGTTGTAAATCTAACGTCTTCATTAAATAGAGACTGATGATAATGACAACTAAAGCTTCTAAATCAAACGATTGGACTAAGAAACATCGCACTACTGAAAAACGTTGATGTGTTATACGTTTTACATATTTGATTATAGCCATAACGTAGCGGATCGACCTAATTTATAAAAAAGATGAGTTCGAATCTGCAACTATATGGTTTTCAATAATAACAGTAATAAATAATTATTTCACTTTCCTAAGTTCTCATAAATGATGTGATACTTGTTTATTAATAACTTGTTGAAGGTATTTTGTTTCTAATCGATAGTGTATTTTCTTTAAGAGAAGAGTAAGCAAACATTTCTATAAATCAGCGTATAGACGATTGTAACATAGTGGAAATACTTTGGCATATTTAAGTAATTTGTCTCAATTTATGCGAATTCCATAAGAATGTGTCATTTGTTCTTATTTATTGCCAAGATTGCAAAAACACACTGTATACCAGTCGTTTTAGATTGTGGTCTAACACGATTGTCTAAAATCATGTCTTAAGTATCTAAATGATAACAAGTTCGAATCCTATTAATTATTCACTACTGTCTTGACTGTTAGACTTTCACATCACTAATTGACAGTAGTTAGACAACCATTGGAAGCCAGTATACTCTGTGTTGTTTCCCTGCGTGAGAAAAGGATTCGTGGGAGTGAGTTGAACTGTAATGTCCTCTGCTGTGATGATTTATAGGGTGGCTAACCAGTAGACGAGGCATGCACTTAAAGTCGAGTAGTTAGTAATAAGGATCACGGATCATTGTTTATCTTCGCTCACTTGTTAACATACAAATCAAGTTGCAATGATTATGAATTAATGGTAATCATCACTTTTGAATACACTTTACAATGGTCAACATGAATGATGATTATAATATGATTTGAATATAAAATCACACTGGTTTAATACAACCAAATGTCAGTAACATTTAGAACTGGAGTAATTGTTTAGATTGAGATAAAGATATCAACTTACACTGCACTACGTGGAATGTGATATGGGTTTAACAAACCAAGCTTGCAAAATAAACCAACAGATAGTTTTATGTTTAGTTTCTAAATTATTATATTCTCGGTGAATTGAATTCCTCAACATACTGGACGTCTGCCTCGTCCTAATGTTAAACTACTAAGCAGTACTCTTTCACAACCATGCCAAAGAACAAATCCAAGACTATCACTAAAAAGCAAGTGTGTGGTTCTGTGTTTGGTTATTTTGATTGTTTAAGTTTGTTATGAATTGGTCCATTTAAAATACAATTAAAAGTTCGAGTAAGTAGTCATGACTATTGCGGTTCAAACAAGCCAGGAGTAGGACAGTTACTACTAATGATGCTAGATGGTTGTCTCTATATCACAAATCCTCTGAAATAAGAATCTTAAAATTCGACACCGACCGTCTCAGTGGTGCTGATGGATAACCTTTAACCACGATGCCTGAAGGCATGAAGTGGTATGTGGACAATCGTATGATGCAGTTAAGCCACTCCACACAAAGTGATTTTGTATTCTAACTTTAAGTTAGTTAAAAGCTGCTAAAGAGTTGTATTTTGTCTACATAGTAACTCTTCTTAGTCACATTTGATTTCTTGCCACTCATTTGTGAGAGGAGGCGTATAGTTGATATATCTTGAAACCTACGTTATGTCCGGAAGAAATAACCGCACCTCTAACTCACTAACTTACCTACATAAACAGATACTCTCAACCGCTGACCAACAACTGGGCAAGTGATTACTCTCCCAAAGCCAAATGAAGAAGACACGAAAACAGCACTAAAAAGGTTCGATTCTATTTTGTCCTAACTCTGTATATATAGTTACAAAACCTCCTTGTAATAATTAGAATAATTAGCACACTAAAAAATCACTACAACCAATTGGAAATAGCAAGGTTAGTGCGGAGAAAATGAACGGTAGTACTGGTTACCGCCTACTTTACAGTTAATAAAAAAATAGCAAAACAAGAATATTTGCAGGAAAAATAACCAGTTCTGTCTCTTCTTAACAATAGTCATATTTTTTACCGATCTGTGTGTTGTTAATACAAGTAAGTTTTTACCATCTTATCTATCCACTTAGTTATGCTAGTATAATTCAACTATTTAAGGCTTAAGACAATTATCAGCATACACACTAAATGATAGACACAATATGACTAGTAGACTAACGTTAAAAATGTAAACCATTAGATGTCATCTTTGTAATTCGAAAATCCATCAATCACTAAGAAGCCTGAAATTCCTAGATTTGATTTCTGAAGTAATATACCCGATAAGGCTATTTGCTAGTACTCCTCTAACTAAAGTTTATTTATATATATCTCCGAAACATTTCTCGTCTATGTTGTTACCACCAAATGAGCAATGCTGATGTTCGACTCGTACTAGGTTGTGATTCCAAACCAACTGATAAGATCGTGGATCTTCACTGACTGAGGTTGTCGCGACTTGCATTATATACGAACAACCGCTGCCAAACTTGGACGCATAATCATGACCTACGTAGGTACATGATAAAAAAGAACTAGAGTGGTCTAATTAAGATGTGTCATCAGTCCATGAATTTGAGGGGCGTGGGTATAATCTGTATTGGCAGATGCAAAGTATGTTGTCGGTGGTCTAAACGATAATTGAGATCATTGGTTGAAGTCGTGGTTGGATGACATTACTCAAAATCGATCTCAATTGCTAAAGTATATACATTCATTTTGTTCCCTTAAATTATGATCTTTAAAATCTTCGTATTCTTTTATTTCTACTGGTTTCATTACTACTTCTACTCTGCAGTTCATCCTGCTGTACTAATGAGTTATGGCAACTGACCTATGCTTTCTATGATTGACTCACTGAAGTTAATTCGTTATATCAAGTTACTATACTCATCATTCTCCACAACTCCCTCCATCATACTAATTGATTAAGCCAAAGAGGCAAAACTATGAAAGTGCATACGATATGTGACGTTAATTTTCACTTACACACAAATGATAATTGATCATTTATCTTATACACGAATGACTATTCATAATATCCTTATTCTACTGAAAGTCACTTTCTAATGACTCTCATCTTATTAATGTGTATGACAATATCACGTCATTTGTATATGGATCCTGGTTATGTTCCAAGATATCTATTCAATGAATTCGTAACTTTCCTTCTCGGTGCCATAGAGGTATGGCAACTTGAACCGATGCACACATGTACCAGGTTCTATGTTGATTATACATACATACATACAACTTTCCTTCTTCATAATTGCATCTTTTTTATTTCAATTAATTTGTTTAAAATAATCTCTAATTAAAAATTCACTATTTCAAATAGATTTTGTATTGCATCCGGGTGTAGTACAGAAATTTCTCCGGTGGGGATACAATTTTTAAATACATTGTTTAATAAATATGATTTGGTGAGTTTCTTTTTTGAATACAATATCTTACATTTACTGTTTTATGTTTCATTTCTCAGTTTCTTTTCCATTCTTGATATTCACGACTCTTATTAACCTGTTTCTGTGATATCATAGATAGCCTAGTTATCTAGTATTTTGTTTTATTCAGAACTTATCAACTAAAATGTACCTGCATCATTCGAGTATTCGTGTTCACACCCAACTCCACTACCATTCTCTTTTTATTGCAAAGCATTATCCATTGACTTACTGAGTCCAGGTAGCTTCTAACGTGTTCGACGGATATAATGTTTATATTTATGAGGTTACGAATTATCCTGCTATTATTATCATTCCAAATTTTAATAAGTGTCCTAAGTGAATTGCCCGTAGATAAGTTCATCCAACTAGCGTTCCATTATGCAATCAATTACTCCATATGGTTCCCAATATCTGACCACAATCCGTTTTGAGTAAATTCAACTCTATTGAAGCGATTGTTTCAGCGTGTTAAAAAAATCTATACAAATTTACATCCTCAGTATCAAAAAAGAGATGGTTCAACGTATTACGACCACCTATGATTATCGATTATGCACACTGTGCTTAGGCTCGTTGAATATGATATGACAATCATACTCCAACAATAACGAGTGATATGATAATACGGATAATAAGTGATAAGGAATAAATGCACCTAAACAACTGAGGCCACTTCTCAGCCAATTTACTCATTATTTTAAACTACTGACCATGATTATCAAGCGGACGACAATGTGGCATTTTGCACCTACTAACCGACTTGACACCTTTCCTTACTACTTTGTGTCTAATCTCATCATCGTTTACTTGTTTGCTAGCTATGGTTCACAGACACCTATGATCAATGACATGCAGCCTACGCATTTCTTCTATTCTGACAGCCCACGTTTCAAAACAACTGATTTATATAGAGTGGTCTGCTAATCAGTATGCGCATCCTTTGTTTGGGAAAAGCATGTGTCTCCCATGCCACAAGCGACTCAAGTTAGCTTTCCGAATCCATGCGGAGACTTCGTCAGATGTCGTGAAAATATTTTTTAAAAAGGGTTTACTTAGAGGCTGTCAGAAAGATACATCAGCATAATATAGTAAACGTTTATTAAAAGTCCAGTGACTGATGTATTCAAATTTCATCTTTGTTGACGTCTTTTGACGTTTTTCATTACGTCATAATTTTTGACTCACGTGGTTGAGTTATGTCATTTTTTCGATACTCTCATAAATTAGACACCATTTAAGTAAGTTGAATTCACTTTGTTATATTGCGTCTTGTGAGTTGGATGGTTTAGTTATGGAGTTTTTATCAAGTCACGCCTATCGTAGAGACTACCAATCGCATTCTAAGTCGACAGACCACTTACGGAGGACTTCTTATAATCCACCTGTTCCAGATGTTTATGTCAGTTTTAACTGTCCAGAATGTCAATGAGAGTCCCATCACAATTAAACCACCTACCTGAGAAAACAAAATGTAATCAAAACCGCCCTTACTATCTACATATCTCTACTACTTCAAGATATATTGATCTTGTTTTACTAAACAACTATATATTCTTGCTCTTATCAAAGTACTATTAACCTTTATATTCGTGATGATGTTAGCCCGAACAAACAATATAATAGTAAAGATCATATAAATGAGTTTATTAGTGCGATGATGATAGTTTAAACTGAGCAATATAATTGGATAACAGATCCAATTGTATTCCCTCTACTACTTTATATTTCTCTTAAGTGCCAAAAGTACTGATTGATTAACTTCTGACATGGGAACTTTTCTTGTTACATTTACTCTTATCTAAAGCTACAATAGAAAGTGTTTGTACCAACGACAGGATAAACTATTCGATGTAATTAATCAGAATATATAACAGCATGAAGCAGAGGGAAAAAACATCTTTCATGATCCACAGTCTGAAGTATTGATATTTCATTTAAAAGACTTTCTTTTAAGCAGCCGATAGCTTCAAACCAACCTATGTAACGGTTGGGCGAACTAATGCTCCTTGTTTAATTAAAACTCATATCATTCTGTATCACAGTGAAAAATTTTACCACTGAACTAATTTAGCTAGCATTTCCAAGTAGTCATAATCAACATGGAGTCTGGAATAAATGTGCTTTTGATTAAGTTGTATCATACAGCATTAGCACTATAAGATAAAATCAAGAGGATAGAAAGAGCAAAGAAAACAATACAATAATTAAACATTGAGTATATAGTTCAGCAACATAAAATTAGCATTACTTGCATGTTTGTATATAGAAAAGTAATTAGAGCATAGAACACACTTGCTTCTTAATTGTTTATCTAGTAAATAATGGACATAGATTAAGGTATGTTTATATGAAAGTGTAGGATTTGATTTGTGGCAATGGAAATATATCAGTTACTCAATATCATTTCAGTTTTTAGTAGCCATCCTGTAATACATCGATCATTGCTTCAGCCAGTAGAAAGTTCAATATTTTAGCGTTTTCTTTAATACATCCAGTCCTACAGATTTAAAACAAAATATCCTACTCTACAGATGGGCTACAATACTAAGTTCTTATTAAGTGAATGGTATTTAGCTCTAAAATCAACCTTATTCTAAAACTGAAACCATAAATTTATTTAATCTTATTTGCTAATCTTAACTTCGATTAAAGGTGTTTGGAGGATTAATTTTATTTCCTATGATAGGTTCTAATATGTGGATATTATATAGCTAAATGAACGAGTTTAGATATTGTTGTTTTTTTGATGTACAGATAAAAAAATTTATAGACGGTGTCAATAAATATACTGATCATAGCAATTCTATGTAACCATTCCAGTATTACTCTTTTTGTCTACAAAATATTCATTTGCAAATATTGTCTTTTGATTGGCTAAAAGTAGTTGTATATTCTTGACACTGATTAGTTTTTTGGCACACTGTGAATTTAAAGATTTGGCATGGTGGTCTTAAGTGATTGTTTACTGCGGACATGTTTCGAATTACTTAACCTGATCCCGGTACCATACACTGACCACACACACATAAGAAAGTTTTGATGATGTTATCCTTACGATTAAATCATCTATCTCAAGGGATATGACATCTACAATGTAAAATGCTTCATTTAGTCTAATTTTCATAGATGAATATTTGTTTAGTGCATAAAATGCCTTTTGTATTTGTCATAATGTCAGAGTGGTAGTATATAGCTTGGTGATTAGGTGAGTTGACTATAGACAGACGGTCAGCACAACTAAAGATCATACACCTATCATATATCCAATCAATCGTAATTAACGTAGAATCTGAAACATGTATTTTAGCTCAAGTTTCTATATCACATATTAGCACGATGGGATAAAATTAACAAGATAAATGGATAATGATCTGGAATAATCTAGTAACAGTGCTCTTGAGGACAATTATACAATACCGGGACACAAAATCTTGAGAAAAATTTTTATCTGTTTCACTGTGATCTAATCTACGCCAAGTAATTCGATGTCTTCAATTACTGGTCGTCGTTATGCACAAAACAATATAGTTGGTATTCTGATTACATAAACCATATTATGATTTAAGTTGAATTGTGGCTGCGAAGTAGAAGTCAGTAAGTACGTCCTATCCTATTTAAGGCGTGCTAGCTGAATGCACTTCCCATATCCTACTTTTGGTGTTCTCATTAATAAAATACACTCACTTTCAATTCATAAACCTGTTTCCTTTATTTTTTTATGTTGATTACTTTCATATTCTCAAATAACTTTTGCGAAGGATCGAGATGGATGCTTGTCCACAGCAGAATTAAGTGAATTGTTGGCTACTTGTCCAGAGGATCAATTAAATCATGTAACTGATATGAGTTTATATGTAGCAACAAATCCAATGGGTTGGGCTACACGTCAAGGATTCATGGCTTTTTGGACGTAAGTTGCGAATTTAAATTTACAATAGAACGATACTGTTTTGTTATGACATTTTCACTGTCTTACTTAAATGGTGTGTTACATGTATTCATATTTACTCATCGTTGCCTCAGGATATTCAAGACAGTAAGTTTTATTTGGATTATTATTGAATCCAATCGGTAGCAATAATCTATAGGTTTCTGTTGGTTCATGATCAATCCATCCACATATTTCTGTTTGTTTACAAGTTAGAGTTACTCGAAATTACTGCAGTCTGTAGTAATCATATTGCACCTGGCACTTTCGGTTACTTTTTTGTTCATGCAGTACATTCTTACTCGATTGCTGATCGTTCCAACTGATAATAATGGATAAAGACCTTTTTGCGCTGATCACTGAAAAATCATTTTTTTAACATTTTTTCCCGAATATTAACCATTATAATTACTTGACACTTTTGTAAAGTTGGGGAGTAACAAACTGGGGTAAACTAGACTGATTTGAAACGTGGATGTGAATTCATTGATGAAATACTCACTATTCATCAGGTTGTGGAACACAGGTCTACTCCTCAACGTTCGACAATAATGGACATTGATTTGGAGGTATCATCGGATTCTGTAGACAGAGAGCTTTTATTGTAGTGTTTATTGATGAAAGAGATACCAGTGTAGTATAGGAACCTAGTGAAGAGTTTTAGTTATCGATTTAGAATATAGAGAGAATGATGCAGTTTTATTTGTTGAGGTTGGTGATGATACTCAGAATATTTTTATTGAGTTGAGTAAGACCAATGCAAGCATTTTGGATATACATTTGTCTTCTTATAAGTGCAAATTATTGCTTCAGGACTCGTCTGTGTCATCAAATTGATGATCAAATTGAATGAATGTGTTTTAGAAAATTTTGCTTATTTTCTAGGTCTGATTAGCTTTTATGGGTTGGCATATGATGAATTCTCTATGCGTGTTCAGAAATCTCATTTGACTTTTGTCAGCTTGTATCACTTGCAGTATCTGCGAGATATTCTTATGTTAAATTGAAGACACGAGTGCTGAGCCACAATCTTCTGTGTTTTGCTCTATGTAATGCGACCTTTAAAAGTAAAGAACATAGGTAAATTTCAGATCTTCAGTCATCGATTCCTTTTAAGAATCACTTGCTTATAATCGAGCGGCCGAGTAAGCGTTGGTGAGTTTTGGCATAGAGTAGTATGCAATCATGCCAAATAGGATGATAATGTTGTACATATTTGCCGACCGATATTGTTAGGACATTTATTACGTAGTCCCAGTTATTATTTGCCACGACTGGCGATGTTAGCTCATGTGGGAAGAGTATGGAAGGAAACTAGGTGTAAACTAGCTACAATATAACATTAGTCCATGAAGCGGTTTAGTGTTTATTTGTTTTGTGTTGATAGGTTCCAACTGCCTCATTGGAATTCATGGGTTACTTGTAATAATTGGTTGGAGATGCAATTGGGCAACATTTGCTCGAATGTATTCTCTCATTACCTTCTTCTCGATGTTGAGTTGGATTATTCTTTCGTATATTTAAATTTTTTCAATTCGCTTTTTTAAGTATATTGCAGCAATAATCTTGTTAATCTGTTTACTTTCTTGTGTACTATACAACTTGTGCTAACGTAAACATGTAGGCTCTACGTTGTTTATGACAATCTGACTTACTATGCTACACTTGTGTACTTACAACAATTATCTGCAGATAGTATTAAACTCTTCAAATGAAATTTTTGGTTGCAAATGTTATGTCGGTCCACTAAAGAAGAGTGAAAAACTTCCAGAACTGAGTTTTAGAGGACTAACTCATTTATTCTAGCCGTGTGTAATGTAAACATTACATTTCTATTACCCTATCCTCCCGTTTAGTATATTTTCTGTTATTATATTGTCTCTTACTATAGACTACAGTTAACTAGTTGTGTACAAGTTACCCCCCATCCACTGCCACAATCTCTTCTGTTTCGTATTAGTGTAAAATCCCTAATTGGTTTGCTGTGTGGTCTGAATTTGTGTATATATAAAGGCATGATTGAAATACAATACGATTGAATTGGGTTGGATTGGACTGTTTCTGTTTGGCTCATAAATCGTTGTTTTCTCTATTCCGGCTTTGGGGACTGCTAGTCGTAGGGCAGACGTGTCCATATTCTGATTGACAATTATCAAGGTCACTGTGTATTATTCCGCAATACATAACAGTAAGAACACTCTAATATACAGTTGTAAGCCATTAAATAATGTTCTGGAGATTAATTGGAATTACTTGGTACAAAATACATTTCAAAGATTCTCATTCTACATAATACCAAAATAAGCTTTTTTCTATTACTTTTTTCTTTCCTTTCAATTATGCTTTCTCATGCCGTTTCACTTTCTATGTGTGTTCTGTGGGAAAAACCTTAGAGCATCGTCTTTCTTTTAAATGTTTTATTTAGAGAATAATGATCATTTAAAAATAGAATGTTTCTGTACTTATATGATGTAGAAATGAATAGGCTAATTCACTTGTTTTAATTAAAGTACAATTTCCCTTTTCCTTTTTTGTATAACCGATTATTTTTTTAGCCTCTATTCAATAGTTAATTATTTTAGGCGTTTATTTGTTATGACCAAGTTTAAATGACCTTTAGTTTATTGTTTTATTATTCTATTATTAACAAAGAAATGAATTACTTATTCAATAGTTAAAATGTTCAACATTTTAACACTAAGTTATAGGTTCGAATCTTACTCCATCTTTCTTTGTTCATTGAAGTAGAAAGTATCGCTGGTCCTTACAAAATGAATTGTAGTTTAAAAGTTTATTGTGTCTCTGGATTGATCATTTTTCTGATCAATAAATCTGAACTAACCACTAGACACGCCATCTTAGTGAGTGACCGAGTAGTATACAACTTAACAGTTATCAAGTATTTTGCAGCCTATTATCGGTCTGTTGATTATTCTTAACCTAGAACCAGAGAAGGAAGAATATTTGAATGAGCCAACAGTCCAGTAATAGGGATACGAATCAAGGATTATTTATTCTATACCTTAGTTTATATGCATATGTTCACAGTCTCAGACCACACCGAAGACTTGTTAGAATAATAGCATCAATGCGAAAGAAACATAATAATAATAGAAAAATAAAGTAATATGTTTACAACTAATTAATCCTACTTCATGATTACGAAATGATATAATAACTGTTAATAGGTTAAGTAAGTGGTTAGAATGAGAGGCGGGGACATGAAAGTAATAATAACAGTGTTAGAAAAGTGACACACAACAAGTAGTTGTCCCATTTCAACTGAATACTTTGTTTATTGTCAGTAATTTTAATCTTCTGTGGATATTATATATATATATATATAATGTTCATGTAACTAGTCAGTGAACTTTCTGTAGTTCTGTCTTAGAGTATCAGTTAATTTCATACTCAATATCATCACTACAACAACTTCAGGCAGTATTTCATTAAAATAACTGAATTGTCATAACAGTGTTCCAATTATTCATGGACTACTCACTAAGTAGTGATAAATAATATGTTTGTCTAGTCGTTAGTGCAAATCGATTACTTCCGATACGTTTGGAATGTAGACATAAATCTCAGTTTTAAATGAGGTCCGTAACGATCAAAATATCTGTGATGACTATCACAGAGATTCAGTGACTCTAAGTCTTATTCGAAATAGGTCACTAGTTTTCCCCGAAATCATACATAAACTTTACTGACACTTGGTAAGTTACCAAATTCTACTTTTTCCAAACCCTTCGCTCCTCATATACTGATAATATTGATAGGAAGATCGTTAAGTTTATTCTCCTTATATCACTTTTAATCAGTAACTCCGTAAAAAGAACTGGATCTTTAGATTTGATTTGTAAGCAATCCATTCTCAGTGGACTGAAGACTTTAAAATCACATTATTTCTTATTATTATACGTAGGCTAACAGCTTATCTTGAACCGGATCGATTACTTCAATATTTCGCTTATTTTGGCTTCACTTATTATGAGCCGGGTACATTTTGGCCGTCGATTGTAAATGGTGATTACAATCAATATGACAATGTTACATTAACTGCAAATAAGCAAACTCATACAAATATGTCATCAAGATCATTATCGTCGGTTATACATAAAACGTCTGGTCCAACTGGATCACAACTATTTGCTTCAGATCGTCCTAATTTACGTACATCAGAGAGTATTACTGCTGCAAATGAAGCTCTGATAAGAGCAATTATCATTACTAATGACCGACGTATAGATGCGATACGTCGTTCAACACAACGTACTGTATTTTATTGTCGTGTCTATGGAGCTCGTAAAGTTGGTAAAGTAAGTATCATTTTTGTTGGTGTTTATGCTATGCTATGCATTATTGAAATCATTATATTCTGCATGGAGTTATCTTGTACCTTTGACATCACTGAACAGCAAAATTTTGTACCATAACATTTTAAGGTGATGAGATGTTTCAGGTTTGGTTACTTCCTGCTTGTAATCACTTAAAAACACCAATCGTAGTGTGTTTGACAGTAATAGTGCTTATTGCCTTCCTCGGTATACAGATAGAAGAAGGCTAGGAACAACTAAATGAAGACTTTTATTCAGCCTATGAAGTCATTAATTGTTAATCTGTGCTTCATTGACACATGTAGACTATTTTACTGAGGTCAGTAACTAGAGATTGAGAACGGGTTATTACATGGAACAGATATCACTATCAGTGTTGCCACATTATCTCGACATCTTTCCTTATTTTCATGCTAATTTCAGCTAGTGTTAATGATGGTGTTGTTTTCTCTGATCTAAATCGTATAATGTCGAAGATTTTATTGTCCTATACAACAACATCAGCGCCTAATTTATGATGAGTTGATATTTTCTTAAAGTTATTTCACAGATGTTAAATCATTTTGTTCTAATATGCTTAGTTGTGATTGGTAGTTTTGCATTCTTTCAACATTTTTGCAATCCGACTTATATCTATGGCTATCTTTGTCGATTAATACCGTATTTTGCTTATCATCAAAACTCTAGAAATACCTGGGAACTTCTAGATCCATAACATTCAGACCAGTTGGCAATTAATAGCCACTGATAGCCAACTCATATCGTTGGAGATCAGCTGCAAGAAACAGCCCATAGGAACGAAAGAATTAATGAAGACAAGAAAACTCATAAAGACTGCCAAACATTACTATCATAACAAACTGATTTAAACAGTTGTGAAATAGCTGAATTGCTTATTTCTGCATGAGGCAGTCAAACCAAATCATTTCATCAGTCAATAAAGCCAACGACTATCGGTCTGACCCATGTTTGTAGGTGCAGATTATCTGGTTTGGCTCCACGTAATGCTCATAATCACTGGTTGTATTCGTTAGATGACGTTGGCCCGAACACATTTACACACTTGAATTCATTATTTATCTTCGTTATGACATGATCGTTTGATCAATTACTGGATTTGAACTTTTATACGCCAATACAATGAGCATTCCTAACTAGAGTGTCTAAATATTTGACCTTGCAATCTACCCGATACCCACTCAATCCCAGACCGAAATAGGTAGTGCACAAGACTATGAATCAATTAGACAGAATCATATTATATTGTAGGCATTCCTTTATATATACGTAAACCGGACTATTCAGTCAGCCAAGTGAGAAATTAGTATCAATACAAAACAAAGGAGACAGTGGTAGTGAATTGATGTAATGTGTACGCAATCAGTAGTTCACAAATGCGAAAACATACTAACAGTCGATTGGTTGGACAGGAAGATAAGGGGATTGAGACATAATAATGATAGAAATAAAATGTTTACTTCACCCACAACTGAAGTAATTGAAATAGTTGTCTAAAACAGTTTTTAAAGTTAATTATTCTTCTTTGGATCTCCCAACATAATAGTCTTCTTCTAGTACTTAAGTTCCATTATTTCTTTGTATACACTATTTGATTCTGTCATTTCAATATGGAGTCACTCAATTATTTTGATTCTTTTGTTCCTTTTTTCTTTCTTTTGTCATACTAACTTGTTATAGTAACTTAAACTAAAGCATATTTATGTCAAACTCTACAGTTGATTATGTATGTTTATCACTTATACAAGAAATAAGCATTGATTATACTGTTGTACAGAATGTAAATTAGACCTTCTTTACTAAAGAGAACATAACACTAAAATGTAATTAGCATAAGTTTGGCACGAAGTGGACTGAGTTCGAGTCCCAGTGTGAACATCAATATTGGGATGCAGGTACATCCAGCCGATGAGTTCCAAATAGGACGAAATGCGCATCCTGGATTCCACTTGCCAGTTACAATCCAACTTAAATATAACACTAAAATATATGTATGTTGTATGCTTATTCAACATACATACCTGGCATATGTGTGCATCGGTTCAATTTGCCATACCTCTATGAGATCGATAGATTAACACTAAAATACATTTCTTTTAAGTAGTCAACTGTTCTATTTATCCTCCTTCATGAGATAATTCAGTGAAGTGTACTATTGAATAATTCTGTGAATTTAATGCATAACTTTCAGTTACATTTAATGTTATTGAATAGAATTAAGTTAGTTTTTTTGTATTGAGAATGCTATTGTTTTTCTTTTTCTCATGAAATACTTAATTATATAAATTCATTTCATTCACATGTAATATTCATTCACTACTAATTTCTGTATCTTTATAAATTGATATGATAAGTGTATTGATATTTAATGGTTCAAGTTTATGATTTAGAACTATATAGAGATCCTCTTGTATTAATCACAATGAAATTATTTTTATTAACATCATTTCTCAAATATTAACCATTATAATCACTTGACACTTTTGTGAAACTAGGGAATAACAAACTTGGATAAACTAAACTGATTTCAGACATGAATGTGAATACATTGATGAGATACACACTATTTGATAGATTGTGGAACACAGACTCCTCGACGTTCGACAATAATGGTTAGACAATGATTTTGAGACATCATTGGATTCTCTAGATCTTGAATTCTATTATTATTTTCTTCACACCTTTACTTTACTCTTCCCTCCTATATTCTATTATTATGTTACCTCTCGTAGTGCTAATGTGATATGGCAACTTAAACCTACGAGCGTATGTGCCCGGTTCTACGTTGCTGCTACTGATGATGATCATCATCGGATTCTGTAGACAGAGTAGTTTTATCGTAGTGTTTGTTGATAAAGGGGATACTAGTGTAATACAGGGATCTAGTGAAGACTCTCTATTTGAATATTACTGGTGGAGTCAATGTTGTATGTGTATGGAAGGGTTATAAGAATCATCAACTTTAAGTGGGGTTGGTGAGGACTGTGATTGTTCACTTTTTCGTTTAATTTTGTCACAGATCTTCTCTTAGAAATTTCAATGACTTAATTTTACTTTCCATGTTGACCTTCCTAACCAAAAGTTATAGTTATCGATTTAGAATATAGAGGAGAGGATGATGTAGTCTTATTTGTTGAAGTTGGTGATAATATTCAGTGTTTTTATTGAGTTGAGTAGGAGCAATTTAAGCATGTTTCAGATACCTTTTTTCTTTGTAAATGCATAATGTTAGTTCAAGAAGTGGTTGGATCGTTGGCATTGTAGGCGATACTGTACTTAGTTGAAGTAGATGATCTCACTTATTATGGAAGTTTAATTGGCTTTAATGGATTGGTGTCCGATGAATTCTCTATACGTATTCATAAATCCTATTTGACTTTTCTCAGTTCGTCACATGTGGTGCTAGCGAGATATCCCTCTCACTCTCTTACTTGTGATAGAGTTTACAAAGTTAATATCCTCCAGTTGTCTATAAGTTACTGTCTTTTCCTGTTATTATTGTGTATATAAGCTCGTTATAGTGTTTAATAGAGGGAAACATTTTCTGGCTAGTATTCAGGTAGGTTTAATAAAAATTCTGATCTTATGAGCAAACGCGCAGTCAATTAACATTTTGTTCATTCATTTTAACAGTTGAAAACTTCATTCGTTTGTCTAATTATTTAAATTCAATTCTGAAACTTCAAATTCAACAATCTCCACAACACGTCATCATGTGGTTACTAGTAATTGGTTTCATGAAGTAATTCTAGAGGTAATGTAAGAAGATATAACCACTGGCGTTCAAATACGTTGTTTTAAGGAGATACCAACCGATGACATTAGATGAGGTTGCACACTATAGCGAATCAACCGAAGTTAGCAATCAAATCTATCAGATTCCATAACATGGGTCTAAATGTCAGGAGTTCTCTGCGAGGCCTTAACGTCCTAGATTTGATCTCTAATGAATTGGTTGTGAGATTGTTGAACTTTAAAATAAACATAGTAATCCTAGAACCGTTTGAGCAGTTGCTTGATATCGTGTTTATAAGTTTTATTATTATTATTATTCAGTAATACGTGCAATACTTATACCAGCAGTTATAGTCACGCCTAATCCGTTTTCAGTTTGTTTCTGTAAGTATACCATGTACTTGAAACCTACATGCAAAATGCTTCTGTAAGACTGGTAGAAGCCAGGACCAGTCGAGAATAACATTCATCTGGTTTTTTTGTGAGTATTGGTGGATGTGTGACAGTTGCAATCAATCAATACATAGTGAAATCCAGAACGTCCATTCTAGACCATTTTTAATGCTATAGCGATGTTATTTTGACTTTAAAATTTCCGGTTAATGGTGTCGGTGAAAGCTGTCCTGTTCTATTCTTATGGAAACCGGTTACATTACATTTTACGAAGGTCATTATTTTCTCTTCCACATAGCGCCTCATTTTTCAACATTTGAACTAGGTTTGTAAAGTGTAAACATGGTAAGTGGATAAAAGAAAGTTGTATAAAGCTGGTGCCTGTTAATCCATCTTAATTTCTTGACTGGAACTCCTGGAGACTGAGGACCTCATTGCCTTGGGATCAGACATGGCTCGGAATAGAAACCGGTAATTATCTTACTGTAATTGTCTATGACAGCCTTTATAATTGAGTGAGGAGGTCAATTTGCTTTAATGAAGTCCTTCACGGTTGTGCTTCTACTCAACATTATCTTCTATTATATATTGTATTCTTGCCTACCTATTTTGCTTCACTTTCATTTTCTTATTTATTTCTTCACTATACTTTACTAGTTCCTGATCACACTCGACTTCTTGCGAGTCAAATAAATTTGTAATTACTTAAGGTTGAGTAATACGCAATATTTAATACTATAGAGTAACCAAAACATATTTTCTGCTAATAATGACTGTATTGTTATTTGTTAATGTCTTTTTTTTCTTAGACGTGTTTAATGCAAGGTTTACTTGGTCGTAGTTTAAGCGGTTCTGGCGGAACCGGTATTGGCGGTATAACTGGTCGTACATCTAACTGGGTAGCAGCATGTGGTATACCTGTGTATGGGCAATCAAGAACTTTACTAATGCATGAGATTAGTGCTAGTGCAGGTGAACAAATGTCAGCTGATGAAGCTCTATCGTAGATGTTGTCTGTCTTGTGTATGATGTTTCAGATGCTGATTCATTTCGTTATGTGGCGAATATATTCCTTGTAAGTTCTGTCTGGACAAATGTAAAACATCTAACTGGGTAGCAGCATGTGGTATACCTGTGTATGGGCAATCAAGAACTTTACTAATGCATGAGATTAGTGCTAGTGCAGGTGAACAAATGTCAGCTGATGAAGCTCTATCAGTAGATGTTGTCTGTCTTGTTTATGATGTTTCAGATGCTGATTCATTTCGTTATGTGGCGAATATATTCCTTGTAAGTTCTGTCTTTACAAATGTAATTCGTTTAAAATTGTTTGACTAATGGTGAGGTTTACATGTAATTTTATCTTCTTGTGTACTCTATGCCATCTTTGATTCAACTGTCAGCTAATAGAAAAAATCATTGTAAATAATTATTGATTTATTGACAAGACTGATAATTAGGCAGTAGAGTAGTTAATTGCGTTGACTTATCTTGAAAATCTGATCAGCTCTGATGGGTCGGTGTTTACAGAAATCCCTACTCATACTCATAAAGCCTGCTTGATGTTTTCTACTTATGTCACTTGTGACGTCGGTGAAATATTCATCTGCCAAAGAAAATACGAGTATAATACTCAGCAGTCTGCTGTGTGGTTGTGAAATATGGTCTGTGAAAATAAAAGACCTACTTAATTCCATGTCCTTAATCATGTGTGCTTTTGAAGGATCACCTACTTGTAGTAGAACAATTGTGCATGCTTTGTCGACTAATGTGGTTAGGATATTTGTTACGTAGTACCTACCATCGTTTACCTCAACTCATGGTGTTTGCTTGTGGAAGAAAACTTGATGAGAGCAAATCAGTACATGACATTAATTCATGAGGCCGTTGAGTGTTAGTTTCATTTATGTTGATAGGTTCCAACTCCCTGATTTAGAGTTCAAGGGTTACTTGTGATAATTGGTTGGAGATGTAATATAAGGAAATAACTGAGAATGGGTGACCTTAACTCAAGCGTATCTTCTCGAATTGAGTTCCATTATTCTTCCGCGTATTCTGATATTTTTCATTTGTTCTTTTTAAAGTATATTGTGACATTAATCTTGTCAATTTGATCTCATTGTAGTACGACAAGTTGTAGTAATATGCATATATGTCTAGTTCCATCTTGTTTATAACTGATTGAATGATTAAAAAAATATTTGTCTAGCATAATATGTTTCTATACTTCATGGCTTTATGAAACAGTAGCTGAGTGGTCTAGTCGTTTGATAAAGATTTTAAATCCTCCCCAGCTACTTCGGTTCGAGCAACTAGGTATTAGTATCATTTACCTTCACACTTACATAAGGTGTGTAGGTCGAAGTGAAGTTCACAAATCTTTGTATAGTGAATGATTAAGCTATTTTTAAATGAATTATAGATTGTTCATGTCATATGACTAAGTATTTTCTATATGAAAATTGACTTATAGCTATCATCACCTTGAGTGAAATCAACTTTATTAACTTTTCATGACTTACATTATCATCTGAGGTGTAGGCAAGATGTTTGTAACGTTTACTACCTTTTTTTTTCTTGCTCAACATTATGCTTCTTTCTATATTAGTGTCTCATCACGCATAGCTTCAAAGTAGCATTTGCATGTTGCTTAACCCCTATTGAAGTGCTTATTTATTATATACAAATTCGTACACTTGGCCTCACACCACTCACCAATTATGATGGCTAGTAATACTTATACCAAGTTGTCTAAACCAGAGTATATCGAACGAAGTTCTAACTTTGAACATAATTACCTTAACCACTGAATCGCCACTTCACTGGGTAAAAAGTAATTGAAATGCATCAATTCTAAAGTGACTGTAATAAAATTTCTGATAATGATAACAGTCACCGAAGTTTACTGTCGTTGTTTTTTTTTCCTTTATTTGACAATATCATCTAACATTCTTCTTCTTCTTCTTTTTGTTTTCTTTTAAATTAGAATTTTTATCGTGGTACTCGTGTACCATGTCTTTTTGTTGCCGCAAAATCTGATCAACCGCATGTTATACAAAATTATCAAATTGATCCTAGTGAAATGATAACTAAGTATAACTTACCACCAATTGAATCATTTTCTAGTGTTTATTTATTACAAAAATCCAAACAACTTATATCAATCAATAATTCACTTAATAATTTACCTGATATTACTACTTCTACCATTAATAGTAATGAATCGAATAATACTAATACTATACAATCAACACGAAGACGTCGTGCTGGTTCAGCTGATCCTATTTCTACATCATCTTCATTTATGACATCAATGAATGATTTCAATGAAACACAATTGATTTCACAAGATTCTACATCCTTAAATCATTCATTGAATAATATTAATGATAGTTCACAGATGATTACAGATAAATTACATAGTAGACATCAATCACGTTCTGATTTGCATCTTGATACTAATCGTAATTTAAATAGTAAATATGAACCAGATTTTTGTCCTGTTTACATTTTATTATGTACAATGGCAAATTATCCGTAAGTTGACCTAGTTTAAATTTATGAAAATGTATAATAAATGTTTCTCCAAGGTTGATGTATGTTGACAAGTGATTTACTCAATCCTATATGGCTCATAAAATACCTAATGTAAGTAGTTAGTACTCATATTTACTCGTTGTCAACATTCAGGACTGAATTGATCAGTTATGCGGGCTCATTTAATAGGTACTTCTATATTGTCTCTAGTTAACAGCAAGTTATATTTCGGGTAATCTACGAACATCAAAATTGTATCAAGGTGTTCCGTTCAAGATGTACGTATAGCAGCAAAAATTTTTCGAATTCAGACCTTAACAATATCAATGAAAAAAATATAAACACATTCGGACTATCTGTCCAGTTTAATTTGATTTCAGCAACTACTTTGCATACTCAGGTTTATCAAATGCAATACTCATACCTCAAAGTCGGTGGTTAATATAATATTTGCAGGAGTACATGAAGTCCGGCTTTTGTTGACTAACACTATTCTATAATGCAAGGGAACTATTCATGAAATTCGAAATTTCATTCTTTATTAGTTTATAGCCTATGAGTATAGCACCCCATCACATTTTTTTTCTAGCATTCCAGGACAGAGTTGGTTGGCGAATGCTGGTGGGCGGCCTATCCTCCACTTGAGATAACAGACATTGATTGATTGACTGATTCCTTACGTATTAAAAGAGTGCTTATATTTGACATACATCTTTCAACAGAAATGATGAAACTATATACCTTTATCGACTATGGTGATTAGCATAACCAATATTTAATAACGTATGTTTGCCAGCTGATGTTGTTACTTCTCATCTAAGCACATCGGGAAAGGAAATTAATAAAAGAACCAGAGCTTAGCCTAAATCGATGTTTATATCGAGATGTAATTCAGAGAAGAACAAACAGAATCTAAAAGTGATGATTTATGAAAGACACCTAAGTAAACAGTTAAAGGGAATGAATTCAACTGCATCATTGAGCTATATCATCCTGACTCTAAATGTTGATTACGATTACGAGGAGTTCACAAACGGGCATTGTCCATCAGTTCACATGGTTCAAATTAATAGTCAGTGACATCATGATCAATCAATCAATCAATCAATGCCTGTTACTCCAAGTGGAGCATAGACCGCCCACCAGCATTCTCCAGCCAACTCTGTCCTGGGCTTTCCGTTCTAGCTCTTCCCAAGTGCTGTTCATTCTCTTCATGTCTGTTTCCAATTCCCGACGCAATGTGTTCTTGGGCCTTCCTCTGTTTCTGTGGCCTTTAGGATTCCAAGTCAGTGCTTGTCTTGTGACACAGTTTGATGGTTTCCTCAGTGTGTGTCCAATCCATCTCCAGCGTCTTTTCCTAATTTCTTCCTCAACTGGAAGTTGATTAGTTCTCTGCCACAACAGGTTGTTGTTGATGGTATCTGGCCAACAGATCCGAAGAATCCTACGCAGGCAGTTGTTTATAAATACTTGTAACTTCTGTAGGGTACTTTTTGTAGTTCTCCAAGTTTCAGCTCCATACAACAGGACTGTCTTCACATTTGTGTTGAAAATTTTGACTTTTATATTGACTGACAGTTGGTTTGAGTTCCAGATGTTTTTCAGCTGTAAAAATGCTGCCCGTGCCTTACCAATCCGCGCCTTCACATCCGAATCAGACCCTCCTTGTTTCTCAATGATGCTGCCTAAATATGTAAATGTCTCAACGTCTTCCAGAATTTCTCCGTCAAGTGTAATTGGGTTGGAGTTTGTTGTTTTGTATCGGAGGATCTTGCTTTTCCCTTTGTGTATGTTGAGGCCTACTGCTGCTGAGGCTGCTGCTATATTGTTGGTCTTCTTCTGCATTTGATGATGTGTGTGAGAAAGAAGAGCTAGGTCATCTGCAAAGTCCAAGTCATCTAGTTTCGTCGATGTTGTCCATTGTATTCCAAGAGTGCCTTCAGATGTTGCAGTCTTCATGATCCAGTCGATGACCAGCAGGAAGAGGAAGGGCGAGAGTAAGCAGCCTTGTCTGACACCGGTCTTCACTTCGAATGAATCTGTGAGCTGACCTCCATGCACGATTTTACAATGTAGTCCGTCGTAAGAATTTCGTATGATGTTGACTATCTTCTCGGGTACGCCGTAATGTCGTAGAAGGCTCCATAATATTCTCCTATCCACGCTGTCGAATGCCTTTTCATAGTCGATGAAGTTGATGTAAAGTGGTGAATTCCATTCAATTGATTGTTCAACAATGAACCGTAGAGTAGCGATTTGATCGGTACATGATCGATCTTTACGGAATCCGGCCTGTTGATCTCGGAGTTGGCCGTCGACTGGGTCCTTTAATCTGTTCAATAACACTCTGTTGAAGACCTTTCCTGGTACTGAAAGTAGAGTAATGCCTCTGTAGTTCTCACAATTGCTGAGATCGCCTTTCTTTGGTATCTTGATGAGGTACCCTTCTTTCCAGTCTGCTGGAACTTGTTCTGTCTCCCAAATCTTCCTGAAGAGAATGTGGAGTATCTTTGAAGTTGTTTCTATATCTGTCTTCAGTGCCTCCGCTGGTATGTTGTCTGGTCCTGCTGACTTGCCACTCTTGATCTGTCTGATGGCCATTTTGATTTCTTCGACTGTTGGTGGGTCTGTGCTTATAGGGAGATCCGTGGCTGCTGCTTCGATGACTGGTGGGTTCAGTGGGGCTGGTCTATTCAAGAGTTCTTGGAAGTGCTCTACCCACCTGTTCCGTTGTTCATGCACTTCAGTGATTGGTTTGCCAGCCTTGTTCTTGATTGGCCGTTCTGGCTTGTTGAATTTCCCAGCTAACTTCTTCGTTGTATCATATAAGAACCTCATATTTCCTTCTCTTGCAGCTTTTTCTGCTGTCATTGCTAGGTCCTCAACAAACTTCCGTTTATCCAACCTGATGCTCCTCTTCACTTGCTTGTTGACTTCGGTGTATTCGGCCTGTGCCTTGGCTTTCTCTGCTCTTGTCCGACTGTTATTGATCGCTGTCTTTCTGTTCCTCCTTTCTTGGATCTTGTCCAGAGTTCTAACAGAAATCCACTCTTTTTGGTGTTGTTTCTTGAGACCCAAAACCTCCTGACATGTTGAGGTTATTGTTCCTTTAATCTCTTTCCAGTTGTCTTCCATATTAGTTCCACCTTTTTCTAGTAGATTATGAAATGCCTGAAACTTGTTGCTGAGAATTAATTTGAATTCGTTGCGTTTGTTAGTATCACGGAGAAGGGCTGTATTAAACTTGTGTAATACTGCTGCTCCAGTTGTCCAGTGCTTCCTCAGCTTCAGTTTCATTTTAGTTACCACCAAATGGTGATCTGAAGCTATGTCGGCTCCTCTCCTTGCTCTTACGTCTTCCATGGTCCTTCTAAACCTCTTATTGATGCAGATGTGGTCGATTTGGTTCTCCGTAATGTGGTCCGGTGAAATCCATGTAATTTTGTGTATACGTTTGTGAGAGAAAATGGTGCCACCTATAATCATTTTGTTGAAGGCACATAAGTTCACGAACCTCTCACCGTTATCATTCCTTTCTCCCACTCCATGTTGTCCCATGATGTCTTCATACCCGGTGTTATCTACTCCGACCTTGGCGTTGAAGTCGCCCATTAGAATAGTCAGGTCCTTGGCTGAACATTTCTCGATGATTGACTGCAGCCTCGCATAGAACTGGTCTTTGTCGTCTTCGTGGCTGTCGTTGGTGGGTGCGTAGCACTGGATGACATTCATTGCAATCCCTTCCTTCTTCGTCTTGAAGGATGCTGTGATGATCCTAGGTCCATGAGGTTCCCATCTTATAAGAGACTTCCATGCATCTTGGGATAACACCAATGCTACTCCTTGTGTGTGTGGGGCGTTTTCTTCTTCGTGGCCGGAGTATAAAAGCACATTTCCCGAGGATAACCGTTGCTGTCCAGCTTGCACCCAATGCGTTTCGCTTATTCCAAGTATCTTCAGGTTGTATCTTTTCATTTCTTCAGCTATTTGCATGGTCCTCCCTGTTTCCCACAGCGTGCGGACATTCCACGTACCTATACTAATGGTTGCTCTGGTTGTCAGAAGAGACATCGGCCTCGTGGCTTCCGAAGAAACTCGGCTTTCACCATGAGGCGTCATAACATACCTTCCAACTCCCAGGGCAGAGTGAAAATGGTTATAAAGGTTTTTACTGGTTAGCGTTTTTTTAGCACATTTGCTGTTTTACGGGATGGGGTTGCTAGCCCCATGCCCAACCCTCCTCCTTTATCCGGGCTTGGGACCGGCAGCAACCCTAGGGGCTACAGGCGGAGTTGACATCATGATCAGCATTTATAAATCTCTTATACCACCCATCATTACACGTAAGGTTCGATGGTCATTAAAAATGTGTAATACATGTCGCAGCTATCTCGTCAATCAACATATTTTAGCTGTTTTAGCATGCTTTATTAGCACGGTAACGTTAACGCCCCCCAGTTAAATTGAGGTGTGTTACACGTATCTAGTCATTATTGTAATAGCGGTTAGTATTATAAGAGGTTGGTAATTGGAAAACTGACTAAACGGTAAGCACAGCAACAGTTAATAAAACCATTGAATAGTTGACTAACTTATACAGTTTTCTATATAAATTAATCACGTTTAAAAAGAAGTAGTTTCCAAATTTATGTAACACCTTCTTTATCATAGGAAATATCAGTTTATTCATTGTAAATATATCATATTATACTACTGTTTTTCTTCACTTTTCTACTAAACAAATATCTTCTTGTAGGCATTATCGTGGATTTGAATTATCTCAGACAGATCATGCATGGAAATGGACATTAGCAGCGACTATTTTAGCAGGATTTGGATTCTTTGCATTTCAAATGGCAAAAACTCACTTATAGTATGTATAAATAGATACACTTCATTATAAATATCTAAACTTTGTATATTATTAACATCTTCAACATGATTTAAATTGGCTATCTTTCTCACACTTTTTATCAGTGATTCATGTTAAAAGGTAGCATTGTTATAAAAATTATCATTTATGCAGATTGTAACAACTGTCAATCCAAATTTTAAAAATATATGAACATTTATTATTCAACAGATGCTTTTAGAATACTTTGCGTTAAATTTTCAATGAAAACAAATAAAATATTGGGGAAAATGAAAGTTCGAACTCTATAAGATCTTTAGTTATACATTGTTTAATACTAGAGTAATCATTCAGTGTGAAATCAAACTTCTCAATAGATTCATCACTAATATGATGCATCATTTAGAATTTCGAATATAAACTGTTAGATATGCCTCAATGATCTATTGATAATATACTTGCTTCCAAACTTTCTTTTAATGCTGTACAGTCTTTAGAGTAGACAGTTATTTGGAATTAGTAGTTAGGATGATAGGTTAGTTCACCGTCTTGAATTAAAATATAAAGTTGGCCTGATGAGCAATAAACTAAACTACTCGTTATATTTAAGTTCGATTGCGTATGTATAATCAACATAGAACCTGGCACATGTGGGCATCGGTTCAAGTTGCATTTTTTCCATGGCACCGCACGATTAACACCACCACCATTAGTAGAGGTTACTTCACTAAAATAAAATAATAATAGTATCAAGGAGTGCGAACATATAGAATATGGTTCAGGAAGCATAGAAAGAAAGTTGTAGAATAGTTTAAAACTCATGATGTAAAAGAGGAAAAAGAGTGAATGCTCCTGCGCCGTCGTGACTGATTCTGGGCCATATCACTCAGTGTTTGTAGCCACTGGTTATGGTAGTCGCGAGGACCCCATCCAGGTAGTCTGCAGCTACCGACACGACTTAAACCGGCAGTCAGTGACTTCATGGACTGATGCCATGTTTTTTGCCGCCTCAAACTCTCCTCCATCCTTTTCTTATATCAGCCTACATTGCGCGTCAAGGGAGACGGTGGTTGGGCATACGCAACACATGTCGCAACCACCTCAGTCGATTGTGACTGGTAAGCGGAATCCAGCGCTCGCATTTCGTCTTATTTGGGACTCTTAGTCTGGATGTGCCTGCATCCAGCTTATCCTAAACTGCCGGTTGTTTCGTAATGGGAAGTCAGTCATTACTGACGTAATAGCAAAGTAACTTTACATATATGTGCACCAGATTATTCGCTCTAATTTAAAAAGTATTCTGTAATAAGGAGAGATTTGTGAATATGGGTTTGATTTTAGTACGTATAGAGTATGAAATACAGCTGTACGGTAACTTTTCCCTTTAGTATAAACAAAATTGTCTGCACACGGCTTTTTGTTGCGTTAATGCTAGTATCTTATGTACTAAATTAAATGAATTAGATATATTAGTAAATGAACTAATACATTCCATGTTAGCTATGTTTGAAACTTGATCAGTGCATGTTTAAGATAACACCACTGAAAGTTTTGAACATTATAATTGCATAGGTGAAGGAAACAAATGCCGTAATGAGAGCAGAGTACCACTAGACGTAAGATATTGCAAATGTGTGCGTTCCTTTGTTGTTGGTCGCCCGCGAACGGGACTTATGAGGTCATCAAATGTAAACTCAACATAGAAGTGTACTATAGGAATCAGCTTAATGGTTTAAACCATAAGCTTAACTAATTATTCAGTTCGTTTTGTATAGTTAAAGGCGTAATGCAATTGCATACCATACGTAAAGTTACACTACCCAATGACTCCACTAACCTGACGCATCCTAAACGCGGTGGCCACGGGGCTTCGCTAATGTGTAACTGATTGGTGGTTAAGTCATATTTCAGATGAAAATAATGGGAGGTCACAAGTAATTTATATTTACTACGTTGTGACCAGTTTCATAGCGCTGCTCGTAGTTATTAAACAACATAACGTTATTGAGCGTTCAAGATGGACAACGATAAGTGTGGTAAGGTTAGTTACTATAATGACGTTTCAGTATATTTACGGTAGGTATCCTCTTGCACATCACAGTCTGATGACGCTACCCTAGGTTACACTAAGAACCGGTGTAAACAGTTCTGATATCTAATACGAGGTGGTGAATGTTGGTAAATTAAATTTTAAATTATGCCTGCATATGAATTTGATAGTAGGTTCCTGACGACTATGGTAGAGCATGTGTTAGTGCCGCATATATTCAACCGTGATTTTATTTTTAGAACCTGTGATACAGTCCGTAGCGGAAATCATCCTCGTCTTGAATAATCACAGAAGTACTGACCGGTCTAAAAAGTATATTTATCCCCTCAACATCACGCTTCACATTAGGGATTGTCTCGTATAGATGATGACTTCGACAAAGTACTTTACCTGTGTTTTCAGACAAAGACAGTGATAAACCATATAATAGCTCTACCAATATGGTATCAATTTTGATCCAATGATGACTAAAAACGAAAATGTATGAAACATTTTGTGACACTTCGTTATCTTCAAACGCTGGTAGTGGGTATTAAAAAGAGATAACGATTCTTCAACTGTTTGAGACAGGGTTTTAATTGTTCCATTATCAGTGAAAGTCCTGTAGGTTCTTCATAAGAGTATCCTGACTTGCAAAGCATCATCCAGTTTGGGGAGATTCTTATGGAACATATCGTCGTACTTCTTGTACCATGAGTCAAAAGTAATATCAGTTTGGCGGTCAAGTTGAAATTTATGAATGGTATAAGCCAGAGAATCTGTATAGAATGCTTGAAGTTCACAAAGTGTGAAAATATCCTGGGACCGACACATTTTCTGCATTAGTGCCTCAATGATCCTCATTTGGAACTAATCAGATTGTTTCTTCCGACGCCTCATGTAGGCCACTAATTGCTCAATAGTAATATTCATTGTAGGAACTTGAACACGGCGAAAACACACCAACACAGGACGAATGCTCTTTATTTAAGTGGGATGTAGAGAGAGATATAAACAAAACACTTGTATATTTATAGTGAATATTCATCAAACTGAAACTATCGACATTTTGCTAATACAGTTAAATGTTGTCAAATGTATGATTAAGACTGACTAATGTTAATGTAATGAAAGTTTACAAATCAAGCTTACAATGAATGAGTTCAACTCCTTTCGATTGATTTAATGACCAGTTATATTTTTGGGGATTTTTAATCCTTAATTCAGACATTTGGTCAATAGCAATCAGTCATTTCACCTTACTGCATACCCGCAAATTTAACGGCAAGAATTGTTTGGCGTGACAAATTTTATCTAATGTATGAAAATAATCTGTACTAGTGGCTTTTATTAATTTTACACTTTTTATTGTGGTATTAGTACGGCAGTCTGACTAATCATTTGGACTCACCCTATCCACACTGCTGACTTTTTTTGACTGGTAGTGGATCTATGTCACAAAGTATTTCTTGTCAAATCATCTGCTGTATTATATATTGCGCATGTAATATAATCGGGCACTCAGTTGCTGCTTTGATAAAGTTGACGAGTTTCCTGGGTATATTTTTCATTTTGGAGTTAGATTGGTGTAAAACATTATTTAAGCATCTTGCTCGATAAAGGTTACTACTGCGGTTCTAGCAACTGTTTCGACTAGAGTGTGGCATGGTATGTGGTCAAGACTCCATGTTGAACAATTAATTTTTGCAGAGAGAACTAAACGACGAAAAATGAAAGTAGTCTTGCAGCAAAATTTAATTTAATGTGTAAGTAAATCCCTTTGGTACTCTCACTCAGATCTTCCAGTGAATGTGGGTAATTTCAGAATTGATAGTAAGGTCAGTTTTTGGGTTAATAACCGCGTTAGTGAATAGTGGCAACATATGATTAAGTGGAAATTATTACCATGAGAGTCAGTAGTGTGTAGAGCTTTTAGAGTAAGATTTTCAATACTTCGCATGGATTTTTTATGCAACCATGAGCTTACAAATTCTGTTGCTAGAGGCTAACATATAGGGGTGAAAATCTAGTCCGAATGAGGGCAACAAAGTTGTTGAAATCTGACACCAGCATGTGTTTTAGTGCACATTGGTCATTGTAGAGATCTTTATAGCTATAAAATAAGTGGATCATTGGGTAAAGTTTTTACAACAGGAGGTTTCGTGTCATAATTTTCTGAGACAACAAAACTAGAAGTAGCGGTATGTGTCTTCAACGAAAAGTCTCATGAACTTATGGAATATTCATTAAGCATTTCCAAATTTAGATGCAAAATTCTGGTTACTGCGCTAAAAATATGTGTGCCACATTCAAAATACGGAATTGATGCAGCGGGGTCCAGTTTCATGCATTGAATGAGCATACTGGAATAAAATAACTCAAAGTGAATGCTATTGTTGAAGAGTCATCGTTGCCTAACCCATGAAGACAAAATGAAACACGTCAGTTTATTTCCGTTGTCTTACCATAGTGTACATGGTGAATAATTACAGATTATCGTTCCTGGCACTAATATATCATATTGTTTTGATCCATCTGAAACTTGTCATTTATGAAGAAAATTGAAGAATGTCTAAAATGCAGATTAAATTATTTGTTTTTTTGCCTTAAAACCAAGACGCTATAATAAAAAATTTTTCTGGTATAAACTAACTCGCTACAAATATAGTAAATAATATCACAGAAGATTATAACCCGTCATACAAATATAAGAAGTGTGAGATATTTGACTGATGAACACGCGAAAATTTAATTTGTGAAGGACGTGCGGCAACTTGGTTGCACTAAGACGGTGTTAATGACAGTTAACCACAGTGTAGTTATTTTGTTTTCTGTGCCGCCTACTAGTATTTGTTGTGTAGTGTCGTCTGTTATTATAGTAGATAGTGTGCGAAAGCGCATGCAAGTTATCATGATCTTAAATTATCTTTTTTTGATTACTACGCATTAGTTTTGACTTCTTATGTTATTTATTTGCATTTGCATGTAGACATGACTCTTGCGGCCGAACTTTAGCGAAAATAAAATGACTTTTGAAGTCTTAAACAAAATGAACCAGTCACAGCTTTCTAAATCAGGACCAACGATTTTACCGTAAAATCTAGTAATTTATTAGCGAATTCTAAACTCATACTCATTTTTGTATGTCTCTGCCATGGAAATCTTTAGTAGACGACGAAATGTTTATTTTTTTAAATTGTATGCATGTGGTTTTAAGACTTTACTATAACTCGGAATGCGATGAGGGATCTGCAATTTCTGATGAATTATTTATACATGAAATTGAAAAGTTATACGGGATATATTTTTTATATCATCGAATAACTTGTGTTTTTCTCAGACTTTCTGCAGACCTAATGTCTTGACACATTTTATATAAATATTCGTCTAGATGACTCCATAGCGTCTTTTCTTTTTTGGTCCATATTACGATCTCAAGTGACACTTGACTCGGCTCCATATTGATTCAGTATTGTTGGTATGAACTCCCTTTTGACGGATCAACGAAGTGTTTTATATACACTACGACTCTGTGTTCGTGCCCCATGTTTGAAAGTGATTCATAGGGTTTTCAATTGCTACTATATATTATTCAAGATAAGTTATATTTTTCTACCAGCCCATAAAGTACGGTAGCCGGTCTGTCACGAATCCTCTCACAATGTCTTTTGTTTAATGCACTGTCCCATATACTAAAGAGCTACAAATATTATAAAAAGGAGCTACCTACCTAGTATTCTTCAACGTGGCGTCCCCTATTATACTTGCGTTTACGAATAAATCCTTCATCGGTTTCGACTATTTTTCCTCGTCCTCCATATTGGATTTGTAAGGGGACTAATATGCCGGGACATTTTCACAGCAATGTCCATACCACTGAATTTCTGCCTCTTTAGAAACATCCGCGAGCGAAGCGACTGTCATTACTTTAATCCCAATTACCTATTCGATAATTATAACGAGGATTTGTTTCAATTCTAGCCTGGAACGAGCAAAGAAAGAATCCGTTCGGATGGACTTTTTACATAAGCACTGAGTGCAACGAAAGCAATAGCCATCTCGTGCCCCTTTTGTTTCAAAAACTGTCATTTCCTTGCTACATTGACAATTCAATGCTTTTCTAAACAATCCCATATGTTACAGACGAATTGCGAGATTTTTGTCACTAATAAGATCTAGAACACGCTCTATCGTTAACATGTTGGTTTCAGATGTCTGCCATGACCTTGAAACGCTTCCTTCGTTCTTCATTGGTTCGGCCGTAAAAGTCACGTTCATCTTTATATATATATACAGAATTCTGTATTATTCGCCATTAATTTCAGGGTCAATCTACCTTCGATGCAAAGGGGATGATTTTCTTGGCACCGATGGTGCGTGTTTCTACACATCCTATGCGTCTTCTGTGTTTGCAATATGGAGCAGATTATGTAATCTCTGAGGTATAGTTAGTATGGTTTTTAAATAACCCGAATGGCATTAAGCAGTGGCGATTATTTATTGAGAAATCACTGTAGTGCGTTCTTTTTGGACAATTTTGATTACTGTTTATGAATACAAGGTTCATATAAATATCCTCAGGGACGGAACTATTTATTGTTTTACTGTCAGAGAAAATATTTGTAATTTGAATTTTCTAAGTTTATTAACTTTATTTTTCATTCTTTTTTCTATCATGAATTGAGGTAGTCTTGTTTTAATAGTGCATTTTCTCAAAAGTAACGTATATTAATTATTTCCCAATCGGTAGTTAAATCATTATTATTGCCCTCGACGCTTGTTGAAGCTTTAATCAAGGCTTTTGTTATAACCATTGCACCGAATAATATTATTTCTGACTCCATTTAATCATCAGGTAGTAATCAATGTTCTTCAAATACCTAGAACAATCAAACTGAAGTAGTATTATTGTATAGTATCAACATATATTTATGCTTTTTTGCATCAATCTAAATTATCATAATCGATATTCGTACAAAACCAGCAAATTGAAACAATGACAAAGTGCGAAGAATGAAAATTTGCAATTTAAGTTTACTCTTAATACTTCAGTACTTTTTGCAGATAGTTGTGTGACTTTCGGGGTTAGGCGGCTTTCAGTGGCAAGTTCAAACTCTACTGCGTGCTTCAGTTTATACAACAGGATAATGCGGCGAATCATCACACTTAAGAGTTGCTAAAATTATAATTTGTTTTCTCTGACAATTGGACTTTTAATTTCATTAACATATAATGTATTCATGGTCTGTGTTTCACTTTGACTCTAATGTCTAGTATTTTTAGGAATTGATCGATCAAAGGGTCATTCGTTCTTCACGGATGGTAAATGGTAAACAAAATTTTAGTTTTTTGCTGATACTTTACCATTAGATGAATTAAATACAGTTGATTTCATTTTACCCGATGGTTCTGTTACTTTTCGTACATCAGCAGAAGAGAAAACTCGTGTTATTGTCCAGTTGGTATATCACTTATAGTGTTTTTTTTAACTGATGCCGACCACAACGACTTTTAGGGAACTTCAAATCCGGAAACAGCATTAAAAGCAGCCAGAGTACTGTAAGTCTGCCTTGTGCTTCATTTAGTCTGGATTAAACAGAGAAAACGATGTTATGGCTATCGATATAAATATGGGTTGTCCGAAAGCATATTCTATTAAGGTAAGTGTTCTATCATCTGCTAATAGATGATCTTTATCCTTTTTTGTGATATTGTTGTATTAGTCTAAGTCAGGATATAATGTCCCACATATTGTGTATTCAGCAATAGCAGACTGAAGACTAACCCAGTAACTTTAATTCATCTATTATTATGAGACGGCTACTTATCCTATCGTTGTTATTCATCACTGGTTGAAATAACATGGAACGATAGCGAATGATATCAACCCACTGGATATACTTAACATTTAACACTCAGCGAGTACAAGTGTATGTACTCGGCTATTAGTTACGTTTGTTTGTGTGAAGACTTATAATATTGCCTTATGTAAATATAGGTAGGTAAAATGTGATTGACAGCCGAACATTGTAACCACTTCACATATATCAGAAAAACTGTAAGAATACAGTAAATCGAAGTAAAATATAAAATAAATCCTACGAAGTAAACCAATGAGACATAGAAATTATTAGGTATAGAAAATTCGAATCACGATAAGGTTCAGATGTATTTACACCATCCAAGCTGATGTTGGATAGTGGTGTTATCTGTTTCGCGACAAAATCCATCTTGAAGTTTTGTAATCTCTTACACAACACAATATTCAACAGTATTATGAATTAGTACTATATTTTGGTCGGAGTTCCTTCAAATCTCTACATCAAACAATGTAACATTACCTAGAGCGGTAGTTCATTTGTGCGTTACTTTCTTCAAGCACGCCAATCGATACAAATTCACTAACTGATAAGTTAATTTACCTTTGATTTTGAATTTACGCTCATTTCCAACATTTCCCACTGATTTTCTGACCTAAGTAGCCATGATTAGTTAGTAAAGAAAGCGAAACAAGAGACATCACATTTCAGTAAACAGAGCTTTGTAGCGTATATTTTTTCTATCTCTTTGCACCTGTGATTTTCTAAAAGTACGGTATAATGACAGCACTGGGGAAAAGCGAAGAAGCTTGTATTCTATATTTGTAAGGTACTATGGTAGTAGTTGTCAGAATACCCTACGCCTTAGCTCCGTAATAGTCGACACACGTTTGTAAAATGTGCCTGCCGTCTCAAAAGAATTAGTGTTTTTTTACGGATTTGATCTCATATCACCCATTTGTTACCACTGAGCTATTCTGACTGCGACTGACTCCCTGTAAAGCTGAGGTGCACGCATCAATTACCTACTATAGTGGTGTTTATCTAATCCTTCACTGTAATGATGCAGGTGTGTGACTCATCATTAGTAACTTGGAGATCACAAGTATTCCTCATTGACGATTGCTCAGCAGCATGGAACCTAGGTTGAGGGTTTCTTGTTAACTACCTCCAAACCACTATCCACATCAACATAGTGTCCCAGTTGTCGAGTCACTTAGAGTAGTAGCCCCCTTGTTAATTGATTATAAATACAATTCGATCAGAACTGTAGGAGGCCAGATAAATACGCCTGTGAAGAAGGTTCTCTACCATCTGTTGGGACTTCATACCCTGTTGTTACTGGAGGCGCCCCTAATGAAATAAGTGGTAAAATAGTCTAATTATCCAGTTTTAATTAATTGTGATGAACATTTATAACGTTATCAGTTGATGATTATTTGAATGCTATAGAAAAAGGCTCTTGCCATGGTGCACTCAGTTCAGTTGGTTGCTTCAGTGAGCAGGCAGATCAGTTGAACCATACATAATTGATAACTCTATTCCCTAGTCCATCAACTCACGGGACTCCTAGTACTCATTGATATTTCCGATTGTGTGGATGAACCAGAATATATACAACCGTTAGTTTGCTTTGGTGACTAGGTATACGAGACACTTCGATTCATATCCTAGAAAAGGGATTCTGTCCCCAAAAGAAGGCGTCTGCTCATGTGCAGTTGGGGAGGTGGTAATCCGGTCAATAAATGGATAGATTCTTCATTTATTAATGTGCACTTTGGCAGTATGTCGTCTCGATTCGTCATTGGTACCCGATTAAGAATGACTAAAGTAAGGTGTCTAGTATTCTATCAGTTCATTATATCGGCTCATCTTCTTGTTAGTGGTGAGCTGCCGTAGTAGCCTCTTTGATCCTCACAATTGAACGTACGTACTCAATTATCTGACTTTCAATCACCGAGGCTTCATTGGAGGGCACAGACGAAGTGCATTGTATCCAGCTACTACAGTGCTAATGAATATCAAAGCAATGGTGGTAGAATCTTGAGAAATGAGTATTATTTAGTATCATTTAGTGAGGTAAACCATTATAACAAGAATGCATCACTTCTTCTGGTGCAAATGAATCTGTAATGTGAACTTCTATTCATTGATATGGTCCGTTAGTCAACACGGATATTATCCGGGTATGTTCTGACATGTGGGGTAGCTTAACATTTGCATGAGTCCTGCAAAACTGCTTTATGTCTTCGTGAGTCAGAGACTGCCAAAACTGTGATCGGATTGCTGATTCAGTTCTTATGTTACTTCCTACATTAAGTTACCTTTACTTTCTTGATAAATTATTGCAGCTTGTAGTAAACCTACATTAACTTATCAGGTGTAATTATTAACACAATTATGCTTGCTACTACTAAACTATGATTTGTATAACCCAGTTTTGTGTTTTTTTATATTGTGTGTTTAAAGGGTGGAATGGGTGCAGCCTTACTTACAAAACCAGAAACTGTCAAAGAAGTAAGTTGAATTTGATGATTTCACGTATTTGCTTACTTGACTTTCTCTTTTATTTTTACTGTATTAATATGAAGACATATTAACACTAAGTGAACTGATTTGAAAATAAAGTTTTGGTATACATTTGAAAAAAACATTTGTTTGTTACCATGATAAGTTACTAAACTCATAAGTTTGAAACTTTCTTTGACTTGTTTTGAACACTGAACCTTATAATTATATGCCTGATAAATCATCTTATTATTCATTGGAGATGTAGTTCAATGACTAAGGCGTTCAACTCTCAACAGCTAGATCAGGTTCGAACTCGAATCTACCTTTTCTGGTTTGAGCAAGGCAGTAGTAGTATCACTATCCCTTTAGGCATGAAATGTAGCTGTAAGCTGGGTTAATGAAAAAGTTACCAGAGAGCTGGATACACAAACTTGTACAGTTTTTAACGGTGTTACTAAGTCAGCCTTTTTACCCCAGTATGTTGGATACTCTGTAAAGCACTTCAGATGTACCAATATCGAATTTTTTTATTGATCAAGATTTGTAGGAATGTATTTCTAGAGATATCTTAAACTGTCTTTTGTCACTATGCCTGTATTCTGAGTTGTTTTTACACCATAGATTATTATAATATTACTGGCATTTAAGAAGCTTCAGTTTGCCAGCAAACAGAGCTCATAAATCACGAATGAACTGTATACCGAGTAACTGCCGTTGTTTTATGCAGAAAAGTGTTGTTTCATTGATCTGCTTTTTTAAGCGTTTTTCTAAGACCATCAGATGCGATAAATGCATCTCGATGTTTGAATCTGTGATTACTAAGTTTTAACTCTTGTTGATTATATTTATGTGTATGATAGCCTACTTAATTTGCTTTATGAGATCATTGTTTCCAAAATTTTGATTATACTCATTAAAGTATATATATGTATGTTAGTTGAGTGGTGGCCTAATCTAGATTTTGTGATAATATACGCTAGTAAGCAAAATATGCATACAATCTTGAGGAGACTGATACTGTCGGTAGGATTCTTATTCGCGTCGCCTAACCCTACGACATTCCACAAAGGTCATCCTTTCTCTTAAGATTGATTACAGGTATGCCTTGTTGACAAGTGCTAACTAACACGAAACGTAGACCGATTAGTGCTTATTACTATCTACTTTCGACCATTTAATATATTAAAACTTATTTTCGAACCAGTTGGTTTTGATTACTTATCTGAACGAGTTCAGATCAGACTTCCACGTGAAACATTGGAACTATCTAATTTCAGTTGTTTAGACCTTTACGAGTATCATTTTACACCTGATATAAATATTGTTTGATATACCTACATTTTCTTACTTTTTATTCTATAGATTCTTACTACCTTGACTACAAATCTTCGAATTCCTGTTACTTGTAAAATGAGAATTTTACCTGAGGTAAGTGATGATTTGCTGTTTACTGATTAGTTAAATCTGTGTAGATTCTTTTCAATATTATTGTTCATAGTTCTTGAATAGAACAAGAAACAGTCATTAATGTTAAGTACTTATGGATTCATTTATTTTGAAGGTTCCTTCTAGGTATACATTCGTGTACGTAATGTTTATCTCTTAGTGAAGCAGTGGCTCAGTGTTTAAGGTGTTTAACTGCGTCTCAGGTTCAAATCTCACTTACTTCGGTTTAAGAAACCGAGTGATATCACCATCCCAACCGTTGTTTCTACTCGGTAAAACTAGGTTAGTTTCAAACCTGAGTGAGAATGGATTGATCAGTTATATACTCCGTTAGATTCTAGAACATATACATACTTACCAGCTTCCGACAGTAGTAGTATTTCTTAATTTGAAAGGAGCATTATACTTTGTAGACAGAGATGTCTTGTGGCAGTGTTTATCTGTGAAAGGCGTACCAGTTTTGTGCATGAACTTTATGAAAACGTTCTATTCTAATATTACTGTTCTACTCTGAGATTATGTTGAACTGTCCTCAGAGTTGTAGACTTTAACTGGTGTTCATCAGAGTTTCCTTCGGTCGCCCTTTTGTTAAATTTCATCATAAATGTTCTCTCACAAGTTGCGCATTCATCTAACGTTTCAGTGGTTGACCTCCTACCAGGAGACGAGATAGTCCTATTCTGTTAAGATGCCGACTTTATCCGTTGTCCCCTCAACAACTTCACGAGTAATGCAAACTGTTACTTTAAGACTGGTCTACACTATTGCCTAGATTGATTATAGAAGTGAAGTAGTTGAATAGGCAAACTATTTCACTTATCTTCGAAGTATCATCAGCCAGTCCTGGTGGGTCAGTGTTTGATGAAATCTTAGCCTGGCTTCAGAAAGATCCCTTCGCTACTGCCAGCTTACATAAATTATGGTGTAGACTAGATGTCCGTTTTTTAATGGAGGGCTGAGTGTACTGCACAGCACTTCACTCTGCTCTTACCTATAGATGTGAAATATTGGCTACTAAAATAGAATATATATGTAGGCTCCAGGTCGTTAATCATAGAATTCTTCTAAGCATCGTGCGCATATCATGAAATGAGTGGATAAGCAGTATTGATGGTACTAGGAAACTATGGCAAATCCGTCGAAGAGGTTGTATACCTTTATCAACCTTGATGGTTGGGACATGTGCCATGTATACCGGACCACCACCTGCCTCGTTACACTATGTTGGCTTGGGTATGAGTAGGATGTTAGAAAGGTAGGAGCAGTCAATCGAGGAAGTTCGACTATTGATCTTAGCCATGTTAGGTGCAGACTGCCTGGTTAGGGTGACAATCTGCTTGTTAGTCGTGCTCAATGACTGCAGACACTAGGTGACACAACATCAATGACGGTAAAGCAGTTGTGTTCACAACTTATTTTTTAGATATTAAGTTGCAGTATTGTTTCGTACAAACGTTTGCTTCCTTCCTCCCTTTTGACTTATAGCGTGTCGTTAATCTTCTAAATTTGACCGCATCGTGCTAATGTGGTATGACAGCTTGAACGTATACTCATATGTGCTAGTTCTACGTTGTCCATAACTGACTGACCGTTGAATGGTATTCCTATCCCTCCCCTTTAGCGTGTAACCGGTATCGAACCCATTATATTACTCTATATCTGACAAATGTATTAAATAAGTAAGTCCTAGTTGGTGATTGAAGCTTTTCGACGAAGTTAGAAAGTGGCGTTCACTTTAAGTGGCTCAATACTACGCTCCTATTTAGCTCCTAATTTATTTTTCATATTACTCAAGCACTCGTAGAATAAAAATATACTTTATTGAAGGAGACCATCTTACTGAATATCAATGTTCGCAGTTCATGATCCTTTGTAAGTATTTCTTAATAATCAGATATCATAAGCATGTAGACAATGGCATTTTCTTGATGAATAATCTGATGATTAGTCGATTATAGCTTACGCTTTGGTATAAATTATCATGCGGAAGCAACATTTTATTCTGAAGTAGAGGTAAGTTGGAATAATGTATGGGCGACCAAAACAAAATATGTAATCACTACGTGAAGTCATTGAAATGTTGATCTGAGTCATACTGCTATCTACGATCTACTTGATTTGTTTCCATACAATAATCATGATCAGTGATCCGTGTTATTGGGTTATATGGATCAGAATCGACCATAATGGCGTAGATTTATTCACTATTTATCTTCTTTTAGATCTTGAGTTTCAATATTTCTTAATACATGCTTTTTTATTTTGTATACTCAAATTATATTTTCAAGGTTGTTTAGTCATTACCATTATTCAGTCAGTCAATCAGTCAGTTACAACGTAGAACTTGATACATGCATACATCAGTTCAAGTTGCCATACCCAAATTAGCAGATAGAGATTAAATTGTCGGGTCAAATCCCAGAATAGGGGAGATAATAACAGAGTTAATATTAATGGAAAGGAATAGAGATCGGAGATAAGATTTAAGGCAATATGATTCAGTAAAGAAAAAAATAATGATAAGTTCAGAAACTTAGAATTTAGAGGTTACTATGTAATTTCGACTCGTTTATTATTCATCTTGTTAATTTGATCTTGTCGTGCTGGTAACTAGGTCTGGCGTACGTTTCTTTCAGATCCTACATCGGATAAAACTCTGGTTTACTTAGTGTATAAATTTCTTACGATAAATATAAGAATCCTTTATATCATCAATGAATAATAATTAGTCTAAATTAAATTTGTTCAATTATAGTTGGATAAAACAATTGCTTTGGCTAAACTTATTGAATCTACAGGTGTTGTAGCTATCACTGTACATGGTAGAACATTGCATGAACGTTCTATGCATCGAAATCGTAATGAAGTTATTAAAGCCATAGCTCAATCAGTTAGTATACCTGTATTAGCAAAGTAAGTAAATGAATGAGATGAAGTTTTGGGTCTTTATTTGTTGTTTATTGTCGTTGTGGATATTGTTAAATTATATAAAAAGTTGGGGAAGGTATAGCTGCCCAATGATACTAGACAGGGATAAAGTAGCAAGTACAATTTTATTAAATTACCTAATCGTTTTCTTTGGAGGGAAGCGTTGCTTAATTGAATCTCCAGTGATGAATTATCTATATTTGAGTTGGTCAGTTGGTCATACAGGGTCAATGTAGAAGTTACCACTTTATATATGAACAAGTGCAGTGTTGGGGATGTCAGATCCCCAGAATTTTTTTGGCAGATGTTATTTTTGTAATTTATTTGCGTAAATTTAAATTTCTCGTTTTCGCTCCAGAAAGTTCCTTTTTCACCATCAGTTTGTGTTTCCCACTTAGCAAGACGATAAATCCTATTGGTTCGTTGTTTATTTTAGTACGTTGTTTGTGACGTTCCACGGACACTCTCATTTTTTGTATATATATGCATGAGATGTTTGGTTATTGTCCGTCTGCCAGGCTACCTGTGGGATTAAACGCTTCTTAATGACGTTGGGTTTCTTCCTCTAGTTAGCTGGGCTGGGGCGCTGTGAAATAGTTTAGCTTACTTGTTATTGTGTCGATGGTCCTACGTTCGTTAGCAGGTATCGAGGTGTCTCCTTAATTCGCGAAACCTTAGCATGCAGATAATGTTAACAGAAAGGATGGTTTGCAGTTAGGAGACCCTTAACAACTTATGATTAACAAAATTAACATTTTGGTCTGTATAACCAATCATTCAAATATATATTTTGTCATTATAGATATCAACAACAACAACAACAACAACTTTTAATATTACTAATTCGTTTGTTTAGTTTAATTAATTGAAACTCCTAATTATATTTTCTTCTTTATTAATTGGATATCATGTATGGAATTGTGTACATGTAATCTCTTACACTTTCATTAGTCACCGTAATCGTTATTCTCGTTAGCATACTTTTGAAATAAATACATCAGTGCCTGGACTATTGAATAGGGACGAACCAATGAGATGGCGATTTTTCACCTCAAGGTCATGGAGCATTGTTTTGGTGACAATGTTAACGATTTATTGTATGCTCGCTAATTTCAAATGAGGAAGTTATCGCTAGCTATTTGCAAGAGAAAGACTCTTAGAAGCGCAAATATAATCGGGGAAGCAGCATGCACACAGTGTAAGTGGGTGGTTCTTATATTAAAACCTACATTAGATATTTGGGATCGACATCCAGAAAAAGAACACTTCGAAAGGGTTTCTGACCAGAAAAAACTTATCTTGATTCCAATTATTAGGAGGTATGTTGAACGAGGAACAACAATTTACACCAATGATTTAAAGTCATACAAGTGCCTCTCAAGACTTGGATACAGTCATCAGATCGCTGTTCACAGAAGACACACAGCACTACTCTCTAGACTGTTTTGTCCCTTTTTAAGATATTTTTTGTGTTTGAATGCAACCATCTTTTTTTTTTTACCTTGAACCGTATTGTATTCATTTGCGTCAAAGTGGTGGTTCTCGAGATATAATTCGAAATCATGAAGATATTGAATATTTTCGACAGTTAACAGGTGCAACTGGTGTTGTTATTGCTAGAGCTGCTATGTGGAATCCTGCTATATTCAAATCACTACAAGTTGATGAACCATTGCCCAAATTAGAGGAAATAATTTGTAGGTATCTAACTTTGGTAAGTACCATTCCTTTTTTATTGTGTAGTTTATTTATTATTACTCAACTGTGGATTGGTTTACTTATTTGTTAAGTACAAAGTTTTGTACTCACATTTAGGCCATATTTTGTGTGTATGAGAGACATACTATACATTTCCCTAAACCAAGGTAGACAGTACATTTCGAACCTGCGACGTACCAGTTGATATGCAAGTAATTTGACCTAAAGGCCACTCCTCATTCCATACGATTCAGCAAGTCCGTTGTCTTGTCTGTTTGTAATCAGAAGTTTTGAATCCGTAGATTATTCTGCTCCAGCTGTTGACAGAAGGAGATATACTGTCGTCTGATGTCTCTTAACCTTATTGTATGTATGTCCCCATGATACTACACGATAATATCAAATTGTGAATTTGTTGCGAATCTCAGCATTGGTTTCCTCGTTGTTTCGAGTACACCTTGGTAACGAGTGCTAACCAACACGATACCTAAGTCTCCCAGGGTTTTCCGCCAACTACCTCCAACTATCTATCATTTAACAAAATTGTGGCTTAGTGATTTGGGCGCTTAACTTTCATCTGCTAGATCGTAATTTTAAGTTCCACTCCGTCTTCCACAATTTGGGCTACTTATTGATATCATCGCCACCCGTCATAAATAAAGTACTGCTCATAACCTCTAATACATGAATCTGTACATGATAAATGAGTTGAGTTAATCTTTTCCTGTGTTACATGTTTAAGGCTTTTCTCCAGGTTCAATCGATACTTATTTCATCTTCCATATTTGTATATATATGTATATTTTTCTTTAGGCTGTTCGTTACGATCATCATATTGCTGGAGCAAAATATTGTGTTTTACGAATGTTACATGATTTTGGTGGTACACCATTATATGAAGATACATTAGCCGCAAACGAACTACGTGATTTATGGTATTATTATTTGATTTAGTATTTGTAAAAGTTGAACAGTTACTTTGAAATCATTTGATTCCCAAGTGGGTTTAATATTTACGCAACATAAGAGTCTCATACTAGAACGAAACAGGTGTTCAGTGCTTTCTGGTTTTCAATGATGCTCAACATGAGATCATTTCGTGATGAATAAAAACAATAAGTGTAAAAACCAAATTTCCACAACCGACTCAACTCACCTAAAACATTTGAATGACTAAATTTTATAAATGACTGTACTGAATATACGCAGTAGTACACACCTCCATCAACCGCATCATGGCTTAAGTATTAAACATTAAGGTCTTATGGCGAGTGCGTTACATTCAAAATAAAGTCATAAGCAAATATTTTAGTTAGAAGTTAGGTATTAGAATTTCTGCGTAAGTGACTAATAACTTTTACATAAGCACTCAGCACAGATAATGCAACTCCACCATAAATAATCCTCCTGGCTTACATAACTCTCTCATTATTTCATTCTATACGTAGCTAAAATATTTTTGCAACAAATCGGGTAACCATTGTTTATAGTCAACTAATTGTTATTTTTGAATGACAATAACCAACTAAGTGAGAAGAGAGCTTACTACATATTATGGTGCCTTATAAAAATACCCTAAAACGCTGGTTTAATAAATGCTTAATAGAGAGTGCACTCAATAAAGAAAATCTAATCATGTTTGGCATTTTTCTTCATCTGCTCCTAATAGTTGTGTTTCAGACGTCATACATGATATTGGGTGTTATTAGTTACGGCTGGGTTTTGAGTTTGAATCATGCTTTAAATAATTGGGTTTATGCAACCAGGCATCCAGCCGTATCCATCACTTTCAGTCATTTTTTGTGCCTCTAGTAGATAGGTACTGTATATTAACGTGTAATTTCTACTAAAGATTTCATTTTAACCACTAACATTTAAAAGATTTGTGTTGTTTATCTGGTATCTTAGAATGAGCGTCATTGGAAATATTCCTAAAAGTCCTCTTAGGATAACTGTATACTCTTAGAGTGAACCCTTTAATTCATATTACACCAAATAAGACAAGGGAAATGCTCGAGACTCATTGAATAAAGCGCAATTGTCGAACATTGCGGATAACCCTAGACCCTTTCTTATTCATCTTTAAATTGTTGTATATAGTTTATTCTAGTTATATTTTAAAATTATGAAACATTATTTATACTTCTTATTTAGTGCCATCTGGAATATGCTAGATGTTTACGATCATGAAATGTTCAGTAGATCAGAACGCTTAAAAAATTCCCAGCTTATATCATCAAACAATTCAACAGTTTATTGTAATCAAAATATAGCTTCATTCCCTTCATCACTTCTGCCTAGTTCTCATCCGATTCCGGAGAAACGAGCTCGTATCGAAGACAGTTTATCAAGTACACCATCAGTCGTTACATTAGTTGATCCCGTTGTAAATAGTGATAATAATGTATATGAAAAAGAAATAAATAATAATTCTGAAGAAATTGTGCTTTGTATTCCATATGAACGTAGATTTTGGCCTGATCATGGAACTAGTCCAAAACAAATACTTCGTGAACATTGTAAATCATTAAAATGGAATTCACCTAAATATGAAACTGTAAGTTAGTCATACACTTCAACATTATTATTCATTATTGTTAATTTTTACAACTTTAGAGTCCTCCTGTAACTAGATTTTGGCGAACTATAAGGTGGAAGGGGAACATCAGCCCATAAAACTATTGTCTGTTTGAGCCGTGTAGGTTGGTCCAATGACTATCTGCTTGATATCTGTGTCATAACATCTATCAGTCGTTATAAACTGTGGGCAATGTCTCCGGATATATTACAGTTGCTTAGATGTATTCATTGTTTGTCTAACCTCTTGATTCTAAGTTTCAGAATAATTTTGTACTCTTTACTCCATGAATTCATTCTCCTGGTATGATATTATTACAACTACCACCAATCTGGTATTAATCTTGATAGTTCTATCACATTACGCTGATGTGGTATAGTAACTTGAATCGATGCACATGTGTTAGATTCTACGTTACCTTTGACTGATTGCATTTTCTCTATGATTTACTCTGTATAGTCTCTCCAATCAATCTATGAAATAAGGTCTTGAAAACCTATAGTGCAAAATTTATGCCTATTACAAATAATCCTCATGTTTTGGCAATAAGTTTGTTTCATCTCCGTTTTCATACATACTTAAAAGTTAGAGTATTCAACTGCTTTTTGACTCCAAGTTTTGCTATGCTAATGTTCAAAGACAATTTTCTAAAATTCAATTCATTCTCAAGGACAATGAGTGACCGGTAAACACTGTAGATTCCTCCTCCCTCTCATGCTTTTGTTTGACACAAGGGGTTTGCATTCGTTCTGGCTTTATATCATACTTATATTCTCCACGGCCATCACTAAAATATGTGATCGCTGAATGATTTAGGCTTTTTCCCCTCCAATGAATTATCTTTATAAAAGGCTTCAACATTTAAAAAATTCTTTAGTAGTCTTTTCCGAGTTTCATAGAAGCAGCGATAATTCAGTTCTGCAGACCTTGTAAACATTAGTATTGGAACATTTCCTAATATTTAATCCACGTCTCGTAAATGGGATCGCATGTCATATCAGCTGTGATTAGCTAGTGAGTAGAACCATATATAATGGCTAATGTTAGCTATAACGTTTTCATTGTTCGATAAGTGTATTTTATTCAGAATTTTCAACTTTCACCAGTTCACTGAGTTATGTTACACATCAGAGCAATTGTCGTTAGGGATTTTATTTGAAGGCATTTACCATATTCGCGTTTTCCACTCAGTATGTTAGGTTACGTAGCATTGTATGTGTTCCTAGCAGACAGTTGAGGATAACTTCAGACGCCGGAAGTGAAATATTCAATCAACATTGCATTCTAATATATAGCATCCCATTACAACATTAATATGTAAAGACCGAGTACACGACACTTCTTGAACATTGGATATACTTTTCGTTCTTGACATCTAGTTCTTTCCCTCTGGTCTTATGTATGAATTTATCATTGTTTCACTTTTTTACTGGTTAATAGATTAAGTCAATACGAATAAGAGTTGGTATCGACTAGCTCAGATTTCAGTGATCACAATCAAAATAAACGTGCAGATAGCGGAAACACCACTTTGAACAATAACCAGTGGAATTCCATGTCAATAGGAAATGCTGTTAATCGACATCGAAGAAATTTCAGTAGCTCATTTTCTTTTGTAGTGCTTGATAGTGATATAGGCTTCATAACCAAACAATCTAGCTCAGTGAACATATTACCTCAGAAATCCTTCTTCTGAGCTACAAATCCCCGTCATCATTTGTACGTGTTCTAAAGTTAGCACTACTTAAATCTAATATAGAATGAATTACCCTGAGTATCAGTCATTCAAAAGAAGTAAGAGAGATTATGTTTATTACATATCTAACTTATAATTCCAATTAATTTCTGAAGTTCACTGTTAACATCATTCTGAATGTAATTGTTTCTTTTTTTTGAAAATTGTAGGTTGAAAATCGGGACAAAAGATCATTTTTCAGTGCTGTTTTAGTGGATGGTAGACGCTATCGGAATACCAGCGCGTAAGTAGTAGTTGTTGTTATTGTGTTTTGTGTCTTTACAAAGTCACTTTCTCTGAGGTGTGTGGTTAATTCATAAAGCTTTCATTATCACCGTAGACGACTTCTGTTAAACAATAGGAAAATTGCGATTAAACCATTCAGCTCAGGGAACGCAACTTCATCAGTATTATCTTCTTAAGATATAAATCTCAACTATTGGCATTATGCATTTCCGTAATTATTTGAAGATTTACGTTCCAGATGTTTTTCTTTTGTTCCATAACTGATGGAAGTTTCTAGGTTGTTACACGTTTTCAGTGTGAGAAAATTAAGTTGTTAGTCATCATTGTTCGATAAACTTTACTGTTTGAAACTTCATATGTCAAACCATTGTTTGTCGGGCTGAGATCCTTTATTAAGTATTCGACTTAACCTGTTATCTTCATTATGATCATAGTATATATTTCCATGCTACGAGGAGTGGTACATGATATAAAATAGATCATAACATCTCATTTGCATTCATTCTTTATGCTCTCTTCTCTATCCCGAGTGATATGTGGTTCCTAACTCTTCATTCTTCGATCCTATTCATTCCTTCTGAACTATTTACTTCTAACCTGACTTTTTTCGCTACTCTCACCGTGCGGATGTTAGTTGTTACAACATGAACTGATGCACATTCATTCTAGATTCTGTGTTTTATATGATTAACTGTTTTACTGGCTCTCTTAAATTCTTAATTCTTTACTAGAAGAGAAAAGTGTCTTCACTAAGTTGTGTGGTCTTTTTAATAATTTCCATAATATCAACAGTGATAATCAGAATATATCACATACACAAAAGAATACTTTGACACATCATTAGTCTAATTGTATAAGCGTGAAATTTCTTCAAGATTGTAGAGATGTCTTACTGACAAGTGCTAACTAGCATATAATATCAAATAGGACTTCCTGTCGATTAACTACGTGTTTGTCAAAGTTGAATACTGATAGTTGAAATTCTTTAGTTACATTTAGTGACACGTTATTGTTCAATGGTTGAAAACTTTTATGAATTGTTTAGATTATGTTTAACTTATTGCATGGTATATAACATATACCTCGTTCATTATGATTTTACACTAAAGTCAATGACCTATAAATTAGCTTGGTATTTTTGTTCAAGAATCTTGAAGTTTATTTCTATTCTATTATTCTTATTTAACATTATTAACTATTTTATCAGGTACAGCATTATGTACTTGGTCTTTAGGTTCACTGAAAATAGTAAGGTTTGTAATATGTTATGATGATGTCAAAACTGTTATTACTGGAACATACGACTAATTAATCAATATAACTCTGTGGTCATGAAGTTACAATAACAAACGCCAATGAGTGTGCTTAGTCTGTCACTGCACGTCTACCCGATGCCTACTCAATCCTAGGCCGAAATAAAGAGAACACAAGTCGATGAATCAGTCAAATAGAGTCATATTGTATTTCAAGCATTCCTTTATATATACACATAGACCAGATCATTCAGTCAGCTAATTAGGAAACTAACATTAATACAAAACAAAGGAGATTGTGGTAGTGAATTAAGTTAATGTGTACAGATTCAGTAGTTCACAAATAGGTTATACAGGAGGATAGGGCAAATGTGATTATATAATGATACAAATAAATTGTTTACTATACACACAACTGAAGTAACTGAAATAGTATTTTAAAACATAGTCCATAAATATTATATAAGTTGGATTGTGACTGGCAAGTGGAATCCAGGACGCGCGTTTTGTCCTATTTGTGACTCATCGGCTGGATGTACCTGCATCCGAATGTTGATGTTCACACTGGGATTCGAACTCAGTCCGTTTCGTGTCGAACGCCACCGCGTTCACCACTAGACTACTGAGTCCAGACAGTCACACATGTGCAACGGGCACATTTGTATTAGGATAAACTTGTATAAACTTGTAATCAACGGGAATATACAAGTTTATCCTAATAGTTCATAAAGTTAGTTGTTCTTCCTGAACCGCCCAATATAGCATAGTACTACTCTGTTGTCTAGATTTAAATGCTTAAAGTACATTTCGTATTCTAAACTTAATGACTGATAATCGAAACCATTAAACTAATTCTTACTTTAGCATATAGCATTACATTGTAGACATATTTTAGGAATACATGTGATAATTGTTTATCTTTACCTCAATCTGTTGATACAATCTGTTTTAAAGCCAACAAAGTAATGATAATATTTATGAAGTATATTGTTTTCATTCTCCTTTATGTTATTTTTTCTTTCACTTTATGTATTTTACTAGATGTAAATCAAAGAAGTATGCTGAACAAGCGGCTGCTTTAGTCTGTTTACAAGTTTTAGGTTTACCGAATGGTAAGATCCTCTCTGATAAACATAACATCACCTAGTCACTATAAATAAACAGTTTTCAGTTGTTCTATACCAAGTATGTCGTATATTACTTTATAAAGATTGTTACATAATTTGATTTGTAAACATTAAATAAACAAGAGGTGGGATTTTTAATTATTTGAATACATTTCATTATTGGATGAAAGAGGACTTTTTTTCTATATTTATTAATGTGTTTTGTTGGTATATCTCATTAAGTTCAAATTTATATACTTAGCTTCGTATTACATTGTGTGTTCGGAGGAAGGGAATAAGTGAAATTTATGAGGTAAAACGAGGTAAGTATAGCAACTTCCGAACTATTGAATTGGTAGTTGAAAGTGGAATACGTTAGTTATTGTTTCACTTTTCTTAGAGATGTAACGCATCAGCATTAAGGAACACTGGTTTGAGTTTTCAAACGAGTCAATTTCTTCACTATTTGTAGATATACCTCAACAATGTTACTTCTTACCTTCAACCCTCCAGCATTAGTTTGAAACTATGCGTCATGGATTGACTCGGGTTAGATAAACATTGCAAATCGAATTGAAATGGACAGCTGTTTCCAGGTTAAATTATCTTGCTGTCGATATTTAGGGCTGAATTTGGATCAGAATTTCTTAGCATATATATTTGAACTTGTTAGTGGCTCTCTGAGTGGCTAACCTTTTTTTATTGTATGAAGTGAAAATGTGAACGTGAAAACTAAGATAAAGGTACATTCATCTTATAAGTATCAAATAGGACGAAACATTTTCCCTAGATTCCACTGTCTTCTATAATCTACTGTTGAGTTTGTTAGAAAACACTCTAAGAAGCATATAAACGATGACATGAGAGAATTTAGGGATCATAATGAATAAGTGAAAGATGTTTGGTTACAGATGTGTCAACATACTACTTTAATCTCTTTACGTTAAATTAACTATGAATGTTCATATCATTAACGTGTAGTTAAGATAATACTGCTGTTGTGAAAAGTAAACAGATCATTACTAAGGATTTGCAAATCTTCACAATATGTTTTAGGAAAAGCGTGAACTTTAGCTTATAAACGAATATAGTAGTTAATATTAATTCAATGAAGCCTAAAATTAGGCTACTTGTGTAAAGAAGTAGCTAAATGAAATAATGAACGAAATCGTTGAAATGAAAGTATGAATGGAAAGAATGATTTGTCTTTTACAATAATTGATAAGCTATCCAAAGGTTGTTTTGATCTCAGACTACTAATGACACTAAATTACTAAGTAGTATCTATTGTAGTGTAATAATTACGATTTGAAGTGACCATGAGATCAAACGCTTGATTACCTGATACCAGCCAATAAAAACCAGACAGTACCGGGAAACGCTTTTTTCATAGTATGACATTTTTTGTCAATGCTAATCAACTATGCCATTAGGGATGGAGCCCAACACTTCTAGGGCGTTACAACGAGCATTTGATTCTTAAATCACGAAGTTTGGATCTTATAATTTACCTTTTTAACTCCAGTCGATACGTAGCAGAGAGTACTCGACGTTCATTACCATTGGAGCTATTGTTACGGTGATATGGTTTTGTCGTTAGAACTCTAAGAATATTCTCTTTTAGCTGATTACTAATGAGGAAATGATTGTTGTTAGCATAGGAGGATTGGGAAGATTGTTCTGTTTATATTATAAAACAGATATATAATATTTTCTGGTTTTGTTTGTTACTTAACTGAGATCGTCAAGCTTGTCCACTTTCCCCATTTTTATTTAATTTTATCACTGACATACTTTTAGAGTTAGCATTGTCATCGTCTGACTTCTCCGGGGTTGACCTCCTTCCAGGTGATAAACTTGCTGACTCAGGATATGCAGATGATATAGTTCTCTTGGGCAAAGATGCTAGTAAAATTCAGAATCTCTTGACAACCCTAAACATGAATGTAAAGATGTTTGCGATGCGATTCTCTCCCTCCAAACGCAAAATACTGCTTCAGGATTGGCTTGATTCGGCACCGATGTTAGTGATAGGGAGTGAAGCAGTTGAATTTGCTGACCGCCTTACCTATCTTAGGAGCCTCATCAGTCCTGACGGTCTGGTGACTGCTGAAGTCTCTGCGCGTATACATTAGGGGCCCGATTAGCTTTTGGGAATTTGCGTCATTTGTGGCGTAGCCGAGACGTCCGACTACTTACTGCGCAGTAGTTCGATCCGTCTTACTTTATGAATGTGAAACATGGTCATTAAGGATAGAGGATATTCGTAGGCTCCTGGTATTCGATCATAGATGTCTTCGTAGCATTGCTCGTGTTTTCTAGGACCATTGAGTAAGCAATACGTGGGTTAGGAATAGAGTACTAGGTAAATACGGTAAATCTATTTATGAAGTAGTAAATCTTCATCAGCTAAGGTGATTAGGACATGAGTTACGTATGCCAAACCACCGCCTACCTCGATGAGCAATGCTGTCTGGTATGGGAGTAAGCTGGAAGAAAGCTAGGGGCGGCCAAACCAAAACATGGCACCAGTCCATGAAGTTATTGACAATTGGGCTGAGCCATGTTAATAGGTGCAGACTACCTGGTTGGGATTAGCGTGATGATCGTCTCAAATGGTTAGATACCTTGGGTGATATGGCTTAAAATCGTTAGCAATGGCGCAGGTGCATCCACTCCTTATCTTCCTCCAAATTCTAAGTTTCTGAACTTATCACAATTTTTTCTTTACTGAATCATATTTTCTTAAATCTTATCGCCGATCTCTTTTCCTTTGTATTAATACTAACTCTGTTACTATTTCCCCTACTCTGCGATTTGATTCGACAATTTAATCTCTATCTGCTAATTTGGATATGGTAACTTGAACTGATGTACGCATATACCAAGTTCTACGTTGTAACTGACTGATTGACTGCTTTATCTTACAATTTACAACTAATTGGTTAAAATTGTTATTTACTGCTAACTTTTTAATGTGTGTATCGGTTGTTATTCTCCTATGTATCGGTTCTAATAATTTAATTAATCAAATAGACAATTTGCGATATGGTGAGTTTATCGCAGACATCATTGATCTTAAACGAATATTGGACTTGAGGTTTTTTGTAAGGCCATGCATAAATTGTAATCTTTATCCTTTTACTTTTAGGTTGTTTTAAGTGATACTGTTAATGAGTTTCTTTCTTAAGCTTCAATTATGGCTGTGGTATTTTTCCTAAGTTTATCAGTTTGGAATCCGTATGTATCATTTAAACGTTGATGCATTTTATGCACATAATCTTTTCGACTCATTATAACAACACCTAATCTTTTGTTCAATCTTATTATAGTGATTTTGTCATCCATTGGTAAGATATTCAATATTGAAATGTGCTGTTTTGTCAGTTTCTTTGATTACGAGAATGAAGACCTGTGATACTACTGGCTTGAGATATTAACTAGTTTGTTGGGGATGTTAGATCCCCAAAATTCTCTTGGTAAACCTATTATTTTTGTCACTCATTTCTGGAAATTTAAACTACCCGTTTTCGCGCCAAAATGCCCTCTTTTTGCTTTTAGTTTGTGTTTCCCACTTAGTAAGACGCTAAATCTTATTAGTTCGTCGTTTATTTTAGTGCTCTATTTGTGACACTTCCAAGGACGTTCTCTTCATTGTATATATGTGCATGAGTTGAGTGTTTGTTATCCATCTGCCAGGCTGCCTCCAGAAGTAAACGCTTCTTGTTGACGTTGGACTTCTTTCCTCTAGTTAACTGGGTTTGGGATTGCTAAGAAATAGCTTAACTCCTTTGTTGTTGTGTCGCTGGTCATATGTTCGTTAGAAGATATGGAGGTGTCCTCCTAATTCGCAAACCCTAGCATCTAGTAGTTTTAAGTCATTAACCTAGTAGTGCAAGTACTCGCACTGTGTTCGTTTATCAATTTTGTTGACATTGTTATACAGAATATGAAAATGGAATCCAAGAGATGGGATTTCGTTTTCACGAGAATGAGAAAACTGTTCCCATAGTGTTTTCTTCCACATGAGATTTCATAAATTTATTCTCGAATGATTTGGTAGTGTTACGTTGTACTTCCTACACAAAATTGACAAACTTAATTCTGATACTTATGTTTAAAGAATCCTACTTAGCACGGATAATTCAGATTTCATGGTTAAAGTAAACTTATTGCATGACTTCATATGTTAATTCGTAGTATAAAACTGAGATCCTAAATAGAAGCCACAACATTACTAATCTAGGGTATTTGGGTTGAGCTTCTATTTTCCCGTTGATTAGTCAAGGATTGAAACTAGTCAGCCTCTGTTGCTATATGTGCATCCTGAGCGGATTGCCTCGATATAGCGGTAGTTCACAAGTAATGTTTCAGTTGGATTATGACTGGCAAGCGGAATCCAGGACGCAAGTTTAATCTTATTTAGGACTCATCGGTTAGATGTACTTGCACCCCAGTGTTGATGTTCACAGTAAGATTTGAACTCAGTCCGCTTCGTGTCAAGAGGCTGACCAGTTTCAGTCCATGATTAATCAACAGGAAGATACAGACTCAATCTAATTACATATATACCCGTTGCATAAGTGTTACTGTCTGGACACAGTAGCCTAATGGTGAACGTGGTGGCGTTTGACACGAAGCAGACTGAACATCCAGTTTGCAATGCAGCATGAAAATGTTCCTCAACTCAGTTTTTTAGACCTTAATATAAAACGGAAAGTGAATGGAACATTTGAGAAGAATATAAACAGGATGGACACATGGACGGGATAGTACTTAGTTTATGTCAGTTTTTGTGCTGTTAGTTACAAACGTGGTCTAGTAAAAACACTTATTAATAGGGCCAGAATGCTATACTCAAATCATAAACTTGATAAAGAATTGACAATAGTTGAAAACTGCCTTATAATCAATGGATATCCAAAGAACTTTATTAAAATGTAAAGAAAGATAAATTTTAAAGACGACGAGCATTCGACTGTGAAGAAAAAGCCAGTGTACATGTCTCACATTTAAAGGAGATGGGACTTCTAAATGAATTAATGAAGGAATTAGAACGACACTAAACAGAACCTATCATGTAACCCAATTAGTCTCCACGTATAACACTAGACGTTCGTTAAACCACTCAAAGGTAGGTCAATATTCTTCAGTTGTTGCTTCCAACTGTGTCTACGAATTCATATGTACTTGTATTGGCAAGTATATAGGAAGGATTGAATGAATAGCGTCTACCAGGTTTGCCGAGCATGTTCCCAGAAACCTTTATCTGAAAAGAAGCAACGCTCACACAAGTGCCATCTCCAAACATCTTTTTGACAACTGAAATAATATATATGTTCTAGATGCTTTCAAAATTGTCAAGAAGCAGGCAACATCAATACTACTACGTTTTGCAGTGTCAGTCGCTACGTGACTTTTTAAACGTGGCATTTGTATATAGGAAGATAACGTGCTGTGCATTTCATTACCGTGGTGAATGTAACAATTTTCTCTTACGCAATCATCCAGATGTTCACAAACAAAATGATTTTCGTTCAAAATCTATCGAACAATTATGCAACCATCATCTATCTTAAATCCCTTATAATTGTGTAATACTCTTCCTTTTTTAACTTTTTAATGATAACGTTGTCGGTCCCGTTTCTGCCCTCCATTCGTATCATATGAATAGATATTAAAATTAACTACAATTATTATTTATATCGCGTATCATTGTTCTAATTGTTCTAACTTCTATTTTTATTCAGAGCATTCGTCTCAACCTTAACAGCTAAAATGTATCAGATACCTAATTTTAATTTGATACTTCGACTTGGTTTGAGTAAGACAGCCACCGCGAAACGAGAAATTCTGGACAGCTATTTCACCAGAGTATGGGACTCCTTAGCAATGCGCATCTATAACCTCATCAGGGATTGAACCCAGGACCCTTTGGCTCCGCAGCCATTGACCTACCAATAGGCCTTAGGGTCGACTATTAACAGTTGATTTCCTTAATTCGGTCGATTTGCAATGTATCTGCGCTACCTTACCCATTGCCATCACTCGATATGGCTGAACTCTACAGGTCACATCTTCTATAACTTCATGAATTACCTCAAGAAGTTAGTCACCAGTGATCTTATATTAATTGTAGTTCGGTGTTGTAGAGATTGTTGAGTATTAATCTGGTATTACAAATAGGTCTGAACTAGACAACCACTGATAATTAGTAGGCATTGAATGTATACTGCTGAAGAGTCCCACATAAGACCGTAGAGCTGTCCAGTGCTTCTTGGATCACAGTGACTGCCTAATTCAGATCACTTCGTAATATCAAATTAAAATCCAACAACCTCCACAACACCCAGTTGACTGTTTTCAGTTCATGATAAGAAGCCTCAAAACATAAAATGGTTTCATTCTTGTCTACAAATCTTATAACAATTTCATTTACATGTGAAACGATGTGACATTTGATGAGAACATTTTTACCATGCATTAGATGTTGATCAACACTTATTATTGACTAGTTTCTAGTCACTTAATGAAAATAGTCAGTAATTAATAATCGTCAGTATGTACAGCCTGTTGTAAAAAATACCCTCACCAAATTTTATGTTATTTAATGTTCTGTCTACTAATAAGTAGTATAAAATATTATTAAAAATTTGAATTATGATTGTTTGAAGAGGGTATTTTTAGTTGATTGAATACGTCACAAATTGATGTTGAAAAGGGACCATTAGAAACTAGGGAGCAGTGGGCAGCTTTTTCGTCACAGTATGAGACTCCTCAGCGGTGTGCACCCTAGATTTCGCCCCAATCTGAAGCAGACTTTTGAAAAGTTTGAGGAAATGTTTCAGTGTAATTTATATCTTGCTACTTCACTTGTAGCTCTATTGGTGTTCTTTTACAGTGTGATCCATATGTTCGCATACTTATCAACAGTCCTTTCTTCGCGAACTTTTGTGAGTGTTTAGTTCTCTTTTATGAGTCAGTATATACAGGAAGTGGATCAAAGTAATTGTGCAAAAATGGCAGGAATTGTCGACAACAGCCATACAAATTCAAGGTAGGCAGTAAAAGCTGCTAGTCATTTGCGGAGGAAATCTCAACTCACTTCATTTAAATGTTTTCACCAATCAACTCATCTATAGTGACGATTTGATCCCTGCTACTAAACCATTTAGTTCACAGAGCTCACTGTAACTTAAACTACGTTCCTGATCCACAAATCTTAACCTCTTACGTGCCAAACTATTTAAACTATATTTACTTTAGTCAAGGGGTCTCAAAGGAGTCCCACGACCGTATTAAGACAGTTGAAAATGAATTGAGCGTCGTATTTAGTGTTATCCAGAATGCCAATCAAAGCTTCTTAAATGAACTATCTTTAGTAATTAACATATCACCACCAAGTATTCAACTACCGAAACATGACTTTGAAGTACAGAAATGTTGAGTTTACTTTACTAGTTTCCATAATATTTGGTATGTCACCACTAGATAAATCAGCCAACATTAAAGTCATTATTTCCAATACAAATGTAAAGACAATTCTATTGTATGGAGCTCCAACTAAGAGAACTATGTAAACCATTTATCATTCAAAAGATACAAGTATTTATAAACAGCTGGCTGCACAAGATACTTCGGATCTGTTGGCCAGATGCAGTCAACAACAACCTCCAGTTTATGCTCCACATGGAGTAATAAGCATTACTATATTAATTAATTGATATTGAATGAATCTAAGACGTATGTTTTATCCGATTGGAAATTCATCTAATAGATGTATCATTGTGTTTTAGTACTGACGCCTACATAGAGACTAGAACATTATAACATTTAGTTCAAATAGCCAGCATACAGTACACTAAACTACTGGGTTCATACAACCACTCACTTGTTCAACAGGGTTTGATGGTATTAGTAGTTGTTTGTAATTCCCCATTGTTGATATTTCATAAGAACATTATAATAATCATGTTGATTGTCTTTAGTAAAATTTAGAGAGTTTGGATTTCAATGTTTTTAACTCAACACCGAAATGATTTAGTTAATCCAGATGATGAATTCTAATCATCACGAAAAATGTCTACTTGATTCCATTGTTAAGTATGTTATGTATTTAAAAAAAATACACAGTGATCTTGATAATTGCCGATCAGTATACGTACGTGTCTGCCCCGCGATTACCATTCCCCCCCCCAAACCAGAATAGAGAAAACAAGGATTTATGAGCTAAACAGACACAGTCCAATCCAACCCGATTTCGGTCGTATTGTATGTCAATCATGCCTTTATATATACACAAATTCAGACCACACAGCAAACCAAGTAGGGATTTTACATTAATAAAAAACAAAGGAGATTGTTGCAGTGAATAGGGGTAACTTGTACACAACTAATTAACTGTAGTCCATAATAAGAAACAATATAATAACAGTAAATATACTAAACGGGAGAATAGAGTAATAGGAATGTAACAATGATAGAAATGTAATGTATACATTACTCATGACCATAATAAATGAGTTAGTCCTCTAAAACAGTTCTGGAAGTTTTTCACCCTTCATTAGTGGACCGACATAGGAAAGTACATACTGTAATTATCAAGATAATCGTCTCGTGGAGCATATACTGTTAAATATGACTTGACCAATTTGAGTCGTGATTGAAATCACTACTAATTATTATAGAATATGTTTAATTATTCTAGAAAACACGTAATCAATGTTGTAAACACCATATAAGTTGGATTGTAACTGGCAAGTGTTATCCAGGATGCGCATTTCGTCTTATTCGGGACTCATCGGCTGGATGTACACATCAGTTTACTACCAATAATGTGTTTGATTCAATATATCACAGATTGAAGTTGGTAGGATACCATTGAAAACCATGTAGCACTAGACAGCTTTTTCATTCTAGTGTGGAATCTCTACATAAATAACCATCCTAATTGAACTATAATAATGTGTTATTTATTTAAGCTTTACTTAACAACCTGATTATTTTACTTTACTTCAATTAAAATTGTTATCTACGTTGTACAGTATGTCAGTTAAGTTATTTTATAATCTTGTTTAACCTCCTTCTGTCTCCTCCTCGTCCTCCTTCTCCTCGCTTGTTTGACATTTATGTATAAAAAACAAGAATAGTGGCATATTATACAATAGAATTATTTCAAAGATTTGTTTAAATTTTTCTCTTTTAACAACTACAATCAAGGTCAATTTATGTCAGCGGGTGTTTTGTAAAAAGTTATTCATTATTCTATATAGAAGAGATTATATGATTCAAAATATGAAGATAAATTAAAAATGAAATAAATAATACTTATCAGTAAATAATCTGGCATTTTCATTAAGTATACTGTTGTATAAATCAAGGTGGTTTAATGTAGTTTGAAATTAAGCTCAGTTGTTCGTATTCGTTGGTTTGATACCAGTGCATACAAAGGAACATTAGATAGTTATTTCGTTGTGATATGAGGTTTTTTAGCAGTAGGCATCCTCGATTTTACTTTCTAATCGGACCTAGGGTTTTAAGGTGTCACGGTGTACCTACAACATTATGCCTCATTTGGATGTGATCCATTGATAGAATTCCTACTATCAAGTACAATAATCAGTTCACTAGTGTTTCCTGAAATTCTAGTGAGAAGTAAGTGGGGTGGGAGTGAAGTTCATACATATATAAAGTAAGATAGTTATTATCGACAGCAGCAATTGATCATCGCGCTTTATTACAAATCGATGGAAGTGGGAATTACGCCATTGAACCCTGTTTCAGTTGTGCAGATGATTAGTCGTTCATTTTGAGACCTAAGTTCCTATGTCGAATTCTCTAGTGGAGTAAATTGTATTCACTACTATGGAGTCCTATGCTAAGGTGAAAACCTGACTAATGCTTCTTGATTTTCAATAGTATCTAGCCAACATCATACTTTGATGAGGACAAACAACTAAAATCTACACTGTAGTTTGCTAAGAGTGACAAAGGCAGTCAATGTAATTAACTGATATAGTTTAACTAAAGTTAAGTTCTAGGTAGTTTTTGAATTCAGAATGATTGTTTCATCCTTTCTTTAAACTCGTAACCTGTGTGTACTTACATCTTAGAAATGATATTCACAATGATATACGAAACTACTACGAAACATTTCAAATGCTAATACATTCTCCATTAAATTACTGAATTCTGATAGACACTATAATATCTAAACACTATTGTTTATTCATGGTTAAGGTAAACATTAAGTATACAAAACCACCCAATTACCTCAATACTTGATATCAAGTTGAATAGGAAAATAAGTTTAATGAAAGTAAGATTTAAGGAAGTAATTCATGAAATCATTATCTGTTGATTTTTACAGACTACTAAGTTGAAGTTGATATAATCATTGTCAAGGAAGTTGAACATTGGAACCACTGAATGTTGTTTGGCTGCATCGAGTTCCGTTATTACCAGCCATTTGTTCTGGAACGATTGAGTGAACGTTCGGGTTACTGTTGGAGTCAATACTATTCAGAAGTACACTTCTAATTACTTTGTATATTTATTGCCCTATTTTGGACTATTGTTATTGTTATTGTTGTTGCTATTGGCATCGTTGTTGCCATCGCTGCTATTGTACACAGTAATTAATCGTTTTCTGACGACTTCTTGTTATTACTTTGGGTTTTGGGGATAATAAACAAGATCTATACTCGATTAATTAGAAAATCGTGATCAGTAGAAGCAAGATAGTAGTGTTCTGAATTCCAGTAAGCGCTCAATCGTAACAATTTAGTCGGCTGATTTGACAATCATCATTATGAGTTAATTGGAGGCGTCGAGTGAAATATCTCAAAATCGATATCAGTCGCGCAGTTGCATCCACTTTCATTTTTTACTTTAAATTATAAGTTTCAGAATTAATTTATGTATTCTATTCTATGAATTCTTTCCTTCTTCCTGAATTGTATCTGTGATGCTTACTCTTTCTTGTAAGATAACCTCTACTATGTGTATTACTTTAATATACATCTCTCTGTACTGTTGATATTGTGTCGATCATAATTAAGTTCTGGAATATTGCCGCTAATCGTATCCGTAGATATTGATGACATAATGTGTAAATTGGTTATTTGGAGTTGTTTAAAGTTGTTCTTTCAAAGTTTCAATTGATCTCATTTAAGTACTGATCTGTGTCTGTTATTGTTGAAAAATTCAATTATACTGATATAGACATTGTGAAGATCGTTTCTTTCTCAATTGTCACTATTGTGTTCTATCGTCGACTAGTATTTTACAATGAAACAACTTCACAAACTTGATCCTAAATCAGAACATAACTTAAAATAGTAGTAAATATGTATTTGAAAATAGAAATAGCAGAGTACACAGTAAACAAATACACCAGAGTTTATACAAAATCTACAACAGAACATTCTAATACTCTCTCGATCGTTCACTAGAGCTGACCGACTGAAAATGAACCTACTACTGCATAACTTTTGAAGCATGTTTTCAGCATAGTTTAATCAGTATTGTGTCATTCTAATAGTCGGGGTGTATCAACATGAAGCAATAAACACACATTGCAGGTTCTGCGAACTATTTGACTGGTTGATTATTCTTTATTGTATATAGTAAGTGCAAAATAACTATGCTGAAAGTTTAAAGTAACTAACTAAACGAATCGTCATTCTTAAATAATAATTACAGTGCTCAGTTGCAGTTATACCCGTGACGATCTGTTTGAATTCTATTTAGGTGGCGTAATCAATGCAAGTAACCAATTGGATAGTTAGGCAACTACATTACTGTTACATTATGTTGAAAATTGGGACATCGATACGACGTGAATCACTACCGATCACGATGGACGAAGTCAGTAACTTTGATAGGAACCATTACTTAAAAAACTAGACACCATGGCTGTTGTTCTGAGCCCATATGTTTGCCCTGTGATTCCTAGTTCCGAAGCCAGATAGAAGAACACAAGATAAGTGAGCCAGCAACTAATCAGTCAAATCGTATTTTACTTATTCGTTTATTTACACACAAAAACTGACCGCTCAGAATCAATAAGAAAAAAATAGCGTTTATACGACAGATGGATAATAATGACAGATACATAATTAATTGGATACTGTTGCTAAATGAAAAATGACATCATAGCAGTTGATGAGTCTAGTTCGGCACGTTAGTTATTGTTTTATGATTAGGTGTTCTGGAGATTATTGAATGTTAATTTCATATCACGAATTGATCTGAATTAGACAAAAATTGATCACCAGGAAGTCCTAGTATGAAACTTTTCAGCAGTTTCCATCCATGACCCCATCAGCGATCAAACATGACATTCTGTAGATCTACTGCTAAGAGTTTATCATTAGATCACTGAATCAGTTACCGACGGTTGATAATTTTAATTCAGTCAATTAGTGATACTTCTGCACAACCCCATCCAATATCATCGATGAGTAACTGCCTTACACCTGACGTGGTTAAACTCCATTGATCACGTTTTCTTACTAAAACCCCAAGAATTATTATCGCTTGATATAATAGACTAACATCATCAATTAATTAGACCCATATCTATAAACAATTCAATTTCAACTCATTACTTAAGTGATAAAGTAAGAATTAAAGATATCCGATTTATTTCTATATTCTGTTTTATCTATACACCCTATACTGTGTCGTCAACTGTTAGAGATGTAAGATCCCCAGTATTCTATTAGCAAATCTGTTATTTTTGCAAGTTATTTGTGTAAATTTAAATTTCTTGTTTTTGCACCAAAAAGTTCCTTTTTCACCTTCAGTTTGTGTTTCCAACTTAACGAGACGTTAAATCTTATTAGTTCGTTTTTTTTAGTACGCTATTTGTCACACTTCCAAAGACGCTCTCATTTTTCGCATAAGATGTGTGTTTGTTATCCATTTGCCAGTTTGCCTATGTAATTAAACGCTTCTTGGTGTAACTGGTCTTCTTTCTCTAGTTATCTAGGCTAGGGTGCTGTAAAATAACTTAGCTTACCTGTTGTTGTGTCAATGATCCCACGTTCATTATCAAGTATCAAGGTGTCTTGCTGAAGTTGAACTTCTTCTCTTTTAGTTAGTTGGACTAGAGTACTGTGAAATAGTTTAATTTACTAGTTTTCATGTCGTTGGTCCAACATTCGTTAGCAAGCATCAAAATGTTTTCCTTAATTCATAAAATTCTAACATCAACAAAAAATTAAAACATTAATTCAATACTATTTGATTATCAGCAGTTCACTTATCTAAATATTCATTATCTCTATGTATAGTCATCATCATTTAGATAGATTAAAACATTGTTGCTGGTTGTTGTTGTTGTATTTGATTAAAATACGAAAGAAAAGGTGAATAGTTTGATCTCTTCCTAGTCTCATTTGTATTATTTCATAGTATCTATATATATGACCTAATTATGTCATTATAATTAGGATAATAAGAAATATAAATCTCATTAATTTCATTGTATATGCATAAACGTATAAGGACGTATAAGGATGAAGAGTTTCAATTGTTGATGAATATCTTTCTTATGATTGAAATACACTACTAACTTTTTGTTTCTGTTTTTTTTAAATCAATTTAAGAGAACAAATGAAATGGAACTTGAGTTTTGTTTTGTTTTTTTCAAGTTAGTTCATATTCATATCTACTAATAAATGGAGAAGATAGGAGAGTGAGTAGGAGAGAATAGAGAGAATGGAGAGAGAGGTGGCGAATGAAACAAGATGTTAGTTCTAACATGTTGTTATTATGTATTCATGTATGTAAAATTTTTTGGATAGTGATTAAAAAAAGAATTAAATAAAATTTATTTTGTTTGATTGAATATATCACAGATTGATGTTGGCAGTGTAGCATTGAAAACCAAGGAGCACTGGACAGCTGTTTCGTTCTAGTGTGGAACTCTTCAACAGTGCGCACCACAGATTCTGCACCAAGAGCTTCAGGTTGACGCGAACGCCTAACCATCTGCACCACTGGGTCGGAATCCAATCGTAGCAACCCCATCCCGTAAAACAGCAAACGTGCTAAAAAACGCTAACCAGTAAAAACCCTTATAACCATTTTTACTCTGCCCTGGGAGTTGGAAGGTATGTTATGACGCCTCATGGTGAAAGCCGAGTTTCTTCGGAAGCCACGAGGCCGATGTCTCTTCTGACAACCAGAGCAACAATTAATATAGGTATGTGGAATGTCCGCACGCTGTGGGAAACAGGGAGGACTATGCAAATAGCTGAAGAAATGAAAGCATACAACCTGAAGATACTTGAAATAAGCTAAACGCATTGGTTGCAAGCTGGACAGCAACGGTTATCCTCGGTAATTTTGTGCTTTTATACTCCAGCCACGAAGAAGAAAACGCCCCACACACAAGGAGTAGCATTGGTGTTATCCCAAGATGCATGGAAGTCTCTTATAAGATTGGAACCTCATGGACCTAGGATCATCACAGCATCCTTCAAGATGAAGAAGGAAGGGATTGCAATGAATGTCATCCAGTGCTACGCACCCACCAATGACAGCCACGAAGACGACAAAGACCAGTTCTATGCGAGGCTGCAGTCAATCATCGAGAAATGTTCAGCTAGGGACCTGACCATTCTAATGGGCGACTTCAATGCCAAGGTTGGAGTGGATAACACCGGGTGTGAAGACATCATGGGACAACATGGACTGGGAGAAAGGAATGATAACGGTGAGAGGTTTGTGAACTTATGTGCCTTCAACAAAATGATTATAGGTGGCACCATTTTCTCCCACAAACATATACATAAAACTACATGGGTTTCACTGGACCACATTACGGAGAACCAAATTGACCACATCTGCATCAATAAGAAGTTTAGAAGGACCATGGAAGACGTAAGAGCAAGGAGAGGAGCCGACATAGCTTCGGATCACCATTTGGTGGTAACTAAAATGAAACTGAAGCTAAGGAAGCACTGGACAACTGGAGCAGCAGTATTACACAAGTTTAATACAGCCCTTCTCCGGGATGCTAACAAACGCAACGAATTCAAAATAACTCTCGACAATAATTTCCAGGAATATTATGATCTACTAGAAAAAGGTGGAACTAATATGGAAGACAACTGGAAAGAGATTAAGGGAACAATAACCTCAACATGTCAGGAGGTTTTGGGTTCCAAGAAACAACACCAAAAGAGTGGATTTCTGTTAGTACTCTAGACAAGATCCAAGAAAGGAGGAACAGAAAGACAGCGATTAATAACAGTCGGACAAGAACAGAGAAAGTCAAGGCACAGGCCGAATACACTGAAGTCAACAAGGAACTAAAGCGGAGCATCAGGTTGGATAAACGAAAATTTGTTGAGGACCTAGCAATGACAGCGGAAAAAGCTGAAAGAGAAGGAAATATGCGGCACTTATACGATACAACGAAGAAGTTAGCTGGGAAATTCAACAAGCCAGAACGGCCAATCAAGAACAAGGCTGGCAAACCAATCACTGAAGTGCATGAACAACGGAACAGGTGGGTAGAGCACTTCCAAGAACTCTTGAATAGACCAGCCCCACTGAACCCACCAGTCATCGAAGTAGCAGCCACAGATCTCCCTATAAGCACAGACCCACCAACAGTCGAAGAAATCAAAATGGCCATCAGACAGATCAAGAGTGGCAAGTCAGCAGGACCAGACAACATACCAGCGGAGGCACTGAAGACTGATATAGAAACAACTTCAAAGATACTCCACATTCTCTTCAGGAAGATTTGGGAGGATGAACAAGTTCCAGCAGACTGGAAAGAAGGGTGTCTCATCAAGATACCAAAGAAAGGCGATCTCAGTAATTGTGAGAACTACAGAGGCATTACCCTACTTTCAGTACCAGGAAAGGTCTTCAACAGAGTGTTATTGAACAGATTAAAGGGCCCAGTCGACGGCCAACTCCGAGATCAACAGGCTGGATTCCGTAAAGATCGATCATGTACCGATCAAATCGCCACTCTACGGTTCATTGTTGAACAATCAATTGAATGGAATTCACCACTTTACATCAACTTCATCGACTATGAAAAGGCATTCGACAGCGTGGATAGGAGAATATTATGGAGCCTTCAACGACATTACGGCGTACTCGAGAAAATAGTCAACATCATACGAAATTCTTACGACGGACTACATTGTAAAATCGTGCATGGAGGTCAGCTCACAGATTCATTCGAAGTGAAGACCGGTGTCAGACAAGGCTGCTTACTCTCGCCCTTCCTCTTCCTACTGGTCATCGACTGGATCATGAAGACTGCAACATCTGAAGGCACTCTCGGAATACTGTTATGACGTGATGAAAAGAAGGAGGAGGTGGAGGATGATGATTTTGGTTGGTGGACGCGAATACCAATAAGATGCGTGCCTAGTTAAGAATATGCGATTGACCTAAGCCCATTCACCTCCCCCCCTAGGCCGGCAATAGGACAACCACAAGTGAGTGAACGGAGAACTGAGGACCGGAGAAAAACTGAGAGAGTGAGAACCAGACCAAGGTCCAAGGTCCTATTATATTTTAATCATGCATTTATATATACATAAAACCAGACCACACAGTAAGCCAATCGGAAATCTAACATTGATACAGAACAAAATAAATAGTGGTAGTGAATGGGGAGAACTTGTACACAACTAGGTAGACGTAGTTCGTAATAATAAACAATACACAAAGAATCGATACACTAAGCGAGAGAACCGGGCAAGGGGAACGTAACAGTCATAGAAATAAAATGTTAACACTGTCCGCAGTTATAATAAATGAAATAATGTTATAAATCACAGTTCCAGAAGATAGCCAATCTTCATTAGGTGCCCGGCATATCAAATACAATTGACAACATCTACGAAACTAGATGACTTGGACTTTGCAGACGACCTAGCTCTTCTTTCTCACACACAACATCAAATGCAGATGAAGACGAACAATATAGCAGCAGCCTCGGCAACAGAAGGCCTCAACATACACAAAAGGAAAAGCAAGATCCTTCGATATAAAACAACAAACACTAACCCAATTACACTTGACGGAGAAATTCTGGAAGACGTTGAGACGTTTACGTATTTGGGCAGCATCATCGACAAACAAGGAGGGTCTCATTCGGATGTAAAGGCGCAGATTGGTAAGGCAAGAGCAGCATTTCTACAACTGAAAAACACCTGGAAATCAAACCAACTGTCTGTCAATATAAAAGTCAAAATTTTCAACACAAATGTGAAGACAATCCTGTTGTATGGAGCTGAAACTTGGAGAACTACGAAAAGTATCCTTCAGAAGATACAAGTATTTATAAACAACTGTCTGAGTAGGATTCTTCGGATCGTTGGCCAGATACCATCAACAACAACCTGTTGTGGCAGAGAACTAATCAACTTCCAGTTGAGGAAGAAATTAGGAAAAGACGCTGGAGATGGATTGGACACACATTGAGGAAACCATCAAACTGTGTCACAAGACAAGCACTGACTTGGAATCCTAAAGGCCACAGAAACAGAGGAATACCCAAGAACACATTGCGTCGGGAATTGGAAACAGACATGAAGAGAATGAACAGCAGTTGGGAAGAGCTAGAACGGAAAGCCCAGAACAGAGTTGGCTGGAGAATGCTGGTGGGCGGTCTATGCTCCACTTGGAGTAACAGGCATTGATTGATTGATTGATCAATTTGTGATATATAGCGCCACGATCATCCATTGTGATTGGTGTGATAACTATCTCACTCCCGACAAGTCTGCACTCCACCAGTCACGACTTCTCACTAGAGCTTCAGGACACATCCTGGAGTTAGTCACTAATGAGTTCATTATTATAGTGTAATTGGAAATTTATTTTGTTCTGTGAAACATTCACCAGTTGAATATACCTGTATCCTAGTGTTAATGTTTACATAGACTTTAATTATGGTTGCATCACTTCAAATTCTGATATAGTATGTCCTTTAATCTATTGAATTTTAGTAATCACCTGCTAATATTGTAGGGTTTAGTCAAGTTCTTATTGATACATTTACCATTAACCGACAGAGACAACCCTATTATCAATCTACTTCGATCATTATCCTGAACTTTAAGTAAGAAAAACACATGAATGATGAATCAAACGGTTCACCAATATGGATCGACATGATTTATTTCAGTGCATTTATGTATCAACTGATCAAAGTGATCATTCCATTCAATGAATATCACAATAAATTAACGTAAATTATTGTTATATTGAATAGTTTAATAAGATTGATGTAATGACATTTTATACTACAGCATAATCCCATTAATTTAAAGTATTTAGCTTGCTTTTATTTTTGTGGCATCACTATCTTAAACACCTCCCTGATATGACGGGATGTTCCTATCAATTGCTCAATATTACCTCGTACTCGCCGATTACAGCAGTCAATGACAAATACGACAATCTAATCGGTGTTTAAAGTCTGCCTAGATGTGTACTCAGTGCCAGGCCTAATCAGGAAGAACACAAGACCGATGAATCAACCAGACAAATCAAATTATATTTCAAGCGCTCTTTTATGCATATATAAAACCTGACCACATAGTCATCCATTTAGGAAATTAACGTCGACACAGAATAAGGGAGATAGTGATAACGGACTGGGGTAACTTGTATACAATTAATTAGCTGTAGTTCACAAACGAAAAACGACATATTAACTGTTGACAGGCCGATCGAGAGGAGCGGGCAAGAGGGATATAATAGTGATAGGAAAGTAAATGTTTACTTTGCATACAACTAAAACAACTGAAATAGTCTACTGAAAAAGAGTTCTAAGATATTGTTTGTGATTGTGGTTAGTGAACAGGGTCCAGGATGTACGTTTCGTTCTGTTGGGGACTCATCAGCTGGGTATATCTGCATCTGGGGACTCGAACTCAGTTAATTTGGGGCCAAACGTCACTGTTTTCACCACTAAACTACTGAGTTCAGATAGTCACACTTGTAAAATGGGTATGTATATGTAATTAGGGTATATTTAGATCTTTCCGTTAACCTATCATGGACTGAAAGTGATCAGTCTCTGTTGACATTTGTAAGTCCTGATGCGTACGAAATACAACGAAACGTCCGTCCTGGATTATATTTGCTAGTCATAATCTAACTCAAACAATGCTTATGAACTAACGCTATATCGAGGTAGTCTGCTCTCGACACATATGGCAACAGTGATCGATTACTTTCAGTCCATGATAAATCAACGGATGATCCAAATACATTCTAATTTCTAGTTTATCATAGTCTCCTAACTAATGCCACTACTGTAAAGATTCTATGTAACTTCTACATACCAGTTATCTATATAACTTTTTCTAATAAGTAGGTTGATTAATTAGTCACGATTGATCGAATGCACATCAATCAATAAGTTTGTGCAACGAATTACATAGGCATATATCTTCTAGTCACTCAATGGAAAGCGTGTTTCCCAAAGAAGTTCAATCACACCCTAAACACGCATACTACCCAAGAAATGTACAATGTAAACGTTGTGACGCTCAGGAGTAGAATGTGTGTATGAAAGGGCCATCATGGTCTCTACAATCCAATCAATATCCCTTAAATATCTAGTCTCAGCAATAAATAATCATTACTAATGACTGTCTCAACTAAGTGGTTTAATCTTTTAATTTCTTACAATAAGGATGTGTCCGAAACTACACTAACACTAGAACAAAGAGCGTTGAGTATGTGACTACTCATTTCGTTTAATACCAAAGTACTTTATGAAGTTAGTGTACTCGTACTTGATTGCTTGATTAATCAGGGACAACTTCAGCCTTCGAACTCCTTAAACCCTCCTTGTTACATTTCGGAAGACCAGTAGACAGGAATCTTTATTCCAGTAAGAGCCAATGAGTCATGTACAAAATATTCGTATATATTTCTGAAACAATAAAATCATCGTTATAATCTATCTGATCCGGACTAAAGAAGTTTTTAGAACACGCCACATCGGGATTCTGAATGGTTCTGTCGATCAACGATTGAATGAAATGTTTTCGTCTCTTTCTGGGAGCCGTTCCAATAATGTATCATTGTAAAAATGATTTCTTCAACAAATCGATAACATTCCCTCAATGTATACATGTGACACATACACACACACACACAGGGTATCAATCAACTTCATTGCTTCTGTTTATATTAGATTTTTCGTTCTGAAAACAACATAAAGAAAAAAGAAAACATTACAGATCTATTGATTATGTAATAGACAGAGACAATAGACATATTTTTCAATCTATAATTCTATTCAGACTAGAACATTTTTCTTTATTTCTATGCCACACTGTTTCTATGTATGAATAACATGTTTTCTAAGTTTCTTATCTGTCACCTTAGTGTATACGTGAATTGTAGCTACAGTGTTCGTGTGTGTATGTGTGTGTGTGTGTGTGGGGGGGGGATATTTATGTTTAACTAGACGTTATGAAATCTAAAAATAAACCTTTTGATTAAAATTAGTTTACAGTAATAATGAAAGTAGATTTGATAGACTGTGTTTTAAACTATATTGTAATTATTTTTACTAGTAAAGATTTAATGTTTCTTTGAAAGAGATCATCTATAAGATTGGTACTATATGTTCAGGTAATGTGTTCTAGTTGTTAATAAATCTGTTAGAAGAAAGAACTTAACTTTAACTTGAGTTTATACAATTGTAGTTTTTGAATCATTTTTTGTAATGGAATCTGAAATTATTCATCTTAGAGAGAGAGAGAGAGAGAGAGAGAGACAGAGAGAGCAAAAGGATAAAGTAGGTTATTTTACCTTCCACCCCCCCACCCCACCTCCCCGGTACAAAGGTACTTTGTGTTATACAATTATCATTCATTGTAACAGAGGTTTGAAAGGTGTTTTATTAGCTACTTATTAGTTAAGCCGACTTAAGTGTGTTAACATTCTTTATAAGATAAGGATTTTCTGCTTGAACACAAAATTCAGGATGAGGTCTCATGTGTAGTGGATATAAATTTCGAAATATTTAAGTACTCTAAGAAATGACTATACCAATCGAAACCCCTTAATAGCAACTACATTTCAGCATACAGTGATTTCTAAGTCACAATCAATAATTACTCTCTAACTTGTAGAAATGGTGTATTATTGATGATGTATGAGTAGCATCACGAGACAAGCATTAACATGGAATCCTGTTGGGAAACGGAAAAGAGGAAGGCCAAAGAACACTCTGCGTCGAGAATTGGAAGCAGACATTAAAAGGATGGACAGCAACTGGAAACAGTTGGAAAGGATTGCTGAGGACAGAGTTAAGTGGAGAACCCTGGCAGCGGACTATGCTCCTCAGCGAGGAGTAACGGGCATAAGTAAGTAAGTAAGTATGAGTAGCTATTACCTTGTTTAATGTATGCTACACGTTTCATTAAATACAACTTTGTGTTTAGAGGATAACTTCCAATAAAATCTCTTTGATTAATGTGAAATGCACAAAATGATTTTACTTGTGTTAGACAACCTTTGCAAACTAAGTGTCACTGTACAACACTCATCTTTCCCCCATTGGGGATAGAGCCTGTGACTTTTAGGATTCATGACAGAAGCCTAATCCACTAGTCGATGTCAGTCACTGACAAATTGTGTAACATCATCTGTTTAGATTGGTATGTAACAGCTATATTGTCGACACGGTTGAACTTCATTAATAATAATAATAGCTTCATTCAGTAGTATGTTTAGTACAGTATGAATTTTCAGTATATACTGTCTCACCAAGTTAGGCTTTCTTCAAGTATACATGCAAATTAGCATTCATGAAAGCAGCAACACTATCACCACCACCACTTTTTTTTCTTGATGATAGAACGATCCCGATGAAACATCTGGGAACCTTTTAATGATATCAAATTGTCATTACACAGGTCATATATATCCAAGGTTCTTGAACTATATTTAAACCAGAGTTACAGTATAGGCTTAGACTAAGGAGAAATTGTAAGTAGTCCACATTTCCAATAAGAGATCTGAAGTTAAAACTAAAAATCTCAGCTATCGACATCTGATGAATATTGATTCTTTGTCAGCCACCATGATATCTTCACTTAGACCTCTTTGTATTACTCACAATAGATCGTAGACATTTTTATAAAGACGTGTGCGTACATAATAAGATTTCCGGATATAATTGAGCAATTAAAACAAAGCATAAACCAAAAAGTAACTTGTTGAGATGTTTAGAAAGATGGGTGATTGATTATGCATTCTCTTAAGTGTTTCCATTTGTATCATAATAAGTTATTGTGTTATTGTTCAATTGGGATGGTTATTTTTGTGGAGATTGGCTATTTTATTTGATTCAGTATATCACAGATTGATGTTGGCAGTATAACATTGAAAACCAGGGAGCACTGCACAGCTATTTCGTTCTAATGTGGAACTCCTCAGCAGAGCGCACCACAGATTCCGCACCAGGGGCTTCAGGTTGACGCGAACGCCTAACCATCTGCACCATTGGGTCGGAATCTAATTGTATAATTCCCAGTTACATCAATTTGTGATATATAGCGCCACGATCATCCATTGTGATTGGTGTGATAACTGTCTCGCTCCCGACAAGTCTGCACTCCACCAGTCACGACTTCTCACTAGAGCTTCAGGAACATCCTGGAGTTAGTCACTAATGAGCTCATTATTACAGTTTAATTGAAATGGTTATTTTTGTAGAGATTGGTTATTTTTGTGGTATTGATGAAATCATCAAGAATTAACTACTGTTAAAATTCACACAACCTAACCTGTACATGCATATTAAAACTATTTTACATGATTACTGATTGTATTAAATTGTCTAGCCTCCATAGAATCATAGGGCTTTTTTTTTCTTTTGACAATACAATTTGTATATGATTTTCTTGTTCTGAAATGCCACTTTTAAGTTTAAAAAGGATAATAATTGTATTTAGTTAGAGTTACGAACGAACTGAACTAACTTGGAATCCTAAAGGCCAAATAAAAAGAAGAAGATGCAGGAACACATCGCTGCGGGAATTGGACATAGACTTGATGAGAACGGTGAGCACTTGGGAAGAGCTGGAGACGAAAACCCATGGCAGAGTTGGCTGGAGAATGCCAGTGGGTGGCCTATACTCCGCGTGGGGTAACAGGCATTGATTGATTGAAGACCACTTAGGTAATCTTAGTCAGGTTTACATGACGGTGAATTTTTTTCGTTGGTTTATGTTGTTTTTGTTTTTCAGTGAACAAACTATGAATTACTGACATAGTATGTTCATATTTTGTATGTAATGGCTGTATAACTTAAATTTACGTTTTCAACCTACATTCGCAGGTGAATCTTTGGTGGTCTGAATTTGTTTCAGTTAAGTTGTTTAAACTTACGAAGTTTCTGCACAAAACCTTTAAGGATAGAATGAGTGAGATTGTAGTAAGAATGCTGATTGATGGTCAAATTATCACTCATAATACTGAATCATTTTTGGAACTGTTTAGAGGGTTCCTGACAGAGTTACCAACGAGTAATAAAAGTGTGAAAAGGAAGTTCAATAATTTAAACCTGAACTTTATATAACCTACTGTTTGTTGAAAACTGAGATGCAGAGGCTATTAACTGATATATATATCGACCTTCCGCCAATATATTTAAAGCTTTTCGGAGTTCGTTTTGCAAACTAAACTTTGGGGGCATATCCATATCAAGCAGTGGGTTCAGTCATATGAAGTTCCAGAAGTTAGAGACAGCTAACTGTACTGATTAACAGTGACAGCAATCGTGTTACCTTGTATTACTTAAAGTTTATTAAAATTCTATGATTCATTTGACATATTGATGTATATTTATCTGCACATATATTAATACGGCTTCTACATTGTAGGTTTTTACAGCGAATACAAAGCGGCAAAGTAGATGTTAATCGTGCAGTGAACGCATGTTGATGTTTACAATAACTACGTTACGACGTAACCTTTCTTTGGAGACCGTGAAATCTTATGTTTTAGAATATCATCCAAAGTTGTTACTTATTAGGTTATTGACTAGTAAGGAACATTCTTTTCAAATATATCTTATCTTTTATACTAGACTCTTTCAGTTTCAACTTTCCTGACACGTCATAGTCTGTGCATCCCTGTAATGAACAACTTTTATGCTTCACAGAGCTAACTAGTTAAGCAACTCGTATGACTTTATAAATAAAAAGTGTTGGCTCACTTTACCCTATTAATAATAATAATATGATAGTGAATATAAGTAACGCTGATTATGAACAGTTAGTGCAACTTCTACCTAAGATGACACTATCAACAACAGCTTACTATAGAAGAGGACAAATTAACTTCCAGCCGAAGAGGAAACTAGGAAAAAACGTTGGAAATGGATAGGACATACTTTGCGGAAACCATCAGATTGCCCCACGAGACAAGCATTAACATGGAACCCTGTTGGGAAATGGAAAACAGGAAGGCCGAAGACCACATTGCTTCAAGAATTGGAAGTAGACATTAAAATGATAAAGCGCAACTGAAAACAGTTGGAAAGGATGGCTCAGGACAGAGTACAATCGTAAACCCTGGTGAGCGGCCTATGCTACTCTGTGAGGAGTAGCGGGAGAAAGTAAGTAAGTAATAGGCCATTAAACCTATTACTAGAAATACTCTAATGTGCATAAACTACAGAAGGCGGATATCTTATGGTTTCGAATACCGTTTACCACACAGAAACACGTTTTCACATTCATTGTTACATAAGTACTAGCCATTTCATTAGACATTAAATAGCAATTGTTTCTTAGTGGACAATCAGGACATTTTATAGTATTGTATCAAATAGTCGCATTTAAGCTCCTGGGATATAACATATAGATTGCTGCTTACACTTCGAAACTTAATATATTCCACTCCATACCACTGTAAACGTGAACATGCAAAAGACAATTATTAAATATAAGCCATGTATTAAACTCCGCCTGTAGCTCTCCTAGGGTTACTGCCGGTCCCAAGCCCGGGTAAAAGAAGGAGGGTTGGGCATGGGGCTAGCACCCCCATCCCGTAAAAACCCAAACTTGCTAAAAAAACGCAAACCAGATTAAACAAGATAAACCATTTAAACTCTGCCCCGGGAGTGGAAGGATATATGACGCCTCGTGATGAAAGCCGAAATTCTTTGGAAGTCATGAGGCCGATGCCTCCACTTCTAACAACCAGAGCAAATATTTTTATAGGTACATGGAATGTTTGAACAATGTGGGAGAGCTAGAAGACAAATCAAATAGCTGCAGAAATGAAGAGATACAACTTGACAATACTCGGAATCAGCGAAACCCATTGGACTCAAGCTGAACAGAAAACATTGGCTTCGGGAGAGACGCTACTATACTCCGGCCACGAAGAGGAAAATGCTCCTCACACTCAAGGAGTTGCTCTGATGCTGTCCAAGGAGGCACGTAATGCACTTGTGGGATGGGAACCACATGGACCCAGGATAATCAAAGCATCTTTCAAAACAATGAAGAAAGGGATTACAATGAATATTATCCAATGCTATGCACCAACCAACGACAGCAACGACGAAGACGAAGATCAGTTTTACGATAGACTGCAATCAATCATAGCAAAGTGTCGAGGAAAGGATCTGACAATACTGATGGGGGACCTAAACGCCAAAGTCGGAGTGGACAACACTGGATATGAAGAAATCATGGGACGACAAGGACTGGGAGACAGAAACGACAATGGTGAAAGACTTGCAAACCTATGTGCCTTCAACAAATTGGTTATCGGTGGTACAATATTCCCCCACAAACGCATACACAAGGTTACATGGATCTCACCGAATCATACTACTGAGAATCAAATCGATCATATATGTATCAATAAAAAATTTAGAAGATCAATGGAAGATGTAAGAACCAGGAGAGGAGGTGATATAGCTTCAGACCACCACCTGGTGGTTTCTAAAATAAAACTGAAGCTAAAGAAGCAGTGGACAACTGGAGTGGCAGCAGTACAACGGTCCAACACAGGCTTTCTCCGAGACACTGACAAACTCAACGAATTCAAAATATCTCTCAACAACAGGTCCCAAGCCATACAAGATCCACCGAAAGAAGAAGAAATTATTATAGAGGATAATCGGGAAGGAATCGAAAAAGCACTGACGTCAACATGTCAGGAGGTTCTGGGCCGCAAGAAGCACCATTATAAGGAATGGATCTCCACTGAGACATTGAGCAAAATTCAACAAAGGAGGAACAAGAAGATAGAAATCAACAACAGCTGAACAAGAGCAGAGAAAATCAAGGCTCAGACTGAATACACAGAAGCAAATAAGCAGGTAAAGAAGAGCATTAGAGCTGACAAACGGAAATACATCGAAGGCCTCGCAACGACAGCGGAGAAGGCTGCAAGAGAAGGAAATATGAAACAGCTATACGACACAACGAAGAAACTGGCAGATAAACATGGTTAACCAGAGCGACCGGTCAAGAACAAAGAAGGCAAGACAATCATTGAGATTCAAGAACAAAAGAATAGGTGGGTAGAACACTTTGAGGAACTTCTAAATAGGCCAGCTCCACTGAACCCACCGGACATCGAAGCAGCACCTACAGATCTCCCGATAGATGTCACTCCACCAACGATGGAAGAAATCAAGATGGCCATCAAACAAATCGAAAGGGATCACAGAGGGATAACGCTACTGTCGGTTCCAGGGTAAGTGTTCACCAGAGTATTGTTGAACAGAATGAAAGATTCAGTGGAGGCTCAACTTCGAGATCAACAGGCTGATTTTCGTAAGGATCAGTCGTGCACAGACCAAATCGCAAAACTACGGATCATCGTTGAACAATCAATTGAATGGAACTCGCCCCTGTACATCAACTTCATTGATTATGAGAAGGCGTTTGATAGTGTAGATAGGAGAACACTATGGAAACTTATTCGACACTACGGCCTACCAGAGAAACTTGTCAACATCATCTGGAACTCTTACGACGGAACACAGTGCAAAATTGTGCATTGAGGACAACTGACAAATGCACTCCCCAGTGAGGACCGGAGTCAGACAAGGTTGCCTACTCTCACATTTTCTCTTCCTCCTAGTGGTAGACTGGATCATGAAAACCTCCACATCTGACGGGATGCACGGAATTCAATGGACAAGTAGGATGCAACTCGATGATTTGGACTTCGCAGATGATCTAGCTATTCTAGCACATACACACCAACAGACGCAAGCGAAGACAACCAATGTAGCAGCAACTTCAGCATCAGTAGGCTTCAACATACATAAGGGTAAGAGCAAGATTCTCAAATACAACACAGGGAGCACCAACACAATTCAACTTGATGGAAAAACTCTGGAAGAAGTGAATTCTTTCACATATCTAGGGAGCATCATCGATAAACAAGGAGGGTCCGATACAGATGTAAAGTCAAGGATTGGCAAAGCCAGAGCAGCATTTCTACAGTTGAAAAACATATGGGACTCAAAATAAATATCAACTAACCTCAAAGTCAGACTGTTCAATTCGAACGTGAAAACAGTCCTGCTGTATGGAGCTGAAACTTGGAGAATTACTGCAAACATCATCAGACGGATACAAGTATTTATAAACGACTGCAAGATATGCAAGATACTGAATGTCCGTTAGCCGGAAATCATCAGCAACAGCTTATTATAGAAAAGGACAAATCAACTTCCAGCTGATGAAGAAATTAGGAAAAGACGTCGGAAATGGATAGGACATATATTACGCAAACCATCAGACTGCATCACGAGACAAGCATTAACATGGAATCCTGTTAGGAAACGGAAAAGAGGAAGGTCAAAGAACACGCTGCGTCGAGAATTGGAAGCAGACATTAAATGGATGAACAGAAACTGGAAACAATTGGAAAGGATTGGTCAGGACAGAGTTAAATGGCGAATCTTGGTGAGTGGCCTATGCTCCTGAGCGAGGAGTAACGGGCATAAGTAAGTAGTAAGTAAGTAAGCTATTTATTATGAACAATTTGTTAGTATTTAAATGGCACAAACAATGATCTTCAGTGAATGAGGTGATTAGTAAACCTGTAGAAAAATACACTAGATTATGAGAAAACAAGAAAACTTATTTCCTACTTATCCTCTCAAAATCTTTTGTAAACACCCGCATTGTCAAAATTTCACGAAACCTTTAACAAATGAACCTTCCATTCCTGTGTTGAACACTTTCGCAGAAATTGTTTAGACAGCTTCGAAAATAGAGTAACGCAGTTAAGTGAGACACTTACGGTGGGACTGTGCATCCAATGTCTTAGCATAATTTTAACTGTTGACTTAGTAAATCGTAACAAAGCTATCAATTACCAATAGAAGTACTAGTCCTTAGATGTGCTAGCAACATGTGGCGATAAGGATATCCATGAACATATCTAAAATTCATTTGACCCATCTACAGTAACTTCTGACTTTATATTTAGTACGTCACTAGCTATTAGATACTTATGATATGTATCCCTTACATATTCCATAATTTCATCAGATGATGTTGACTTTAGAAGAACCGGGTTGATATTTTTTTTCATCCGCTGACAAACGTCTAAACCATGGATCGCAACTCATACAGGACTTCATGGAGGTATGGTTGTGCGTCATGATATAGGAACGAACGATATATTCACTAACATTTAGCAGGACACGAAACAGACTTGCAATCTACGAATCTCGACCTTAACATGCAAGAGTTACATTTCACCTTAAGGTTTATTTCTCTGACCAATTGCTTGAGATTTTCTTTTAATACCAAATTCACTTAAAAGACGAAAACTATTGCAGATTATCTACGATTGCATTAATTCTATTTTCTTTATAGACTGGAACTATCCAGTTGCTTGCTGTAAATCCTCCTAACTGAAGAATCGTTGACCAAGCACTATATTTTCAAAGGCTGCTTTCAAATTAACAGTTATTTTATGTGATAAACAGGTCAAACAACTATTATTGAGTGAGAAAATTAATAAAAACCGAAGACTCACTCATTGTTAGCCATAATCTACCTCAGATATATGTGCTATTGAGATTCGTGAGAGTTAGTAAAGAACGACCAGTCTGCCAAAAGTAGCATATTTCGTCAAATTGAACTTAGATTACGACTAACTTATTCCGAGAAATGGTAGCCCAAGATTTCAAACAGGCAGCCGTTGAGTCACGTAACGCCTTTCCACTATTGCCCCAAGAGACTATGAATTAGCTTGCCTTTGAAATTGGTGCGGTACAACTGTTTCATCTTCGGTAATGTTCACCTACCGCAAATGGAATTCAGGACCCCTGTAACTAATACGTTATCACGTTTGATTATACTTTATATTCATAATATTTTTGCACGAAATGTTCAGTAAAAATCACGAGCCATGTCTTCTTTTGGTCACCATCTACATCTATTTTGTATCAGTCTATTCATTACCATGAATTAGTGGGTTGTATGTATTTGTTTTCAGGATAAATGCATTTTATAATAAGAGTGGTAAGCCTACACAAGTTTTATAGATTGAGAAAATGTCAACATTTAGTTCCTAGCAAAAAAATTAAGAAATAATCAATCATGTTTACTTTTATGTTTGTATCTAAGTATGTTTATTTATGTATTTGTGTGTGCATGTGTTCGTATATGTTTGCTTGAATAATCTACTTACATGATAACGTCTGATTTCATCGACCAAAGAGTTTTGGCCAGAACAAATAAAGTAAATTTTATATAAAAATTTAATTTGAACATATTCACGAATGTTAGTAGAGTACCATTAAACCAGGGAGTAATAGATAGTTGTTTTACCCCAGTGTGGGACTCCACAACAGTGAGCGCCCTAGGTTCTACTTCACAGGCTTCAGATTAGCGAACACAACACATCAAATTTTGTGACGAATTTAATCAAATGAACTTATGACAATCTTCATAAGCCATCACGATTCAGTTACAATAATCAGCTCACTAGTAACTAACTTCAAGAGGTTTCTGAAGCTTTGGTGATAGGTCGTGATTAGTGGAGTTCGGAATTGTCTGGAGCCAGACAGTTATCACCAGTGACAATCAATGATCGTCGCACCATATCAAAAATTAATGAAAGTGGGATTCCTACCATTGGCCGATGTTGCAGTTATGTAGATGGTGAGGCGTTAGCCAGTCAGATGACCTTGAGCCGGAATATAGGGTTCCTACTGTTAAGGAGTCTCAAACTGCGACGAAACAGCTGTCAAGTGCTCTTTGGTTTTCAATGATACCCTACCAACATAAATCTGCGACGAGTTCAGTCTAACTACCTAAACTTGATGCCAATCTCCACAAACCATTCTATATTCATGAATGATTTGAAAGCAGATAAAATAACTGTAGTAACCTGAATCAAATTATTATACAATGAAGTGAATGGGAGGCAGTTTTACATGACGTGTTAACCAATTATAAACTATCAAGATAAAACTATGTAACTGTTTCGTGAATGAAATGTAAACCATTAGATAAAATCTCAAAAGTATTATAAAAATGCGATCACCGTCATTTTTGAAGTCTATAGGCTCTTTCCTTTGTGGAATCACATATAGGTGATCTTGTGAGATCAGATAGTTGTTTCTTGATAGTCTTACCAATGACTAGTCAGTAATGTTGGCAAAGAAAATTAATATGCAACAGACATTATGAAGATATTTTTTGATTCATCAAACAAGAGATTTTGTAGAAGCTGTATAATTTGAAGTCTATAGATCTTTCAGTTGGCACAATAAAAGCAATAAATTAGAATCTGAATAATTCACCCTTCTAGATAAAGAAGTAAAATTCTTCCAATTCTCTTCGCATTTCTGATGGGAATTTAGATTGTTGAATTGATGATGTACGATTAGTGGAATGTTTAGTTGTATTTCTAAATGAGTCCGATACTTAGATAATACATCTTATATATTAGACCCCTAAAGTGAAACAAACTTGTATAACTCAGAATCTACCCATCAACCATCTACTAGATCCTACGCCTAAGAAAAATGGCGAAAGATCAATTGATGCGACTACATGGTAAATAGATAATCATCAGGAACAATTTTTACAGAAATTATTGTGTATATTTTAGTTGATAATATATCAGACATTTTGTTTCCACTATTGTAATATTTCTTTATTTAGAACTTTCCGTTGTTATTATCACTTCCCATTCATGAACTGTTATTAATTAATTATCTACATTTTATACGTTTATCGATCATCATTTCCTGCGTTTGGTATCGATGTCATTATTCTGATGGGTTTGTTGTGTAGTCGGAGTTTGCATGTATATATACAAGTGGAAGCTTAAAGTATAGGATATATATAGATATATTTGGGACTTGAATTATCAATTTTGTATTATTTTTAATCCAGTTTGAGGAATATCAATATTGAATGAAACATTAAGACATCAAATAACAGTCCTATGTCATCGGTCACGGTATTGACTATGAGTAGATCATTACGTGTATTAGTTGGAATTCGGAATAAGACAAATACATTATCAATTAAGGTTTGAAGTGATAACACTCTGGTAGTGCGCAAATTAATGATTCTTGTTTCCTTGAAGCCCCATTGTTTCAAGTAGAAAAAAGTTCATTAAGTACATTAAGTATGATTACCTGATAGCCTGACTGTAATGTTCAATAATCAATTGTTTGAGGCTGATCACGTTTTATGTCATTATTTGTTTTTTCATTAGCTCCCTACATTCTAACTATTATTGCTTTAGAAGCAACTGTATGGCATAAAATAAAGTGTGCATAGTTTATTTAGTGTTAACCTTCTCTAACCCCCTTCTTTTTGTTGTGAAAAAAAACTACATACCAGTTGTCTAGGAGGAAGTCACTATATTTTCCCGGTTTTAGTTATATTACACTTTGATAGACCAGTTTCACACATTATAATCTCTATAAGAATAAAAATATTTAGACAATAAACATTATTTGGATAACATTAAAATACAAATATACTTAGTATTAGGAAGCACTTGTATATTCCCGTTGATTTGTTATAGACTGAAGCTGGTCAGTCATTGTTGTTATATGTGCATCCTGAGCGGATTGCCTCGATATAGCGATTTTTTCACAAGTATTATATAATTTGGTTTTTGGCTGGCAAGTGGAATCCAGGACGCGCGTTTCGTCCTATTCGGGACTCATCGGCTGGATGTACCTGCATCCGAATGTTAATGTTCACACTGTCTGGACTCAGTAGTCTAGTGGTGAACGCGATGGCGTTCGACACGAAACGGAGTGAGTTCGAATCCCAGTGTGAACATCAACATCGAGATGCAGGTACATCTAGCCGATGAGTCACAAATAGGACGAAACGCGCGTCCTGGATTCCACTTTCCAGTCACAATCCAAATTATACAAATATACTTAGTTTGATCAAGTATTATTGAAGTTGGATTGTGACTAACCAGTGAAATCTAAGACTCACATTTCGTACTATTTGGAACTCGTCGGTTTGATGTTCACACTGAGATCTGAACTCAGTTCATTTCGTGTTAAACAAGCTCATCCTAATTAATTTAATCAAGTTAACAACTACTTACTTACTTATTCTCGTTACTCCTCACTGAGGAGCATAGGCCAGTCACCAGGGTTCTCCATTTAACTCTATCCCGAGCAATCCTTTCCAATTGTTACCAGTCGCTGTTCATCCTTTTAATGTCTGCTTCCAATTCTCGACGCAGCGTGTTCTTTGACCTTCCTCTTTTCCGTTTCCTAACAGGATTCCATGTTAATGCTTGTCTCGTGATGCAGTCTGATGGTTTGCGTAATATATGTCCTATCCATTTCCGACGTCTTTTCCTAATTTCTTCATCAGCTGGAAGTTGATTTGTCCTTTTCTATAATAAGCTGTTGCTGATGATTTCCGGCCAACGGACATTCAGTATCTTGCATATCTTGCAGTCGTTTATAAATACTTGTATCCGTCTGATGATGTTTGCAGTAATTCTCCAAGTTTCAGCTCCATACAACAGGACTGTCTTCACGTTCGAATTGAACAGTCTGACTTTGAGGTTAGTTGATATTTATTTTGAGTCCCATATGATTTTCAACTGTAGAAATGCTGCTCTGGCTTTGCCAATCCTTGACTTTACATCTGTATCGGACCCTCCTTGTTTATCGATGATGCTCCCTAGATATGTGAAAGAATTCACTTCTTCCAGAGTTTTTCCATCAAGTTGAATTGTGTTGGTGCTCCCTGTGTTGTATTTGAGAATCTTGCTCTTACCCTTATGTATGTTGAAGCCTACTGATGCTGAAGTTGCTGCTACATTGGTTGTCTTCGCTTGCGTCTGTTGGTGTGTATGTGCTAGAATAGCTAGATCATCTGCGAAGTCCAAATCATCGAGTTGCATCCTACTTGTCCATTGAATTCCGTGCATCCCGTCAGATGTGGAGGTTTCCATGATCCAGTCTACCACTAGGAGGAAGAGAAAATGTGAGAGTAGGCAACCTTGTCTGACTCCGGTCCTCACTGGGGAGTGCATTTGTCAGTTGTCCTCAATGCACAATTTTGCACTGTGTTCCGTCGTAAGAGTTCCAAATGATGTTGACAAGTTTCTCTGGTAGGCCGTAGTGTCGAAGAAGTTTCCATAGTGTTCTCCTATCTACACTATCAAACGCCTTCTCATAATCAATGAAGTTGATGTACAGGGGCGAGTTCCATTCAATTGATTGTTCAACGATGATCTGTAGTGTTACGATTTGGTCTGTGCACAACTACTGCTAAATTTCAATTATACACAAATAATCTTACCCCGACCCCTACCTCCCCTACTGACATTTCTATATGAAATTCATTTATCCTTTGAAGATGATGTATTATGCATAATATAAGTAATACACATTAATATAGAAATCATAATAATCATTGTCTATATTATGTAATTCTTTCTTTCTTTTTTTTTTTTACAAATCTCATTAAAATAACAGTAAAATAAGTTTCATTTTATACAATAAAATTATTATTTTATACAAAAAGAATATTTCTATGTTTCTATGTATCTATGTTTGTTTTTTTTTCTTTTGCTTTAGGTATCTTGGTGAATTATAAAACAAACTGTCAACATATAGAAGTTAGTCATTTTTGTTTAAATTTTATCTTTTTCAAACTGTTAATAATAAAACATAATGAATAGTAAAGTAAACAAAAATGAAATCTTACATGTTTCTTTGTTAGTAGTATTGAAATAAGTAGTATAATAACATCATTATATATAAATGCATTGATTTGTATTGTAAATTATACAAAAAAGAAAAAAAACGAATAGAATGGTATAATCTGTGTATATTTGTTGTGAAAGATGGAAAGAAGAGTAGATAAAGGAAGGATAACATCTATTATTTCAATGATGAAATATATCTATGTATATAGGTATACTTTAATAAGCAATTGATTTATAACCTAAAAAATAAGAATGAGGCACAAAGTGAATGGAATAGACAATTACATAACAATATACAAAGACTTAATATAATGAATATTATAAAACACACAATCAAGAATTACATAATATCTAGCAGAGTAAATGAATGCTGATAAGTGTATTTAAAGTATAGAGATTGAATAACAAGGATTATTATCACTACTACTACTACTACTACTACTACTACTACTACTACTACTATAATAATAACAATAATTAAAACAATGAAATGTTACATTTTCTTAGTTTATCTTAATTTAAAGACAATGAAGACAAAAATTAATATTGAATAGATTTAACTTATTTATTCACTAGCATTTCGATAATGTACTTCTTTACAAACTGAAATATTTCAAAGAATTATGAAGATATAAAATAAACTTAAATCTTAAAATTCTTAATTTTGATTTATTAATTATTCCATGGTAGACATTTCACAATAGTCTATATTGAATAATTCAATCTTTTCTAAAATGAAATTCATATTCATATTATTATAGTATTTGTAATATTATGAATAATCTAACATTCTTCATAAAATTACTTATAGTATTAGTTAGTAGTAGCAAATAGTAGTATTAGTAGTATAATTTAGTATTCAATGAAATAACACATACCACTTTATTTAAAATCATCTGAAAGCTGACAATGAACACAATTCATTTGATTGTTTAGATGATGATGATGATCACCATGGTAATAATAATAATAATGGAAAGTGTACATGGAATAATTTACAGTTTAATAACATTCTCTTCAATAAAGTTTTAGATTACGTAAGAAGAAAGCAAGAAAATTAGAAACAAAAGATAATAAGAATGTACAAATCGATATATAAATATGAAAATGTCACGCATTCATTTTATTCATTATGAAGTTATCTTGAATCTATGTAAAATAATGTATTCTATGAATTGTTCAACATTTCATTAAATAATCATATTAAATAATGTTTCTTTTTATGATTAAAATGATATTCCATCACTACCCACCACTGTTTACTCCACTACCACCGGAACTTGTACTTGCACCTATGCCACCAAGACGTTTTGTTGGACTAAATTCAATTGGATGCAATCCTGTATTATTACTGTGACTATGATTATTGTTATGTATATTGTTTTGGTTGGCGTTGACGTTACGTTGATGTGTTGGTGAATGTAAATTATCGAATTTCATTGATAAATTGCTTGAGATTACATTGTTCGAATGATTGTGATTGTGACTACTACTAATATTACTAATACTGTTAGTAGTATCATTATTACTAATATTAGGATTATTTTGATGATGATGATGGTGATGGTGAGTAGAAATGCAAATATTTGTTTGTGGTGATGGCATTGCTCTTAATATACGTGATATTATTAACACAAGTTCAGCAAATGTCGGTCTATGCACACCTTCGAAATTCCAACACTGTTGCATAACACTATAGATTGATTCAGGACATCGACTAGGTCGAGATAAACGTAGACCTTGATCTAGCATTGCTAATATTTGTGCACCTTTCATATCCTAATTAAAAATACATAAATAAATATTAATTAAATCATTTTAAGGTAAATCTAGAATATGTCAAACAGTCGATGAGGCTGTGAATCTTCATCGACTGAGGTGGTTGGGACATGTGTTGCGTATGCCCAACCACCGTCTGCCTCGATGCGAATTGCTGGTTGATATAAGAACAGGATGAAGGAGTGTTAGAGGTAGCCAAACTAGAGCATGGCGTCAGTCCATGAAGTCACTGACTACCGATTTGAGTCGTGTCGGTAGCTACAGACTACCTGGATGGAGTCCTCACGATTGTCGTAACCAGTGGCTAGAAACGCTGACTGATATGGCCCAGAATCGGTCACAATGGCTCAGATGCATTCACACTCCTTGTTACTATTATTATTATATTTTATTGAAGTAACTTCTATTAATGGTGGTGGTGTTAATCGTGCGGTGCCATGGTGGTATGGCAACTTGAACCGATGCTCACATGTGCCAGGTTCTATGTTGATTACCCATACAAAAGAAACGATTGATAAAATAGAGTTATTAAATGCAGTAATAGACTATGCGAAACCTACCACTTGAAGTTTTTTGACATGACACATTAGAATATTCAATTCACTATGAAGCAAAAATGTTTAATAAGTTCCATCTACTTGATATCGCAATACATCGAAGGAAAGATAATGTCGTTCAACGTTCATTTTATTACAAGAACACATAAAAGAAAGTTTGTTTGAATATTAATAGCTACGGTTCTACCAGTTACAAAACGAACTCTATTGTACAAAACAGAATGAATATGTACTGAAGATATACATGAAAAAGAACTAAAGAATGTTAAGAAACGCCAATACAACAGTGAATATCCATAGGGATTCATTGATAAATACGAGAAAGTAATGATAAAACACAAGTGAAGACTACTGTGAAAAATACTTCTTCAACTCCAATTCAATGGTAATGATATTGCAGAAACAAACAATAAACGGCTAAATACTTTACTATCTGGAAGTTCTGTGAAGCCAAGCTGGTCGTTTTGTATAAAGCAACTTGTTCTATAATGCAGTCAAAAACTATAGGTATTCTTCTATGTAACCACCAACTGCCTTTATAAATTTACATATCGGCAATCAATTACGCTGGTAGCCATAAAAGAAGAGCTAACCTTCGATTCCAAGAGCACACACCTGAAAGTTCCTAGTCAAGTGCACTAAAAACATAGAGTATTGCTATTGCGAGATATCTTATTGAAAAGAGAACATTTTTTTAACTGACTAATCTCAACTCATGTTAGTCTTAGTCGACAGTAAATTTTTATTCAGCTATTCTATTACGTGTCCCTATGATATTTGGTACTAATTTGGTATTCTATAGTCACCAATTATGTATTATATTTATTTGCACCATATTTTGACCTTTCTAATTCCGTTTATGGTTTTTACTACAGATTAGTTTCGGTTGGATATAAGTGAAAACCAGAGAGCATTGGATACTCGATTCATCTGAGTACGAGAATTCACAATGGATCAATGATCTATGACCCCACTAGGGATCAAATAGAGAACTATCAGGTTTTGTGGAGAGCGCATAACTAAAACCATCACTACTATGGCATCAGCTTGTAGGTTTCCCACTTTAATTAATTTGCAATAAAACGCCACGATCGTAGCTTGATGGTGTTAAAAAAGAGCCGGTAGTAAGAAAACATGAGAAAAATCAATCATGGTATTCATGAACAACAGACCAAATGACTTAGCAAAAGACAAAGTAAGAGGTAAGAAGTTCCTTTCTTATGCATTAAGTCGGTAACGAGTCACTAAGAATTGTCTTTTTGATCACAGATATCGCATTCAACAAATTGTAGAGCCAATAGCTAACCATTTAAAAAAACATAATCTTAGCATACAGAAGACACTTGTATGCCCTTTCTCTCTGCAATAGCCATCAACTTTCACTGAATTGTCAATTCTTAGTTCTTGTTTATTCTTATTATTTATTTTATTTTATTACTATAAAATCATTTTTACCAGTCAACGGATATTTGCTACATTTGCTTTTCGTTTTTCTCGCTATCCAAGTAAGTACCGGATTTCTATATCATCATTTTGTTTTAATAGATTACACCTTTTTATACAAAAATGTTGAATTGTTTGAGTTGAGTTGTGGCTAGCAAGCGAAATCCAGCATACGCGCTTTGTCCTATTTGCGACTCGTCAGCGTTTATCACGAAAAGAACCAGATTCAAGTCCCGGTGTGAAGATTAACATTAGAATGTAGGTACGTCCAAATGACAAGTTCCAAATAAGACGAAACGTATGTTCGAGATCCTGCTTGCCCATCACAATCCAGCTCAAACAATACATGTGAACTATTGATATATCAAGGTAATCCACCCAGAATGCCCATGTGGTTACAGAGACTGACCAACTTTAGTCCATAATAAATCAACGGGAAGATCCAAATACATTCTAAGAAAGTGTTGAATGTCGGTAAAAGAGATAAGATTAAAAAAGATCAGATAGATAAAGATGCGAACATGATGCGAACTCACTCTATATGGTCGTTCTCCATAAGAATAAACTTCCCACAAAGTTATACCATAACTCCATACATCGGATTTTGAATCAAAACGAAAATAATATATACATTCTGGTGCATACCATTTTAAAGGCCATTTCCCAGCGGTCGCTGCCTGTAAAATAAATAAAAGTAGAACGTAAAAATTGTTGTATGATAAAACAAAATATTCTGCCAATCATTGGAGTTTCAGGTTTTAACATTCCTTTGGTTGAAATAATCTAAGACATCTTGAATATTCACTAAATGTTTATTATAATAGTCACGGATTGATCTACGTTAGATATCATTAGAAATCAGAGAGTACTGAAGCGATCTCCATCAAACGTTTTCAAAATAACGAGAGTAATCAGCTTACTAATCAAAACCTTTAGAGTCTAACAATGAGAAATCCTATGCTAGGTTGAAATAGTTGTCTAGTTCACCCTGGTTTGCAATCGCACCCAACCAAGATTAATCTGTGACAAGTACATGAGAAAAAATTAAGACAAAGTTTTTACAAAACCATTTCAACTTCATTAAATACGTCAAATCCGATATATTCGATCATTTCCTATTCAATTAATGACTATGAACTATACATCAAAGCATAATTTACATTGAACACTTCGTTTTTATAGGTATTTTCGTCCAACAAAGAAGGAAAATATTTACAAAACTTGGGCGCCGAGTGTATGTAAGACATATGAAGAAGCTCGGACCAGATTGCCCGAACGAAACGTTGGAATTTTTTCTTTAATTTCATCCGCTGAGGTTATTTACAAATACATTCTATTCATATGACTTCATTTTTAGTTTTAGAATATTCAATTGTGTTATACTTAACAAAGACGATTGTAGATAACTTTAGTTATTACAATATCCAGTACTAGCATATTAAGTAAATAAACAAATAACAACGTCGAAAGGATTACAATTAATGAATATTCAATACGCATCTAAGATATACTGATTATTTTGTTTTAATGAATGCAATTTTGTTAATGTACTGTATGTTTTAAAATACAAAATGTGGCATACTACTTGTCAACAGATAGTAATTAAAAATAAATGAATGAACAATAACAGAAAAAGTGTTGACAACAGCTGACAGAACAAGTTATTAGTAATCTGTGATGATCATATCCATCTGAAGATTGTAGTTATGATAAAATTTTATAGAATAATAACGTCATGATAGAATTATTTAAGTTACATAATATAATTTTGCTTATAACATAAAATGTTAACATACCCGATAATAATCACTACCAAAATTTAACGCTTTACTCATTCCAAAATCACTAATCTTAGCAAAATGACGTGTAACCAGTAAAACATTACGAGCAGCTAAATCACGATGAACAAATTTACATGATTCCAAATAAGCCATACCTAATGCAACTTGATGCATTAATTCAGTTAGTGTATGCACACTGACATCACTAAATATATTAATAGAATAAGAAAAAAAGAAATTACAATAATGAAGGAATACTATGAAGTGGTTCGTTAGTAGGTTGCAACACTTCATTTTATAGTTAACAGGTTACATGTCCGAATTATATTGTGCTTCCTTAAGTTAAAGTAACCGAATAGCTTTCTCTAACATGCACATGTGTTCGTGTAGTCATGAAGACAAATACATGGAGCAGTAATTGATTGTTTAGTTGTATAAATTGTAACTAAGTGATACTGTAGTAGTGACAGTGTTTCATTCATGAAGTCTTCGTTTCCATTCACTTATTTTTCAAACTTTGCGCTGTGTTATATGATTTTGTGAAGGTTTGTAAATGTAAAACTACACATCACCAGTTGATCATAGTCAGAAACACATAAAAAAGTATAAGTCAATATGTAGCTGTTTCACCTTAGTATGAAACTCCTCAGGAGCGCGCATCTATGACTTTATTATATGCGGAACCTATAGCGTTCAGGCTTTAAGATGAGCGCCGAATTTTCAGACAACTGATTTTACAGTAATTGGTTTTTGCATTCCTAAATCTACTCAATTTGCAATATATTCAATGACTTTAGTTACCCTCCCCTTCAATAAGTGACATAAGCAGGAATGGAAAGATCTATTTTACAATGCAATAAAATAGTCGAAGATTCTGATTGTAATGCTAATAAAGTTGAATGCTGTTGATGCATATCAGGTTGGACGTTGTTTGTTCTTTTAAGATGCACACATAGGTTGGAATCATCAAAAGCAGATGTGTTTTAAATGATCTATCAGCATATAAATAAAGGCACTAGTTAAACAGTTGTGGACACTGAGATGCTCGAAAAAGATTATTTGCCATCTGGTTCTATGAACTGTTTCTATTGACTTTGTATATTTTGTCAGTTGTTATATCAGTGGTAAGATCGAATTTATAATATTAAAATATATGATGGTCTCCCTTTTTAATGGTCACCAATGCTGATACACTCTCTTTTAATTATCATACTAATTAACGTTTGCCATTATTGATTCAACGTTACCTACTTTGGAGACGTCCAATACTAACAAACGAGTATCTTATCAGTACTCCTTGATTGACACTCTAAATTTATATCACATTATCTTTGTAAATGTTTCTTCATAGTTTTCAGGAGATTTATGATCATATTGCATGGCATTATCTGGAGAACTATAGAAAGTCATTTAGGCATCCCTTTGTATGTTTAGGATACTGTTATAAAGCTACAGTATCGGTGATTCTTAACTCACATTATTCAAACTATCATATTCAATAGAGTTTTATACCTGAAACGAAGGCTTTTATTTCAGGTAAATGCTTTTGGAATGTGTTCACAGTCTCTGAACTGGTTGATTTTTTATTGTTGTGCTTTCATCACATCATTTGTGTCTACTTGATATGTGAAAATAGGTTTTTTAATTATTCCTTATTCAACAATACAAAAGCTAGACCATTCATATGTTCAGAGATCCATTCAGTAAACTAATCAATCAGAACATAAAGTAACATGAAATTAAAACATTTGAAGACAACTGGGCGAAAATAAGGTCATCAGAACAAACTTATTTAATATTTGTGGAATAATAAATTAAAAGATTAATTAGATTTTACTATAAGTGGGAAATATTATAGAAATCACCAAAATGACCTTGAAACCATTAGGAATAAATACCAACCACACTTCATGTCAATCACTACATTCCATCCGAAACAATTTGAAAGGCATAATACCAACACTAGCTAAAGTTAATGTCCCCTCCTCTCTTCACTTACACATAAGCAAACATAGGTTAACAATGTAGTGACTTATTATGTTATCATTAGTATCAATGTACATCGACTACAATAAACGTGAATATGATTCGGAAATTCTGGTCGAAATTCTGGTTCAACGAACTTTCTCGAACATAGTATTCAGTTTAGTTGGCGATAAAAAAAACACATCAACATACATTTAATAGTACATAGAATAAAGTCAGTAAATCACGTAATCACAGGTTAATCAAATAAGGATGACCAACAGGAATGTAAGGACAAATAAAGACAATAAAATCAACAAAGACAACCAGTCAATTACAGACTGATTTTACACGGGTGGATTAACTGAAAATCTTACTGCTACACTCTATAGGACCTGACGATATTTTTGCAAAATGATTATGATGGCTTCATCTTTCAATCACCCCTATAAAAATATGCAGTAATAAGCTAAGAGTTCATTTTTTTTGCTATAATCTTACCAAATTGTCATAATGTGATTAATACTGCATACTAAAAGTTGTGTGAATGGACAACAATGAACAGCTAACGATAAAAGCTACAGAACGCAAACAGAATAGATACGAGACAAGAAGAGAAGTAGAAAAAGGCAGTACAGAAGTAACCTAACGGGGAAGGGACGAGTGAAGAACATAATAATTCGTAAGTAGATCGATGAACATAATGTATACATTATTTATCTCTTTCTTTAATTTTGTTCCTTCTTCTCAATTGATCGTTCTTCACAAAATGATTATCAGTTGACATCATAATTCAGCTTTTTTTTTATTAGGTAAAACAAAGTATTATACTACGAATTTAAGAAGACTATGTAAATGTTTCTCAACTTACGGGCGTTTTTTTAAATATTTATTAATTGGACCTAATGGCGCCAATTCAAGGACAAGCATAAATTGTTCTTCTTTACATACACCTTTTTTAATTGAAAAAAAAAGCAAGGAAAGGAGAGAATTACACACAATAGAATGAAAAAAATTCATGACAGAAATAAAATGAATTATGCATTTCAATATAAAATCACATTACTTCAACACTAAATAACAATAGAATGATTACATAGAGATTCAGCAATTTAAATATGTTTGTTTATGTGTATGTACTTGCTGTTGACGTGTTGAATTGGTAAGAAGACCAATAGCAGATGATACTTTTAAATATTGACTAGCAAGAGGTAAGAGTTTCAAGATGATTCATTAGTGAAGTGTCTCTTCTGGTGTTCAATATTTGTATTCAACTCTTTCAATATGATAGTACTTGTCTTATTTTAGTAAATTAGTATAGTTTCCATAGTTGTTTAATTGTCTGATAACTTATTTCCATGTTCTAGTGTACTTAGAGCTAAATTAATTATTCATTTGAAAATAGTGAGGAAGTCAGGATAGTACAAATCCATACAGATAAAAATACATAATAGTTTCAACCTTAAAGTTTTGTAGACGAAATGAAAAAAAAAACAGAATAGTAGTTCAGTACATTATATCCAATTGATCCATCATGTGACTTCCTTTGGAACCTTGAATAACATCAATATAGAAATCTTATTATCTATGATAATATTCAATGAAATCTGAAGAAAAAAATGAATGACTTGTAATACACTGTTTAGCATTTGAGTTTCATCAGTGTATATAAGTGCCTTGAAATGAAAGTAAAAACCACTATAATCAACACGATAAGTACATTAAAGTAGTTTAATTAAGTTGGATTGTGACTGGCAAGCGGAATCCAAGACGCGCGTTTCGTCCTATTTGGAACTCATTGGCTGGATGTACTAGCATCCCAATGTTGATATTCACACTGGGATTTGAACTAAGTAGATTAATTTGTAGTTGATTAGCGAAGCAAATTATTGAGTTTTCAGATTCGAATTCAATACAATTGTTCACAATTTACGATCTAGAATTAAGTGACTACTTTACGTTAATCTCTCAACAAAGCTTAATATCAAAACAGTATGAATTGATCAATAAGAAATTCTATTTAACTTTAGCTTCGTGTAAGTTAGCATTCATCGATATTGCGTATTTGTCATCTTGAAAGAACTGATATTCCATTCTGTCGTATGCAAACCTTGATCACTTAACAATTCACTAGCTATATATATATATATATATATATATAATAAACCTTGAAGATAAGAAACATAGCAACTATTTTTAAGCATAACTAAAGATACATATAAAACTTAATTGATTGAATATTCCTTAATTTCAACTTACCAATTAATCTTACTATATGCCGATGTTTTAATTGAGCCATTGTACGTGCTTCAGCAAGAATTTCCCGCTATTTTATTTTTCAATATTTAAACAAGATAATTAGTTAATATGAAATCAAAAAACAAACAAGAGTAAACGAAATAATGATTTTAGCCAAAAAGACGACGTAATTTCTCCAAACTTTAGATGGATTATCATCATCAGCAACAACGTAGAACCGGGCATATACGACCGCAGGTACAAGTTGCCATACCACATTAGCATTAGATAGATAAACTACATTGGAATCACTTACAAATATAAAGAAAATTGATCAAAAGTCAGTTAGTTTGTAACTGTTTCTTTTTGGAAAAGATGACACTTTATTGTAAGATCATTTTTAAAACCCAATTTGTACTAATTCAAATCAGATAGCAAAATGATTTTGAAACAAGTACTTCAACGACGATGTAATCACTTCTTTATGATAAATTAAATAATTACACCTTAGTAATTTAGTATATACACTTTAATTTTCATTGGTTGATCATTGTGTAGTGACCAATTTGATGTTCACCAAATCTTTTATAGTGCTGATAGAATTTTATAGATCAAGTCAAAATGTAGCCACTAGTCTACGTTACTGAATATGACTGATACTATGTAGAGATGGAAGGTGGTTTGGGGAAGGGTTAGTCGGTGTATGAATAGCTCAGTGGTAATAATCACAGACTGTGATATTGGGTGAAAATCGATCGGATCGGTAGGGAGCATAAGTTGCCTCACAGATTGCAGATGTTGTTGATTTAGTTGTTGATTTAGTATTAAATAACACGAAACTTAGATCCGGGATTTCTTATCGACTAACCTTCCTCCACACCACCTTATACAGTCTAGTGTTATTTAAAATATAAAACGCTAGTCTCTTACTATTTCAGACCCATCTGTCAGATGTACCACAGCTTTCAGAGTTTTGATATTTACACTGCGACTAAAACATGATACCTTTCGCTTTAAATATTTATGTGTTATCAATTTGGCTTATGAGCCAGGATAGCCAATCACTCGTTTGATGGGTATGTAGGTATTATTACTGGTTTATAGTTACCTTCTGTACGTGTTAAGGATTGAAGTTAACCATTTTCTGCTGCCTTATAGGTATTCTGAGAGGATTACCTCAAAGTAGCATTAAGTTAATACTAGTAATTCAGTACTTGTTTAACAGGTGTTTGGCTATCTGAACTCGACGCTATACAAGGTATAAGGTTAGAATTTAAGAAGAAAAGTACTACAATCAAATTTCATGTTGAAGAGAAGTACTACAATGTTCAGCTACGATACATGTCGTTGATTACACTGATTAGTACATATCAAATATCCTGTGTGCTGAATACAAATAACATTAAATTGCAAATCATTATTAATCAAGTTGCATTATTCTATGTATGAAACAATAATCAAGTTTAGCTTGATCCAGTTGATAAATCACAAATAGGATAAAATATATATTCACTATCAGCCATCAACTACAAAACAAAGTCAGGTATCTATATCATTTCATCTATTCAGGAAGTGTATACATTCACAAAGTGAATGATCATTTCAGTTAAGAGTGTATTTATCTATGTAACGACAAGAATGAAATATATACCATCCCATTATCATTGAGTGTATATTGAATACTTATATTCATTTACTGACAAAAAATATTCCAGTGAAAAGTCAGTATTCAATATGTGTTTTATCTCTCATATTTTCCCAATGTAATTTGACTGTACAAAAAGACAGTAGAATAATTTGTCGATGGATAGTATATTATGCTTTCCCATTAGATTGATTCTGATGATAATAATAATAATAATAACGATGACAATCAGTGATTATCAATATCCATTTAATTCTCATTAATTACCGATCATTGTGTGATTTTCGCACTCAGCAACCAATCAACTATTTCCACTACATTCTGATATCATCGTTAATATCGTTTTATTGAATACGGAAATAATTAGAACACATGCCAACAACATCTATAATCAATATATTCAGGTATATGAATATATGCATATATGTACATGTTGACTAAATTTACCTTGTCTACAATTTAGTTTTAAGATATACTAAGTGTTTTAACAAAGGAAATTGATAGCTAAATGAAAGTAAAATATTGAAGAAGAGAAAATGGTAAACAGAACAAATAGGAAAATGGTGGGAGAAAATAGAAATGACATGGAAGAGAAAAATATCCAGTAATTAGATACTAACGAAGCACGTATGCTACGAAACAGCAATGTAACACTAGCAATATAATAAAGGCCATAAATGAGATTTATTCGATTGTTTGTTTCCTTTTCATAATTCATTCCTTTACTCATTCTCAATTTTTCATTCTTTAATCTGTTTTAATTTAATTCTCTAAGATAGAAATTATACTATGAAATGAATATCTCCATTCATCATTATCATTACTGAATCGATATTCTGACTTTATTAATCTTATTTTTCTATTTAGTTTAATTAATTTTGTTATATTTTATCAGCAGTCAGCCATGTACAGTGTAGATCCCGGCACATATGTGCATTGACTTAAGTTCTAACACCACAAAATGAACACCGAAGCAGTAGAAATTGTAGTTACACTAGTGGAAGTAAGAAAGGTTAGACATATAGAAAATGATTCAAATGGAAAGAATTAATTCATAGAAAGAATATATGCAGAAATTGTAAAGCTCAGAATTTAAGGGAGCACATACCTGCACCATTGTGACCCATAATCAACTATGTCACTTAATCTCCAAGCACTGATTATGACGACTGTACTTACCCTAAACAGATAACATGAAACTACTAGCATTGCTCAAGCTAAAGGTCAATGACTATATGAATTTAATTTAGTCATCCTTAGTTTTCTCCCATACCATACTTATACATATTTTATCCACTAATCATGAGTTGAGACAAATCTGGGGTGGGACGGCTGTCACCAGTGACATAAGCTGAACATCACATTGTATCACAGATTCACAGAAATGAGGATCCTACCATTAGACACAGACTGATCTAGTTTTGCTGGTGGTTGAGGGCCTGAGTTAGATCTACGATGGAGTCGTAGGAGTCTACTAGTGATGAATGACATACTTCCGCAGAACAGCCGTTTATTACTCACTGGTCTTCAATACTTCCCAGTTGTGATTAATCAGTAGCGAATATAAACAACATATGTATGTACATCAAAAGTTTATCTGCTTGCATATCTAGGTTTCCAAAGCTAAACTGTTGAAATATTCTGGGTACAGGGTAAGCGGCTAAGCGAATTAGTGTTATTAAATACTTTGGTTGTAGAAATGAAAAGACGGTTACTGTATTAGTTACTCAATGATGGGCTGTTGTTTACAAATTACTGTTGTCTTTTTAGATTACAAAAATAACAAACTTTACACTCAAATAAGTATTTGCGATGAGATATAACTCACTTCACCAGAATTGACAATTTGATTTGGTTTCAATGTTTTAACTGCAACAGGTACTTCTTGACCTGAAGGTGTACGATACAAACCTTTGACAACATGACCAAAATTTCCTCCACCTAGTCAGTGAATAGAATGAAAATAATAGAAGAAAAAATCTCCATATAATTTTGGTTTAATGTGATTAGATAAAGTATTAAGTAATGAAATAAAAATGTGTTATATAGTATCTACTTTGTTACAGTCTCCTAAAAGAAAAGTAACTACTTTGATTGATACCAATAAATAACTAAGGGCATTTATTGTTTAGTGTTGTGGAGATTGTTAAATGTGAACACATCATGAATTTGATCTGCGTTAGATAACCAACGAATAGAAGAAGATGAGTTTGAACAAAAAATACATATCAATATAAGACCTTAAAGTAATGCACAACACACGCCCCTCCCAGTGATTACGTTTAAAATATTGAAGCTTCATAATAAACGTTTAAGCCTTAAACTGCTGAGCTGACATCCATAGGTTAGTATTTTACTTCGTGGTATATATATTGTGTAACCTGATCTATTGTCACTTATGTGTACCTGCCAAAAATCCAATGAGCTTCATTCATCTATTCTTTACAATGTAGCTCCGGAAATTTGACCAAAGTTTAATCGTGAGCTCATGTTTCCAGTGACTAATATGCTTAAAATATAGCTTCAGAAGTAAAAAATTTTGTTTACATCTATCACCTCTCAATACATATTTATGGTTCAAGGTAGAAGAAATCTAGATGGCTAGGAAACGTTACAAGTCAGAAATCCAGACCTTTTATTATATATATATATATATATATATATATATATATATATATATATATATATATATATATATATATATATATATATATATATATGTAATCAGATGATATTTAAACCTACCTAATCGTTCCTTAAGTGTTACTGTCTGTGAATTTAATAGAAAATTAGATGGTGGTAATTCGTCATATATCAGCTGAGCATTCTCTGGACTTATTGCATTTGCCCATGCACTACGATTTGACTGAGTTTCCATTGGTCCGTTAGTGATAGTAGTCGTACTATTATTAGTTATTGAATGATGATGACAAGTAGTTGTTGAACAAAGTATTTCGTTATTATCTGTACAATTTGCTTTATTCAACTGACTTGAATTACCTAGTGAGGAAGTGCGACGCGTCAATGTTGGACTAATCAATGGTAAAAATGGATTATTGCCAATAAACGTCGATAAATTCGTATTAGTTGGCGTTAAACCAGAACTTCCACCACCACCACAACTACCTCCACTGCTGCCACCACAACCACCAAATGAGCCGCCACTACTTGATGTACTCTGTGCATGATCTGAAATAATTTGGAAAATATGGAAATTGAAAACAAAAGATTTATGTAAATGATGACAATTCTAACAACCATTATTGAACACAACAATTGGACACTGACCAATTATAAACAGATTATTACTTGTAATGAAACACATCGAGGATGATTAAAGTTTTAGAAGAGTTTTACTGAAGATTTCTATTAATTTCATATTACCGCCGTCCTAACTTCTCATTCTGCCCACTTACTGTTCATAAGATGAATCTAATTATTTCATACTTACTAACTCATTTTTCTAAGATGAATAGCTTTGTTTTGCATTGATACTACTATCTTAATTGGTCTTCTGTGTAGTATATGAATGAATGTAGTATATGAATGCAATAAGTAGTCATGATCATCTATTCTGGATTAGTTGGCTTAGTACCAATTGTTCTTCTTATTTCGGCTTAGACATTAGTAATATTGGAACGGAATACTTAGTCATAAACAAAAGTTGCGTATCACTCGGTCACCTATTGACGTCGTGAGTCAGTTTGCTAGCCCACGTTTCCATATTTCGTAACAGTCCAACTCAAGAACGTGTCACCTGATACTTCAGTTACTTTCTACACAGTTAGTGAGTGAGTGCTGTATATTGAATCTTATTTTAAGCTGAAACATTCACTATTTTACATTATTCTTCAACACGCCAAATTGTTTTACTCTAATATGTTTATAACAGACAGTTGTGGGTAATCCCGGAAGATTGAAATGTAATCTTTAACGAAAATTACACTCTAGCGCTCATCACTTAAGTAAACGGACAAAAAATGATTAAGAATGTTGAATAGAAGGCACATTTAGTGAACAGTTTGAGATGATTGAAAACAATACTGGTCAATTGACGATATAATTAACAACGTATTACGATTAGTATTCATTTGGGTAAAACAAAACTACTAATTGTATTATTCTTCATTTAAACTGCTTGCATTCGTCAAAAACTTATCTCATTTGGAAAAATGTCTTTTTTTATTCGCGATATGCATTTACAACTGTACAATGAATCAACATTAGGAATATCGGATTTAGCTGCGAACACTTAACTGTTTGAATCAGTAGTTAACTGTTCACTGCTAAACCTTATAGTCCTGGGCTTGATTTACAGTAATATAATGAATAAGCATTGTGATTAAGGATTTTCATACTAGAACAAAACAGCTATTCAGTACTTCCTAGTTTTCAATAGTACATAAGTGTGATGATTATTTAACGAAAATATGTAAAAAAAAAGATTAAACTAAATCTCTATAAAAGCACGTTATATTATGAAACTTCATTCATTTAGACTAACAACATTATTATGTATACTTTATGCATATAATACATTCATCATTAGAGTAGATAAAAACATATAGAGAACTATATTTAAGTTGGATTGTGACTGGCAAGTGGAATCCAGGACGCGCTTTTAGTCCTATTCAGGACTCATCGGCTGGATGTACCTGCATCCCAATATTGATGTTCACATTGGGATTCAAACTCAGTCCGGTTCATGCCAAACGCCACCGCGTTTACTACTAGGCTACTGTGTCCAGACAGTAACATTTGTGCAACGGGCATATATATGTAATTAGGATTAGCCTGTATTTTCCCGTTGATTTGTAATGGACTGAAACTGGTGAGTCTCTATTGCCATATGTGCATCCTGAGCGGACTGCCTCGTTGCACAAGTGTTACTGTCTGAACACAGTAGCCTAGTAGTAAACGCGGTGGCGTTTGGCATGAACCGGACTGAGTTTGAATCCCAATGTGAACATCAATATTGGGATGCAGGTACATCCAGCCGATGAGTCCCAAATAGGACGAAACGCACGTCCTGAATTCCACTTGCCAGTCACAATCTAACTTAAATATATAACTTGTGTAATAACACTATATCGAGGCAATCCGCACAGGATGCACATATGGCAACAGAGACTGACTAGTTTCAATCCATTATAAATCAATGGGAAAATACAAACTTATCTTAATTACATATACAGAACTAGTTTAATAATACTACCAATAACAACAACAATAATAATAATAATAATACTAGTGATATACAAGGAAATTAGAGAACAGCTGTATTCATTTCATATACATGACATGAAGGTCATTTGTTGAAAATTCTAGAACATATGGTTATTGTATAGTCATTTTTGTTTATATTTTTTAGTATCATAGAAATAATCATAATTAAGATAAAAATAATAAATATCAATTATATAAAGATAAATAAGAAGAATGAATAAAATTTTCTAAACGTTTATAATTCAAGAAGAAGATGATGAAGGAGAAGAATGGCAATAATATTTATTATTATTATTGTATATTTAAGAGGACATTTGAAATGATACATTAGGAATCGACCTTAGTTAAACAGTCAATGATCATTTCAAATTCAGTAGTTTATACAGAATTCATTAGTATAAAACGTTATGTATTCATTAGTGATTGATTTTAGAAGGTAATTCCAATTCTTCTGTAAGGAATCATCCTAAATAGAGTTAAACTGTATTATGTGATGTAATTACCTATCAGAAGAGATGCCTGATGGCTAATTAGTTTGATACATTGACTGAAATTAGAAATTTATGTAGCTTACTGAGAAACCTGAAGGTTATGAGTTTAATGACAAGAAGGAACATTGATCAGCATTATTAAAGTAGCTCCTATTAAGACGAAATAACTATTTAGTGATCTCTAGTTTTCAGTAGTTGTTTAACTAAAATCAGTCTGTGTGATATGAAACTCTAGAGATTTAATTGGCGTTAAGTGATTAATATGTACCTGTTTTAAGATATAATAGTGTATAGTTGATTTTAAACAACAACATTGTCCAATACAACAACGTCATCGAGTTATAAAATGTGAACTTGTATGAAACACTTAATTTTCCTGATTATAATAATATTATGTGCATTAATTACATTCCCGAATAAAACAAAGTAATTATGTCATATCTTTCTATAAATCAACTATATTAAGGTTAGTTCTCTGATTAAAATAACATTAATGACAACTTCAACCAGATAGTTTGCTTTCATTTTAATGGCTTAGACCAATGTTAGGCGAATTCGTTAAGTGATGACAAATTTTACTTTGGTTTGTCCAGGCATTTTTCTAACCTATTCTTGTGTTAGCCAACATCGCTTTCCGTGAAAGGAAGTGATTTAACACAGGTAATGTATGTTTCAATCACGACAGTCAGTAAAGGTCCATTCCATACTTACGATGAAGTGATAAACTACTTACCTTTAGATTGATTTTACATAAAGTTTTAAAATCCATTTTTGCTTTAATCCATCAAATGACGCCTGTCATTCCTCATGGAGCATAGTCTGCCAACTAGCATTTTCTAGTTTAATTAAATTTACTGAATAATTTTGAAAATTATCATAAAAATGTTCTGAAAGTTCACTGTGTGGATCTCCGTAAACTATGTCATTTGATATTCACTTAGTCAATGAGTACTGCATACACTCTAGTTTCTACTATGAACATGTTCCTTTATTAATCTTGTCAAGCTGAATTCCAATAACATGCTTAAAGAAGTTAACCGTTGATAACTCACAACGTACAAATGAAATCTTTATTATAGATGATGCTCTAATACACAGAATTCATCTATTAAATGAACAATAAATTGACAGAAATTGTTGGATCCAACACCTTCTCTAAATAATAAAAACGTTGTAACCAATCTACGTTATGTTTTTTTAATTGTAATTAAGTTGTTGTGTTTTTATGGAGATTGATTTTCAATTTATTATTTGTATTCTTCACAGGTTGATCCCAACTGGATACCGTTTAAAACCTGTTTCAACGGCACTAAATCCCGAGATTAATGTGTGTCGAATACAAACAACAAATTTACTTATAAACTAGCTTCGATTAAATGTAAACAGAGTAAATTGGTTAGTAGTTTTCAGTGTGGATTTTACCAGATACAAACATGAATACAATAGACATCACCATGAAAATGTTCCCTTTTTCATTTGTTGAAGCTGAAAAAAATCGGTCTTTAAAAAAAATTTACATTTTATCCCTCAATTATGCAAATTAACTGTGTTTATAATACTTTATTGAAAGTAACTGATGAAGATATAAGTTGTTTTGAGTCAGATAACACGAATTGTTCTGAGTTAGATAGTCACTAGAAAACCAGAAACCATTACGTCAGCTGTTTCGTTCTAGTATAGGACTGATAGGCAGTGCATATTCACAACCACATCAGAAATATTATTGGACTAGTGATCTAGAGGTCAAGAGTTCACTACAAAGCCTAAGGATATTGCACTCGACTCCCTGGTGGTGTCGAGTACGGGAGCTAATTAGGAATTTCATACTAGGATGAAGCAACTATCTGATGGTTCCTGGTTTTTAAATGATTATCTAGCTCAGAACATTTTATTGTATCAAATTTATATTCAACATTTTTTTAAAACATCTAATTAGAATAAGAACAACTTTGTGATTAACCCTCTACATAAGTGGGGCAGTTTGTTTTATTTTATAGTTTAGATTATTGAATAAAGAAGAGACAGCAAAAGATGGAAAATTAGTTGAATTCGTTTTTAATTAGTTAGTTCTCCAGAGTTACTGCTAACAACCATGTTTGTATCGAATTATAACAAAACATTTGTTACTTTTAGTGATGTTATTTTTTGTATTATATTGGGCAACTAATAATAAATAATTAGATATTCCATCTACCATTGAGTCATTTAATTTTAAGTAGATTTCTAGAGATTGGTTTGAATTTGCTTTACATATTCATTACAAACTGATCTCTGTTGGATACAAGTAAATACTAGGGGGTACTTAACCGATTTTTTGTTCTAATATGAGACTTCTGATTTGCAGTGTCCACTTACTATCGCATAATCTAGCGATGAACGCTATGCAATCATCGTCATTCATTTGGTGCCCAATGATAAGATTCCCGATTTAATCAATTTGTGCTATACAGAAATAATTAGCCGAAGCTAAAGGCTATTATTATCTTCTTAACTATCTGTGATTTCCACTCGTCCAAATCTTAAGACTGATGTTTACTTTCATATCTTACTTAGTTACTACGCAGCTATATTTTTAATTTTGAAACACAACATAAGCTTTCTCTAACTTGCTTAATGTCTTTCTTAAAATTACATTTCATATCTATTTAGAAGTGGTATACCATATCACCTCAGTTTTTATTCAACGACGTTCATTACTATTTAATATAATTATAACTGAATTGTAACTGGCATGTGGAATCCTGGAGGCGTGTTTCGTTTTATTTGAAAGTCGTCGGCTGGATGCATATTTTAAATCCTACAGTTGGTGTCACTTTAAGATTCAAACATTATCAATTTCTATCAAACGTCACCGTATTATCCATTTTTCTATTGCGACTAGGTAGCCATATTTTTTCTATAGGGGAGTATATGGAACTGGAGTGTATTGCCATCATCTAGCTGATGAGTCCTAAATAGGATCAAACGTAAGTTACTGACTTCACTTGTTAGTGATAATTTTATTCCAGTTATATTTGCAAGTTAACACTTTATCGTAGAAATCTTTATAGGGTGAACATATGAGGATGGAGACTGACCAAATTAAGGGTTAGGCAACGTTGACGGAAAGATATAAAGTTAAGCTCAGCATAACCAATGAAATATAAAGCAAATTGGAATTATTTACCTTTCACTTTTGTTCTTGTTTCATTCACATTCATAAAAGGGAACTTATAGTATGAAATGGGATTTCATTATCAAAAAAATATCATTAAAAATCACCGAACACTATATAGCTGCTTCGTATCTACTTTAAGGTTCATTACCAGTAAGTTATTAACGCCTTTAGACGGCACCAAAGATCATCAATCATGGTTTTTCTAGGATAATCCTATATATGTAAGCCATATGATTTTAACTTCGAGTCCTAATAAAGCTGCTCGGTTGTACAAACAGAAAAAAGTAAAATGAGGTTCGATCCTAGAGCAAAGTGAAATAAATATTATTGTAACGTTAGTAGCATACATACAAATTGAGAGTTTCTGACGTTACTCAATTTAATCTAGGCCATTTTTTTATAGTGGCTTCGCATTATTAAGGTTTCACTTCAAGAACTTGGGAATCGTTTGGAAAATCGGATTAGTTTGTATAACGACTAATCATATACTAATAAACAGTAGATTATAACCAAGACCGACTTACCCTCACTACAGTCTGGTTCTTCCCATGGTGTATCCAATATAGGAGGAAAATGTAATGTCTGAGCTGGAAGGAATTCCTTATTTGAAATTACACGTCTGCCAATAATATTCAAATTATCATTATGATGATCAGTAGTATTAGTAGTCTGGTTAAGATGATTATGAATGAAATGTGCATTACTACAATTATTCTTTAAATGATCTAAACTTGGTGCAATCATAGATGTCATCACTGTAGTTGCAGTAGTAGTACTAGTTGTAGTGGTAACAGATGTCATTATCCCCGTAATAGGTGGCATTGATTGACCATTGTTTGACGGTGGTGAAGTAGAAAAAGCATCCGATACAACTTGTGCAATAGCATTATCAACCTCAGCAAATGCTTTACTCATTGATGTTAGTGGTTCATTTATTCTGATCGGTTTTAAACAACCAATACGTAAATCTCTAAAGAAACAGAGAAAGAGAAAAAAAAATAGGAGTATTGATGGTGACTAAAGTTAATACAATTGGTTAATCTGAAGTACTACATCATGAACCAACCTTAATTAGACAACCATTAAAAATCAAGAAGGACTCATTAGCTATTTCATTTTACAATGAAATTCCTGAAGTTCTCAACTAAAATGAAAGTAAATAATAATAATAATAATAATAATAATAATAATAATAAGTAAAGTTATACAAATAATTTAGTGTTATTGTTATTTCTTTCTAATGTAGAACAGTTTAATCTACATATAATCAATACTATATAATCATTTCAACACACAAGGCATTATCTACAAAACGTGTTTAACTTCATTCAGTATTACGTTTTAAATTCATCATGCCCACCATATAATCTAATAGTCCATAGACTTATCTAATGGGTGTTCACTGAAAAATATGGTCTAAAGGTTCTGAAATAGGACAATAGAAATAAACATTAGAAATAATGGTACTTAGAAAAGGGGGCGAATGGATTTCAATGAAATTATTCACTCTTTGATCTAGATTCAATTTTTGTAGACTATTTATACATTTTTTTCAGGTTTAAATATTAAAATCTTGTTATTATTTAGTGTAGTGAGATTTGTAAAATTTAAAATTTTCAGACACAGATTAGTTTCAGTTAGACTAATAATGAAAACTAGAAGGTGTTACACGGTGGTTTTTTCCTAGAATTTTAGGAATCCTTTCTGGCAGTAAGGAATCACAACTCTTTCTAATGGAGGTTGAATACAGGATGTTAACATTTCGAAACTTGAAGTTAATCTTCAAAATATTCCGTAATCTACATTACTCGCTTTAATCAATTTATGATATATTTATGGGTGATTTCATCAGTTATCATTGTTAGATGATTGCCATGTATTCAGTACTTACTTACTTACTTATGCCCGTTACTCCTCGCTGAGGAGCATAGGCAGCTCACCAGTGTTCTCCATTTAACTCTGTCCTGAGCAATCCTTTCCAATTGTTTCCAGTTGCTGCTCATCCTTTCAATGTCTGCTTCCAATTCTCGCCGCAGAGTGCTCTTTGGCCTTCCTCTTTTCCGTTTCCCAGCAGGATTCCATGTTAATGCTTGTCTTGTGATGCAGTCTGATGGTTTGCGTAGTGTATGTCCTATCCATTTCCACCGTCTTTTCCTAATTTCCTCTTCGGCTGGAAGTTGGTTTGTCCTCTCCCATAGTAAGTTGTTGCTGATGGTTTCCGGCCAACGGACATTCAGTATTTTTCGTAGGCAGTTGTTTATAAATACTTGTATCCGTCTGAGGATGTTTGCAGTAGTTCTCCAGGTTTCAGCTCCATACAGCAGGACAGTCTTCACGTTCGAATTGAAGAGTCTGACTTTGAGGTTAGTTGATATTTGTTTTGAGTTCCAAATGTTTTTCAACTGTAAGAATGCTGCCCTTGCCTTGCCAATCCTTGTCTTTACATCTGCATCGGACCCTCCTTTTTCATCGATGATGCTCCCCAGATATGTGGAAGTATTTACTTCTTCCAGAGTTTCCCCATCAAGTTGAATTGGGTTGGTGCTCTGTGTGTTGTATTTGAGAATCTTGCTCTTACCCTTATGTATGTTGAAGCCTACTGATGCTGAAGTTGCTGCTACACTGATTGTCTTCGCTTGCATTTGTTGGTGTGTATGTGCTAGAATAGCTAGATCATCTGCGAAGTCCAAATCATCGAGACGTATTCAGTACTACTGAACTTTATTAGTCACACTGTTTAACTAAGATTGGTAAATGATGCACTAAACTTCACAATACCAACTAATCAAAATGTGATAAATTAGAACAGTAATGAAAACTGAATAAACAAAGTGATTAAATATAAAGTAATAATGTTAAAAAAAACGCCAACTAAAAAACCATTTTAACCATTTGAACTCTACCCTGGGATTTAGAAGATTTTGATTGCTAGACGTTATTGCGCTTCATAATGAAAATCAAGTTTCTTTGGAAATCGCAAGACCAATGTCCCAACCAAAGATCATAGTAACAATTAATATAGGTACATAAAATGTTTGCACGGTGTGTGGGACTGGAGAAGCATCAAAATAGTTCGAGAAATTACAGGTTACAACCTGAAGATACTTGAAATAAGTAAAACCCATTGGTTACAAGCTGGATAGCAAAGATTAGCCTCGAGGAAAGTACTATCATCTAGAACTCTAACCAACAATCAGGCAATATCAATGTAAAAATTTTAATTGTATGGAGTTGAAACTTGTATGGAGAACTACTAAAAGCACCATTCAAATAATTCAAGTATTTACAAACAGTTGTTCTCGCAAGATACTTTCGATTCATCGGTCAAACATCATTAGTAACAGCCTACTATTGTAGAAAACATATCAACAAATTAGGAGTAAACGCTGGGAGTTTATAGGACATACATCGAAGAAATCATCAAAATGTGTCACAAGACTGACACTGGCTTAGAATCCACAAGGTCGACGGAAAAGTGGAAGACTATAAAACACATTTCGCTGGAATTCGGAGGCAAACATGAAAACAATAAATAGCATTTGATAAGAAGTGGAAAGGAAAGCCCAGAATAGAGTTGGCTGGAGACTGCTCCATAAAGGATGACACCATGGATTTATTGATCGATTGATATAAGTGGAATTAAATGACTTAACATCCAAATTCCAGAAACAAAGATTTAGAAGAAACATTTCACCGTAACGTAATATGTGTCAGAAAGTTTAGAATATCAATTTGTTTCAAGAATCACTCATTTATCCTAGAAATACTGAATGAGTAATAATGAAATTATACGTAGGGTATTAGGGGTAAAATAGAAAATCAGTTAATAAAACCATGAATCTTCATCGACTGAGATGTGTGAAGCATTTGCAACATACTCACAATCACTGCCTACGTTAATATATAATGTTAACTGGTGTGAAAACAGGTTAGAAGTAAAGGAAGGCCAAGCCAAAATGTAATGTCAGGCAATATAGTCAGTAACTATTAGACTGAGCAACGATGGTAAATAAAACCGTGATTAGTAGTCGGAAGAACTGGAGAATGTAGCTCAGAATCATCTACTGTGGTAAAGGTTGGTTAACTTTATATCTTCCTACAAAACGTGAGGTACTGTATTTTTTTCTGAGACGTATATCCAACATCTAGTGAATCTTAATATCAGGTTTACCACTCCTCTATAATTACTGTGGAATCGGTGATTTGATGCAGTAATACGAGCTACAGCACATTTATGAAAGTCACTGCGGCCTTTTGACTAAATAAAGTGTCAACTAGGTCATTTTCAAACGATTAAGCAAGCAATAAACACTCTATTGGCATTGATTATAAACAAACTTCACATCACAAACTACATACCCTTCTAATTTTTCTAAAAAAAATATGACTGTCGCAAAATATAAGATATGCTGAAGTCAGTGCCTAATCCAGAGAAGCCAATGTTTCAACTTAGTACCACTCATTAAATTATCATCACTGATAACACTTACACATTTTGAAAACACCATTATGTAATCAACAGACATTTCCTAACGGACAAAGATAGCACAGAAGAAAATACTACACTTAAAATCATATAACTGAAGACTTCAACACACCCACACAACACCACATCCACTGACCAAACCTACTCTCATAAAAACATACTAACATCACAACTACATTATAGGTCACTAACATTCAATTAAACCGACAAACCTCCCATCAAACACAGTGATTTCAAAGACTCAGGTACAGACTGATTATCGCCACCCTCTCTACATTTACAACATCCAAAGTAAATCCCATACTTATGTAGTTAAATCGTCAATTGACTAAACACGATTTGAATGGACATTCAATTACTCGAAGTAGAAGTTTCTTCCACTCGGATGCAGATCCACACCACTAACACCACCGACACCATCACCATCACTAACACTATCATATACGTCATTCATTACTCAATCACTTAATGTCTAAAATTTTCTCTTCTGAATATTGCCTTTCTATAAGCAAGATAAATATTATCGAATTATGTAAAATTCATTAGTTATTTCATATTTCTGTTTACTGGTTGCAAATGAGGTGGTGTTAGTAGTAGTAGTAGTAGTAGTAGTAGTAGTAGTAGTAGTAGTAGTCTTAGTAGTAGTAGTAGTAATATGGTTGTGTGTGTGTGCGTGTGCGTTTAGAGAGTGAGTTTGTATTCGAATGGTGAATTACATTCCTGAGAAATGTAAATGAATTAAAAAAAACATTAAATTCACTATAACATCCAGCTGTTTAACTAAGAATTATAGAAAGGCATATAATAAAGTCTGGACTATGTTAACCTTGTATATTTACAAACATATACTTGTATGCATTAAGTGTATTTTCCTATGCATACCATGTGTATCCTCCTTCAGTTTGTGTATTACCTGCTGTGATATGAATTTTCATGCATATTTTATAGTAGATTCATAATAATAAAGTTTGGTTTACAAAATAAGTAATTAATAATTGCTATATTAGATTATGTATTAATTATTAAAAGAAGAATATCAATATCATTCGTATATTGATTAATAACTAAAGCCGAATACAATGATTTGATAAGGAAACTACAGTTTTCAATGTTGGATTGTTGGAAGTAGACGGTAACATACTCTATTTGATTTAGATGCTTTTTATAATGTTTGAACTAGTTTCACAGTCTTACCAGTAAGCTATTCAGTTTTAGACTTGACCTTCTGATTGAGGTATTTTTCAATGATTGATATTGAACACTGATTATTACTTAGTGATTAGTCTGTGTAAACTTTATATATGACAATGTGTTAATACAAACTGAACATCTATTAGAATTGATTAACATTCCTAAAAACACCATCAATGTGATGCCATCACTGTTCCAAGAATTATTTGTCAACTATTTTTTACTAGTTTTAAAATTGGCACGCACACGACTTAGTGATTAAAAACAATAATTTCAAGTATTATCGCCAGCATAAGACTATTTAGATTACAGTCAGTCAGTAAGATAATCATGAAGAATGTAGGGCCTTGAATACCTGAGCTTTAGTTCAAGCTGTCAAATCAGATCTGCACGGTTCGACGAAATGAACAATATGAAAATCAAAAAGGCTGTTATATATATATATATATATATATATATATATATATACATGAGTGAAAAATTAGGTTCAGCATCTAGGAAACTATTTGACTGGAATATAACTGTGCGGCTGTTGCCATTTTTAAACCATGTCACAACTCATAATTTCCAGCAACTAACCACATTAATTGCTATTGGCACAGCTAGATGGTTTAACCATTCAACCATGTCAATTACTACAGGTACTAATGCTACATATTGGTATAGTCACCAAGTTAATATCATGAATAATTGTAGGCAGCAGTGATTGATGATATGTAAGAAATTATCTAACAACTTCAGTTGATAAAGATTTGGATGTTTAGGGTTCCAAAGTTATTTATTGGATTAAGTTGAGTGGTTTTTGAATTGCACACCGATTAAAACAAGAAAAACTACTTTTATGAAGACTACAGTTACTAGTACTTCAAACACTCGTAACGGGTTATCAACCAACATAATTTGCTGGCGAGTTAATAGATTGTATCACAATCTTTTTGTTTTTCCTCGAGAAAGTGTAATGTAAAAATAAAACTAATACAGAAAATGTCCAAAACCATAGGCAGAATGCTCTAAAAACTTTAGGTCATTACGGGATTACATAATTTTTAAATTTAGGTTATAAATAATATCAATATTTAGTTAACTATGATTAATTAATCAACCTACATACTAAAAGAAATTATGTAGATAAGTAGTATGTGGAAGTTAGATAAAATTTCTAAAGATTTTTAAAAGTTAGGAAATCGTCGTAAATAAGAAATTAGGATGTTGATTTGTCATGTAATGAAATCGATCATTCTCTGTTGTCATATATACATCCTTAGCGGATTGCCTCGATAAAGCAATAGTTCACAGATATTATTTAAGTTGGATTGTGACTGGAAAACGGAGTCCAGGAGGAGCGTTTCCGTTTGTCTGGGGCTCGTCAGTTGGATGTACCTGCATCTCAGTGCTGGTGTTCACACATTGATTCGAATTCCGTTCGTTTCATTCCAAACACTATCACCAGGCTACTGAGTTCAGACAGATGAAACGAACTGAGTTCGATTCCCAGTGTGAACATCAAAACTAGATACAAGTGCATCCGGCTAACCAGTCCTATATAGGACGAAACGCGTGTCCAGGATTCCTCTTGCCAATCATAACCCAACTCAAATAAACCAGAGAGTTCTAAACAATCATTTTATCAAGTTTTTTTGGAAGTATCTGTAACACTTTCTCCACGAAAGCTCAATAATATTAGTTTCTAAGCCTTGTGAAATTGTGTTTGACCACTACGAAGAAGCCTCAAACAAAGATCAATTGTTACAATTCAACGTAACTTACTTTATATTATTGTTTGATGAAGTTTGCCCATTCATCAATTTAGTAACGTCATTTATTTCTCGATCAAGTAAGGCCATTTGTGGTATAAGTGTTGATCCAATTAGCATAGCGTTTGGAAAATTACCAGGATTTGATGTAATAACTGGAGAATCAGGTATTATTGTTCTTAATGTTGTGGTTGTTATTTCCAGAGGTGCTCCTACTTGAGTTAAACGATTTGATGAACTATGTCTGCTGATACATTTTAATGGAGTCTGCATAGATAACATATTAGTGATGGGAGGAGTGAATGGAGTATGTGGGATCGGATAACGATTTACAGCATTACAAACTTGTTCACTTGATGTCGTTGTCGTTGTCCCAGTTATAACTGATGTAGATGCCATTTCATTCGGTGAATTCTAAACGGATAATGAAAAAATAAAAAGAGAGAAAACGGAAGTGGAAAACCATATTATCATCATCAATGATTGTAAATTTTCATTTTTAGAAAAAATTTGGTAGTTTAGTAAACAAACTAAAATATCATCAGATATTCAATACAAAGATTTTTCTAGCCCCATGAACTGCCAAACTTAGTGCATTAGAAGAAGATAGACAACAAGGATTTAGACAGAAATCAATAGCACTTTATAATTTAATAAATTTTCCATGATTATTATCAAAAAGATACAAAACGGAACAACCAATTATGACGTAACAATAAATCTAATGAATTGCTATGGATTAGAATCATTGTTCTACCTTATCGCGATTGACAACAGACGAATTGCAACAACTTTTGGAACAGCATGGCTTAGAAGCATTCTATAAACTACTAACACGTTTCAAGGTAGTTTGGTAAAAATGGAAGGAAATATCCCATTCAACCTTACACAAAATTTTTTTTAAGCTTCAGCTGTGTTGATTACAATGACTTCTATGCTAATCATTCTTATCGAGGAATGATGACCTGTGCCAAACAACATGAAAGCTACACAAAACAACTTCCCAGTAATCCAGTAGAGCTTGAAAAATTGCATGTCAAATCAGTACTAGTAGTACATGATATTTACAATAACCATAAAACAGACATAAATAACATTCAGATCATTCAGAAAGGTTTTCTTAATTATAAAAATGGATATGTAACTGATGCATTTCATAAGTCGATAAACTGCACTGTAATCAATAGTAAGAACGGCCTTATTATTCACCCTTCTTGAACTATAAATCTAAACAATTACAATTAAATTGTTTCAAATTTCTCACATGTTTAACACACAAATTATCAGCATTCTTCTCACTTTACACATCAAATTTTCCATGCTTACTGGCAATTAACTAAATCATGTAGATATATCTTACTTTGAAACACTTTCAGGCATAATGACATGAATTCAATACACTCAAATTCACAGTTAGATTGTACTGTATAATTTGATTATGATTTGTTTCATTTTATTGTTCAAACTTGCACTAATTCAATTCAGTCATTTATTATTCTATGAAGAAATGACTTACACTACAGCCTCGAAATGTCAGAATTATCAGTTTATGCAACTTCATTCTACATAATAGCTTGTGATGTTTAGATATTATAGTTGGTATTTAAGGTAGAACGATTCACAAGTCAAATACTTCAATAATAAGTTTATTTTCTTACATGTCTTTCTGTAATTAATAGTAAAACAACTGAATGTTGTAATGAATTAATTGTTTTCTAATTTATTTACCTGTATCAGGAATGTAATTCACCATTCGAATACAAACTCACACTCTCAACGCACACGCACACACACACACAACCATATTATTACTACTACTACTACCAGAACCACCTCATTTACAACCAGTAAACAAAAATATAAAATAACTGATGAATTTCACACAATTCGATAATATTTATCTTGTCTATAGAAAGGCAATATTCAGAAGAGAAAATTTTAGACATTAAGTGATTGAGTAATGAATGACGTATATGATAGTGTTAGTGATGGTGATGGTGTCGGTGGTGTTAGTGGTGTGGATCTGCATCCGAGTGGAAGAAACTTCTACTTCGAGTAATTGAATGTCCATTCAAATCGTGTTTAGTCAATTGACGATTTAACTACATAAGTATGGGATTTACTTTGGATGTTGTAAATGTAGAGAGGGTGGCGATAATCAGTCTGTACCTGAGTCTTTGAAATCACTGTGTTTGATGGGAGGTTTGTCGGTTTAATTGAATGTTAGTGACCTATAATGTAGTTGTGATGTTAGTATGTTTTTATGAGAGTAGGTTTGGTCAGTGGATGTGGTGTTGTGTGGGTGTGTTGAAGTCTTCAGTTATATGATTTTAAGTGTAGTATTTTCTTCTGTGCTATCTTTGTCCGTTAGGAAATGTCTGTTGACTACATAATGGTGTTTTCAAAATGTGTAAGTGTTATCAGTGATGATAATTTAATGAGTGATACTATCTTAGAATGGTGATAGTTTAGACATATATTAAGAGCATTATAGCATATAAAAATAATTGTAACCTCTACGATAGTGTACTGTTGTTTCTTTCTTGTACATGTATGTACTGATGTTTGTACTGATGATGAAGTCTAGTTTGGTGATGAAAGCTCCACCTAATAAACCATCTTATTTATGGAACGTAACTTTAACAAATGAGACGCTTTTAAGCTACAAATCTTGCTGAGTATACGTGAAATTACATAGTTAAACTTCATAATTTCTTAATTAGCCAATAATTCTTCTCATTCAGTAAAATAAGTTCATGTTTTGTCTTTTCTATGTTTTCAGCAGCGGTTATGTTGAATAATTGTAGTGCTGTCAAAATGTGATGTTTAAATCATTTTCAGTTATTTTTCTGTTTATATTGTACATGAATGTTGCATATTAAATGAGGGGTTTTCATTAAAAACCTCATTTTAAACCTTTGGAGTAATTTCTTTGAATATGTCAGTGTAGCGTAACACTAGTGGCAGAAATGAAAACGTAGATATACTAAAGGTTAAGGCTTGTAATGAAATTTTCTATGAAAATTATACTCCATTCGATGAACTAGAAATCGAAAGGAAGGTGATATGTACAACATACCTAGTGAACTTTGAAACTGAACTGCCGTTAACCTCAGGTATTTCCAGTAAGTTTATTCAATAAAATTTACAAACAAGACTCTTTAGAACTAAAAAAAATACATAATTCGGGTAAAGGTACTAATGAATTTTTCATAACAAATGAAACTGTTTAAGCGATTCCTTGATAATTTAATTAAATTTTAAAAAGTTACGCTTATGACGTATTTTTCAAATAAGTACCTAACTAAATAGATATTAATGTCTTGAAAGCATATAAACTAGGTGTCGAGACACTTTAGTGGTTTCTGTAGGTTGATGCTAAGCTACTAATATGCTTCGCAAACTTCACTTATGACGACTGAATAAAACGCTTAAACCTTTTCTCTTTATCTTATCGCAGGTAACCTTCTTGCATTCCGCATCCTAAATATTGATTTCGATATTAATGTCTTATCCGTTTACTCGTTTAGGGACTGATCATCACAGTGGTCATAGCAAATAAATACCAAAACCTCAACTGAAACGTCCTTTACCCGACCTCCAAAGAAGCTGTATCAAACTACAGGTGTTTGATTTCAAAAAGAAATTGGATTTTCATTGGTAATAAATACTGAAAGTGTCAATATAAGTGGCCAAACTTATTTTCCATATTTTAGGAAACTGAATGAAGTTTGAAGGTCAGTAGCTGTTTACTTTTCATCAATAGAAAATTCTCTTTTTTTCAACCTGTTGATTAATATATGAGTAAGAGATGTGGCTCATTACGTGAGAAGTAACTTATTGGTTATCATACGTAATAAGTAGCACTATTACAACAAAAGATGTGTAAATAGGATCCATACTAAAGACATGAGATTTCTGTTACAGTTCAGTATTGTCTCATACTATGATGATGTATTTGTATTTGTCTGTTGCAGATATCTCCATTGCAGTGCAGGATGATACCTCGGATAAAAAAACCCATATTGTGAAAGTTAGAGGATGACATGGAAACTCTGTTGAAAATCCCTCTCTAATATGCAATGTCCTCAAATAGGATGAGTAGAAAAACTGTCAAAATTTCTGAAAACGAGACTTACAGCGAATATGAAGGTATTTCAAGTAACGTCCATCTATTACAAATATTTTTTGTGTTTAAACAGTCATATTCTCCCTAGCTGTAAGATCATTAAGTAGTGATCTTAGTCATATTTGCCTATTTCAGTTTAAATGCTGATCTAATCCTGTCAATCACGTTACAGTATAGCTGCTAGTATAAGTGACTAAACATCGCATACAATATGTTATGGATGTCTGGGCATAGTCAGCAGGGAATTTATGACCTAGGTATCATGATAAATTGTAGTCATGACCCAGATAACTCAATGATAATGAATGCAAACTGTAAAACTATGTTATCCATGGATATTTTCGACTCCTCAGTTGTACAAAATGATTATGTACGAGATAAAATAAAAGTTTTAGCTCCTTCCCATCTAAATCTATCTCTACTTTGTTACATGTATGACTTCTTGTTGTATCAGTTTGTTGTAACCATTATGAAATCAATCGATTCAATTTCCTCTAAAAAAAAATGTGTATCGTATATTGTATTTATCTCTGATGGTACAACAAGTAAACACCACTCAGTATCTTCTCCACACTTACATAGACACAACCAAACAGGCATATTAATACCATAACGATAGTAAACAATGTAAAATTAGCGGAAAACAATATCTTCTTCTCTAAACTTATGTATATTTAGTCTTAACTACTCTTCTATTTACCATCTAGACAAACCAACAAACAAATTGACTTTAAAAAAACATACAGATAACATTCCTAAATTTTCCTTATTTCACTCACTTGATTGGATAAAAGCATTGTAACATTTGGCCAATCATTGAATGAAATTAAGTCTTGTCTGACTGTATTTGTAGTATGTGTAGTAGGAGCAATTATAGCGGTAGTGGTAGTAGTAGTAGTGGTAGTAGTAGTAATAGTAGGTATTGTTGATGTTATTGTAACAGTGGTAGTCGTTGCTGTTATTGTGGTCGACATTACTGTACTGGTTACACCTTTATTAATAATAGATTGATTATTAATATTAATATTGTTAAATGAATTAATCCCAGTAACTGGAATTGAATTGAGTGATGGTAAGGAATGACTACTATTCCATACATTTGATGTCATTGTTGGTGATTTAAATTGCTGATTTTTATCTGAATTAATAAGAACCTAATGTGAAAAGATAAACAAGAAACAGGTGTAAATTTATTATTTCTCATTTAAGTAGTCTAGAATGATGATGATGATGATATATATTTGCTTAGTTTATGAGTTAAACAAATAATCTTGATACGAAGTATTCACTAAAATAACAGTGAGACCTATTCATTATGGTGCGTGTAGATTATTCGATTTGAAGCCCAACGATGACACCATAAAATATTTTATTACTGTTTTGATAGATCTTAGGTGAATACTTGTTTGTTTGATTGAATTCGTTATAGTTTGATACTGACAGGATACTAGTGGAAATCTGTGCACTACCTGTAATAGTGTCATTCTTAAAATAAGTATTTTCTGATTACATATAAACAAGTTCAATAGATCAGCAAATTACAAGCCTTTTGGAAATCATTGGGATGATGTTATTAGTACATGTTCAAGCCAATGAAGATAGCTTTCTAAGATGATGGTAGTAAGTGAATTGTCTTCACTTAGCCGGAATACAGTGACAAACCTTAATACTAACAATGTTTCGCTGTCACTAGATATCAGGAATCATTCCGACAAAGCGGAAGTCGAACACACGGTCCTCGAACGTTTTCAAATCAAACAGACAAATAGAGTAGAAGTGCTTTTATCTAAAGTGTGAAAGCAAGACCATAAGCAGCCAAACTCACATCATGATTACGCAAAATATGGCGGCATAAGTCACTCTGGTGTTTAAAATAAGTTACCAGGACTCACTCAACAACCCAATTATATGTATGTATTTGCAATAGTTCACTACTATGAGTGAGAACGG